>JAKOOJ010000018.1:6242500-6402500 GCA_022577455.1 Arizona elegans
GTGTCCAAGGCATTTTTATTCACAACTGCGGAAGGAAAGAAAGAACAAATTAATCCTTTTTAGTCATTTTTGACCCAACCACCCAATGGCTACCCCGACAAGATCTCCAGCCCTTTGGTACAAACTAACTCACTCATGCTATGCTAGGTTTCCCCCATCGAAGCCAGACTTACATGTACACCTTCCGTAATGCCGGATCCCTATGGATTGACCGAAGTAGCAGGTGGCTCGTCGTAGGTGGCAGGTAGAAGGGTAGGTCACATTGTTGTTCCCACAGATTGTGTGGTCTAGGCTGGTGGGGTCTGGACAGGGTTCAACGCGACACATCACACAATGGGCACTCCCGGTCTGGTCTACCACGCAGGTGTGAGTTCCGGGGCAGACCACACTGGAGCAAGATTCTGTTGCAAAGAAAGACATTGAAATCAACCTTGGGAGGTAGACCATTTCTTGACATGGAGGTTCCTTTCGTTCCCATGGAACACAATAGAAGGATGCCCGGTATCCTTCTATTGTCATGGTATCGGGATGAGTGGCTATATAAATCGAAATAATAAAATAATAAAATTTTGGCCGAAATTTGCCATCCATTTGGTAAACTCGCAAGATTCATTTTTCTCGCCATGTACATGTATACATCAGAACTAGACTGGGTTGTTTCTCTGTGTCATATAATATATGCAGATATATGCTTAATTTTGTATTTATTTTTTTTTTTTGTTTATTCTATCATGGTTTTGTAGTGTATATTGGAGGTGGTGACCCTTTGAGAGCTGTAGGCAACAAAATTTCATTTTAATGTATGCCACTTAGTGTACATTCAAAGTGACAATAAAATTATTCTATTCTATTCTATTCTATTCTATTCTATTCTATTCTATTCTATTCTATTCCATTCCACTCCTCTATTCTATTCTGTTCTGTTCCGTTCCGTTCCGTTCCGTTCCGTTCCGCTCCGCTCCGCTCCGCTCCACTCCACTCCACTCCACTATTCTATTCCATTCCATTCCATTCCACTCCTCTATTCTGTTCTGTTCTATTCCGTTCTGTTCCGTTGTACTCCACTCCACTCCTCTATTCTATTCTATTCTATTCTATTCTATTCTATTCTATTCTTTTTTTAAATTTGATTTATATGCCACCCTTCTCCGGAGACTCAGGGCGGCTTACAATGCTTAAGCAATAGCCTTCATTTTGTATATTTATACAAAGTCAGCTTATTGCCCCCACAAACTGGGTCCTCATTTAACCTACCTTAGAAAGGATGGAAGGCTGAGTCAACCTTGAGCCTGGTAAGATTCGAACCTGCATTAATTTCAGGCATCTGTGTTAATAACAGGGTGCTTTAAACCACTGTACTACCAAGGCTCCTTCTATTCTATTCTATTCTATTCTATTCTATTCTATTCTATTCTATTCCATTCCATTCCACTCCACTCCACTCCACTCCACTCCACTCCACTCCATTCCATTCCATTCCATTCCACTCCTCTATTCTGTTCTGTTCTGTTCTGTTCCGTTCCGTTCCGTTCCGTTCCACTCCACTCCTCTATTCTATTCTATTCTATTCTATTCCATTCCATTCCATTCCATTCCATTCCATTCCATTCCATTCCATTCCATTCCTTTCCATTCCATTCCATTCCATTCCATTCCATTCCATTCCATTCCACTCCTCTATTCTGTTCTGTTCTGTTCCGTTCCGTTCCGTTCCGTTCCGTTCCGTTCCGTTCCGTTCCACTCCACTCCTCTATTCTATTCTATTCTATTCTATTCTATTCTATTCTATTCTATTTTATTCCACCACTCCACTCCACTGTTCCATTCCGTTCCGTTCCATTCCATTCTATTCTATTCTCTCGCAAAGAATCAAAAATAGCATGAGGGCAATATCCTCCTTGTTGATCCCATTATGTGATATTAAGATTCTCCTTCATCTGAAGTTTTTCTCAACCTTGACTTTAAGGTGGGTGGACTATATGTTGGCTGGGGAATTCTGGAAGTTGAAGTCCATCTATCTTAAACTTACTAAGGTTGAGAATCACTGATCTGGAGACTTCACTCATCTTTTAATATCCCTTTTAAAGACATCTGGTTCAGGCAGGCTCTTTGAATGTCATAAACGTAGGAATTTATCCCGTCTAATTATATGACCATGCATTCTCCAGGGCACTTTTTATAATAGAATTTCCACCAAAGAAGACCAAAGACACTGTCACTTTAGTTTAGCGTACAGACAAAAATCTCAGGCATTTTCCATTTTCTGACGACCCTCGTTTTTAAAGAAAACTACGTGTCAAGGAAAAAATATTACACCAGAAACCGATTCATTTTATAGTGTTTTTGGCCCAAGTGAAAAGTATTGTGAAGCATTGTGTGATGCTCCCCAAAACAAAAGTTCCAGGAAATAAAATTAATACCCTCCTTTTTACACACAAAGTCTTATTTTTAGATATTTATTTTGTGCAAAATTAACTAGAAGCAAACTCTTCACTTATTGCTCAACACACAGGATATTATTCAGAAGTTTTACCCTTATGTGGATGTCAAAGTAATCACAAATGGGTACACAGAGGCTTCATGTGGCCAGTGTTTAATCAGGTCAGGTCAAAATCTAGTGAATACATTAAAATATGGTGAATCATGGTTAGATATTTGTGGATCAGTCTGTTCTGCAGACCTAATTTGTCAGGTTGGTTTAGGGGCTTAAGATCTGTGAACTTAGAAAAATGGGTTGAATTCAGAAACCAGGTTATACACATGGTTTGAATGTGGCCAATGTATTGAGAGCCAGTTTAATTAGTGGATTAGCTATCAGTCTGCAGCTAGGAGACTGTGAGTTCTAGTCCCGCCTCAGCCAGGTATCAAAGCTGGCTGGGTGATCTTGGGCCAGTCACTGTTCCTCAGCCCAACTCACCTCACAGGGTTGTTCTGAGGAAAATTGGAATAGGAAAGAACTATTGTGGTCCGCCAGGAGCCTGTGGAGCTGGCAGTGGAGTCAGACAGTGAGGAGACTGGGGAGGACAATGGGCCAGTCCTGGAGTCTGGGGAAGGCCCAGACGAGGGCTCTGCATTGGAGGCAGAGATGGGGCCAGGGCCATCTGGGAATGATGTGTGGACTCTGGACTGGAGCCCCCAGAGTCAAACAGCAGAGAGGCAGAGGAACAGGAGGCTTAAAACAGAAGCAAAGGCACGTGAGGCCTTTGTAGGAAAGCAATGTTGTTAATTCTGTTCCTAGTCGGCATCTCTGTTTGATTTTGGACTCCGTGTGGCTTTGCCAAGTAGGTCTTTGGCAGTGTGTCAAGGGAGATAAAGGTTGGTGATTATCCTGAAGGACTTCTCCCGAAGGACTTTTTGCAACTAATTGGAACTTAGCTTGAATGAACGTAATTCACAGCTGTTGCAATAAAAGAGGTTTTTGGGACTACTCGTGTGTTTTAATGACTCAAGAAGCCTAGGTCGCAACAGGAACATTATAAGTAAACCTCAGTTTATGACCGCAGTGGAGCTCAAAATTTCCATCATACATCTTGATGATCGTAAATAGAGGTACCCTCGTGACCAGTCTGATTTTATGACATTTTTTGTGTCAGTTGTTAAGTGAACATCATGGTAATTAAGCGAACACATTGTCCTCAATGGATGCTTTTGGTAACAACTGTGGGGTGGGATTAAGGCGTCAGAATTTAGCATCCATGACATAAGCACTTTTGGGGGGGGGGTGTCCATCATTACTTGGAACAGTCATTGAGTGACTGGTGGTAAATTGGAGACTGTGTGTATGTTGGCTGCCTTGAATTATTTATAAAAATAACAAAGGAATCAAATCCAATAAATAAATGTGTGATTTCGAGATCTCTAATAGGAAAGAATACATGTAGCTCAGGGTTGAACTGTGGGGTCCTTGGTGCTCTCTGAGCTTGGTTGTTTTCTTGTACAGGGAGTCCTCAACTTACAACCATTTCTTTAGTGACAGTACTGAAAAAAGTGACTTTTTTTTTAAAATTTGATTTATATGCCGCCCTTCTCCGGAAACTCAGGAGGGCTTACAATACGTTAAGCAATAGCCTTCATACTTTTGTATATTTATACAAAGTCAGCTTATTGCCCCCACAAACTGGGTCCTCATTTCACCTACCTTAGAAAGGATGGAAGGCTGAGTCAACCTTGAGCCTTGGAGAGATTCGAACCAGCAGTAAATTGCAGGCAGCTGTGTTAATAACAGAGTGCTTAGACCACTGTACCAGCAAGGCTCTTATGACCGTTTTTCATACTTACAACAGTAAGTAAGGATCGTGCAGTAAACAAACACGATCCAGAAAGAGGGCAGTGAAAATATTACAGACCCCTCACATCCTGGTCATAAATTGTTTCAACTTTTTCCCTCAAAATGACACTATAGGACGTTGCCCGTTAAAACAACTAGACAAAAGGACAGTTTTTCTCCCATGCCATCACTCTGCTAAATAACTAATTCTCACAACACTGTCAAACTATCTAGTAAGGCTGTATTACTATTATTCTTCTCATCTTTCCTATTGCCTACCTCAGTGATGGCGAACATTTTTCGGCACTGAGTGCCCAAACTGGAACACGCATGCATGTGTATGCATGTGTGTGCGCCGGAGGGCCGGAAACCTGAAAACCAGCTGCCCGGCACATGCATGCCTGTTTTTTTAGCCGTTTTGGCCATTTTCAGGCCGTCTTCAGGCTATTTTTTGGGCCGACCTGAAAACGGCCCAAAAAACGGCCTGAAAACAGCCCCAAAACAGCCTGAAAACAGCCCAAAAAACGGCCTGAAAACAGCCCAAAAAACAGTTTGAAAATGGCCCAAAAAACGCCCCAAAACGACCTGAAAATGGCCCAGAAAATGGCCCGGAAAACAGCCTGTTTTTTAGCCATTTTTCGGGCTGTTTTCAGGCCATTTTCTGGTGCTCCAGCACCCACGAAGACCAGCTGGCTGGCACGCCGGAAACCATAAGATCAGCTGGTGATGGAGTGCGTGCCCACAGAGAGGGATCTGCGTGCCACCTCTGGCACGCGTGCCATAGGTTCGCCATCACGGGCCTATCTTTTTATCTTCTTTTGACTACAACTTTGTTGCTTGTATCTTACGATTTACATTGTTTTATTTAGTATCCTAGTGTGATTTATGTTGATTGCTTTTTTAGTATCGTATGACTATCACTAAGTGTTGTATCTTATGTTTCATGATGAATGTATTTTTATGATATGATCATGATTTATCACTTGTTTATATGTACACTGAGAACTTATGCACAGGAGACAAATTCCTTGTGTGTCCACAATTGGCCAATAAAGAATTCTATGCTATGCTATGCTACGCTACTCTATTCTATTCTATTCTATTCTATTCTATTCTATTCTATGATCAAAATTCAGACGCTTGGCAACTGCTTCATATTTATGACAGTTGAAATGTCCTGGGGTCATATGATCCCCTTTTCAGACCTTCTAACAAGCAAAGTCAATGGGGGAGCCAGATTAGTAAGTAACAACCGTGTTACTGACTTAACAACTGCAGTGATTCACTTAACCACTGAGGCAAGGAAGGCTGTAAAAGGGGGCAAAATTCACTTAACAACTGTCTCACTTAGCAACAGAAACTTTGGGCTCAGTTGTGGTCGTAAGTCAAGGACTACTTGTAGTCGTTTTATTACCCAACTAGGTAACGTCATCAGTGATGCTCTGCAAGGCATCACCACCAGGCTCAGAGACCACCAAGGACTCCACAGTTCAAGGTCTCTGCCTGGAGATCAGAAACACCCATGGAAGAGAAGCACCACTCACTTTTGCATTGTCCTTGATACATGACCTCCAAGTCAGGCTGCCCTTTGCATTTGGCCAAGAGAAGCTCACATTCATCTTGGTAGGTGAAACCGTTGGAGCCGCACACTTGAAGCTTCCTGGGAAGGTTGGAGCAATCGGGAGCACAGACACACTGCGGGCGTCTATGCTTCATTTTGCAAACTTTGCCTGCTCCACAGTCCACCCCTTCACAGGACTCTGGGTGAAGAAATAAAAACAAAGGGTCAGCCATTGTTAGAAGTAGTATAAATCAGGGAGCATCTCAGAAAGTGGAGAAGGACAAATCATCTGTGTTGCTTTCTTTATAAATAATATTCCTTTACAAAGGAGCCTGAGTGGCGCAGCAGACTAATGCTACTGTTAAAGATAGTATTTAGCTTCCAGCTGCCTGCAATTACTACAAGTTCAATTCTCACCAGGCTCAAGATTGACTCAGCCTTCCATCCTTTCTAAGGTAGGTAAAATGAGGACCCGGTTTGTGGGGGCAATAAGCTGACTTTGTATAAAATATACAAAAGGATGAAGGCTATTGCTTAACGCATTGTAAGCCGCCCTGAGTCTTGGGAAGAGAAGAAGGGCGGCATATAAATCAAAATTTAAAAAAAAATATAATATAACAAATTATAATATAATATTCGACTATAAATAATATTCCTTATGTGTCAAATCACATTTAATTTAATTTAATTTAATTTAATTTAATTTAATTTCCAATTTATATACCACCCTTCTCCCTGAGGACTCAGGGCAGTGTACAGCCAAGATAAAAAACATAGAATACAAATATTAAAACATTTAAAAATATATATAAATTTGGGCCGAAAGTTAAGAATCACAAACTAATTAAAAGAATTTAAAAATTTCTTCTAAGCCAACCCGGCTTGTTGGAAAAGATGGGTTTTCAGGGAACGACGGAAGGCATTGAGGTCATGGATTCTTCTTATCTCCAGGGGCAACTGATTCCAGAGGGTGGGAGCCCCCACAGAGAAGGCCCTCCCCCTGGGGGCCACCAGCCTACATTGTTTGGCTGATGGCACCCTGAGGAGGCCCTCTCTGTGGGAGCACACGGGTCGATGGGAGGTCGTCGGTAGCAGCAGGCGGTCTCGGAGATATCTAGGATTTGACCAATAAAGAATTCTGTTCTATTCTATTCTATTCTATTCTATTCTATTCTATTCTATTCTATTCTATGCTATTCTATGCTATTCTATGCTATGCTATGCTATGCTATGCTATGCTATGCTATGCTATACTCTATATTCTATTCTATATTCTATTTTCTTTTCTTTTCTTTTCTTTTCTTTTCTTTTCTTTTCTTTTCTTTATTCTATTCTATTCCATTCCATTCTATATTCTATATTCTATATTCCATTTCCATTTTCCATTTTTTCTATTCTATTCTATTCTATTCTATTCTATTCTATTCTATTCTATTCTATTCTATTCTATTCTATTCTATTAATTATATATATATGGGTATGTGTGCAACAGTGGCAAGTATCTATAGCTCGGGTGTACATCTCTCCCTTCCTCTCTCCCTCCCTCTCTCCGAATTCAGAAGGAAACAAAACAGCAGCTGATATTTTCCACATTCACATAAGGATCTGCACCCGGGTTTTCCTGGTCCTGGTTCAAGCCCATCATACTTGACAAATTTGCACTACTGACCAGCCACCAACAGGCTGACCGTTGTCCACTGGACCAGTTCTGCCTCCTCCGGTAGCTGCACCAGGGCCATTCTCAGGTCCAAAATATGCTTTTCAACACATCCAAATGCAGGCAAAACCCTCCATTACAACCCAGCCGTGTCAAAGGAGGACCCCCAAATTGCAAAGATGTGTCTGCACGATCAGACAATTGTGGGGAAACTGTATTTTGCCAGAGGGGTCTAAAAGAAGGAGAGTCACGTCGGCTGGAAAGGATCCTAGAGAAAGCTTTTATCAGACAATGGGCTTCCCTGTTTCGCACCGAGCTTCCGTGACATAAAAAACAAGAACAAACAACAAGTCAGAAGAAAAACTGTCTGGGGAAACAGGAGTGAGGGGACGAGGGAAATATGCCTCTTTGGGCTACAAGGGGAGGAGGGAGACAAATGGGTACATTGTGTGACTGGGGGACCCCCAGGCAAAAACTGTCTGGCGGGGTTCAAAGCAGGCGGGCGAGGTGTGCAAAACTCATCCCCCCCCAAAGCGCAGAAGTCTGGAGCAGACGTGTGTGGGCCTTTCTGGAAGTCTGGGAGAATGTTGGCTGGCAACCAAGTTGAGGGTTGTACCGTTTTTTAATATATATATTTTTTTTAATTTCTCTTTTTAAGGACATTTTGCGTGAGGTTTACGGGGACGAAGTTGAAAGGAGAATCTCTGAAGTCCGAAGGTGCCTTTCCTATCTTGGCCAGACAATCAATCTGGGGAGTGGGGGAGAGAAAAGTGAGGAAGGTGGGAAAGTGGCGGGATAGATTGCACCCCTCCATGGAAGTCCTACAGGTAATCCTCGATTTATGACCACAATTGAGCCCATAATTTTGCCCCGTGAGTGTTGCCCCATTTTATGACCTTTTCTGACCACAGTTGTCAAGCGAATCCCGGCAGGTGTTAAATCAGTAACACGGTTGTTAAGGGAATCTGGGTTTCCCTATTGACTTTGCTTGTCAGAAGGTCCCAAAAGGTGGATTATATGACCTCAGGACAATGCAACCGTCACAAACAATTATACCCAATGGGCATTGTTTTTGCCGGAAACCAGAAGTAAACACCGGGAACCAGTAAAAATGCCAAAAATCATGGTCATATGACTGCGGGATGCTGCAAACAGCGGTAAATATAAGTCGGTTGCCAAGCACCGAAAATGTGATCACATGAACACAGGAATGCATGTCTGTGACCATCAGGATTTCAAAATTTGGGTTGTAAATACAGGGTTTGTCATAACTTCAAATGGTCACTAATGGAGCAGTCATTAAGCAAGCATTATTTGTAGAGACTACTACTTGTTGGCTGGGGACTAGGGAAATTGAAGTGTACATGTTTCAAAGTTGTTGATGTTGAGAAACACTGGTCTACAGCAACATTCTGGGATATTCGTCATTTAAAGGGAGAGCCTAGAATCCTGAAGCAAAGGAAAGAACATTGTAATGAGTAAATCTGGGACTTTTCAGTTTAGGAGAGATTGCTGTTGGCTTCATAGGACCGGTTAGGAGTTAGTGCTTAAAACAAGTTACAAAACCTTCTACCTTTGCAGGGGTGGCAGCTCACAAGGCCCAAGATCCTAAGAAGGCCGATCTTGTTGTCTGGGTGTGAGTAATTTGACCAGGCCATGTCCGTGTTTCCGTTGCCACAACAGTCTTCCCAAGTGACCCCCATCTGGAGAATCATCGTACACTTGGCTTCCCGTCCTTGCTGTAACCAGCAGATCCCACCTGTAGGGAGAAAGGGGGACAACTGAGAATTCCCTCTTTTTTATTAAAGTTTTTTTTTTTTTTGTAAATAAAAAACAAATGATTTCACAAGTTCAAAAGTTAGAATGAAAGGAAGGAAGGAAGGAAGAAAGGAAGGAAGGAAGGAAGGAAGGAAGGAAGGAAGGAAGAAAGAAAGAAAGAAAGAAAGAAAGAAAGAAAGAAAGAAAGAAAGAAAGAAAGAAAGAAAGAAAATTTGGAAAATGGGCGCTATATTAATGTTTTAAACAAATAAATAAATTTGGACTGAGAAAAGGATCTGCAACAAAGCAGAAATGTGGCGAACTACACAAAACTAAATATAGATATATCAAAAGAAGGAAACATATAAAGATGTTTGCTTTGCATTTAACATATCTCTACCTAACATACTTTCTAAGTTTATCTACTGATTAGAATGAAATTAATCTTCATTTTCCACAGTTCTCCAAACATTGTAAATCAGTTCTGTATAAAACAAAAAGGATCTAAAAATGCCTACAGAAAATATGTTTTACTGGTAATTCGTGTACAACAGATATACAATTTGCATCAAAAATTCTTGCTTATATTTAGGTAAGCTACTGGCAGTGCTGTTTGTATGAAATCCAGTGTTGATCTAGTAAAATATTGCTTTTGTTACTCCCGAGACCAGTTTTCTATTAATAGTAATGATTTCTGCAATTTGAGGATCATGTCTGAATGGCAAATATTTCCATGACAGCTAGATGATGCCTTCAAATTAGAATAGTCCAGATATTTGCCATCCAGACATGGTAATTCTAGTTTATTTTCAGTAAAAGGATCAATAGGTATAAAAAATGCTTGCTTAAAGTCAGTCTCCAGATAGAACGATGGAATGGTTCCAATTAGCTTTCTATATTGCTGAGCTTCTGAATATTGTAATCCAGAAGTATTTTTATATGTGTATTCCAATGTTGCACACCCTTGGCATGTGAGTTTACAATTGTTGAAGTCCATACACCTTAAAATTGCTAAAGTTGAGAAACACTGCGGCATTTTAAAAAGCTGAACCAGTCAGTTATAGATAATTGATTCCTTATCATATACAGGTAGTCCTCGACTTAGGACCACAATTGAGCCCAACATTTATGTTGCTAAGTGAGCCAATTATTAAGTAAGTTTTGCCTCATTTTACAACCTTTCTTACCACAGTTGTTAAGCGAATCACTGGAGTTAAAGTTAGTAATATCATTGTCAAGTGAATTGACTTTGCTTGTCAGAAGGTCGCTAAAGGGGAATCACATGACCATAGGACATGTCAACCGCTATAAATATGAATCAGTGGCCAACATCCCAATTTTAATCACGTGACTATGGGGATGCTGCAATGGTCGTAAGTGCGAACAACGGTCATAAGTCATTTTTTCAGTGCTGTTGTAACTTCGAACAGTCATTAAGTGAATGGTTGTATATTGAGGACTACCTGTATTTTTTTTAACATAAAAATATAAGAGAAACAGCATGGTCTAAATCTGTGAATCACTTATCTAACAAATTTCAGTCCATACCTGTTTCCCATTCCTCTGGTTAATTCAATTCTGATCTTCATTCTTCCAGCAGGTATGCTACTACAAGTAGTCCATGACTTGAGATTGGTCATTTAGTGACCATTCAAAGTAACAACGGGCCTTCCCAAGGCTGCTTATGACCTAGATTCTAATTTCCGATGCTTCCCCATAGTCACATGATCGCTTTTTGGCTGCTCAGCAACCAGCCCATGTTAAGGCTGTGTGCAGCATCCCGCAGTCACATGATCATGATTTATGACATCTAAAGCAAATCTAAATCGCACGGCAGAGCTGTTCCCCCTGCCCTCGCTGTTCTACTTACCTTAGAAAAGGCTTCTTAAGCCTTCTTTTTCAGCGCTGCGCAGTAGCGCCTGCGGTGCGCTTGCGTGTAAAGTGCACATCTGGCACGCACCACACATGCATGCGCAAAGCAAACCAGTAGCAGACCTCGGAGGATTTCACCGCGGACACAAACCACACATCATAGCCCAACTTGGCTATATAGGCCCCAAAACTGAGAATGGAAAGTTTGTGCCTGATGGCCTCATTGACCTCTGCAGATCATGTATTCTGGTCTCAGGGCCTCAACAAGCTCCTGGGTTGAACTTTAGTAATTCCAAGGTCAGCCCAGCCTCCTCGGGGCTGAGCATCCTGGTTTAGACAGGGCATCCAGACAGACCAGCTTTGTTTTGCTCCCAAAAGGGAGAAGCTTTGACAAACTGGAAAAGGAGTGGGTGGGTGGCTTAGGCGAGGGAAGAGCAAGGAAGGGACCGTGGGAGGTCTGTCTGGGACTCTTGATCCGCTGTTTCTTTCCACTCTGGAGGGAAACACAATTTCTCCCCCACCAACACCCGCCCGAAAGCTACTCGACCCAGTCACAGCCAGCCAGCTGGCAGCCAACTCAAAAGGCTGTTTGTTTCTTAATCTCGTGAACTAATCACTCATTTCTTACAAGAGAGTTCTCTGCAATTTCCGTCTCACTGCACCAGACGCTCCCACGTTCTTCAGCTTTTCCCCCAAAAATAGTCGACTCTGAGTATGGCCGGGAGGCAAGATGGTGGAATCCCCATCGTAGCAAAGGTGGATTCCTTCAGCTTTGCCTATAATCTTTCAAATCCAACCGTGGCCGGTTGTTAATAGTTCACAGAGCGGCCTTGCACGATTTGGGACCCAGAGCCAAATGTGCCAGCCAGATGGATGGACAGCCTGCCAGGTTGTACAGCAGCTTCCTTCGCTTAACCACCAACAGACTCTCTCTCAATCTTGATTTACATATTATTTCATCATTTGTAAGTCCCATGGGGACTAGCAAGCTCACCGGCTGAATATAGGTAGGCCTCAATTTACAACAGTTTGTTTACTGACCGTTCAAAGTTACAACAGCACTGAAAATAGTGACTTACGACAGTTTTTCACACTTACGACCATTGCAGCATCCCCATCCTGAGCATATGATTAAAATTCAGACACTTGTCAGTTGACTAGCAAGGTTATAAAATGTGGCAAAGCTCACTTAACAAATATCTCGCTTAGCAACATAAACTTTGGGCTTAATTGTGGTCATAAGTCGAGGACTAGATGTAGTTCAAGGGGAGAAGTAGGTTGGCTAGCTAAAAAAAAGAGAAAATAATTGTTGAATGTATGACCAGATAGTTTTTGTGGCTGAGGATGGTACCCTTGCAAGTTGCTACTGTCTGATAATTTGTATTATTATGTATTGATGATTTTTATATACACCATAATGTGAAATCACAGCTGTTAGTTCTTTAATTGATGTTGGCCTTCAAATGAATCAAGTTCTTCATCAAAAATCTGGGATAGTATATGTGTTGATCCAAGCTATGTGACAGTTGGAAATTTTGTCAATGTGCAGATTTTCTACATGCCATCCAAGATTTTTTTGGGTATGCCATCCAGCGTGCCAATTATAATAATAATTATTGTTGTTGGTTGCATAGCCAGCCAAATGTTTAGACTGGATTTGGCATTGCAACTGGTATACATAAATGTATTATAATTATCATATGCATCTACAATTTTCTATATACCGTGTTTCCCCGAAAATAAGACCGGATCTTATATTAATTTTTGGTCCAAATGACGCATTAGGGCTTATTTTCTGGTTAGGTCTTATTTCAGGGGAAATATGGTACTAAATGCATCCATCAGGCTGACAATCTTAAGTAGGGCTTATTTTGGGGGTAGGGCTTATATTACCAGCATCCTGAAAAATCATGCTAGGGCTTATTTTCCAGTTGGGTCTTATTTTTGGGGAAACAGGATACATATACAATACAATTAAATGTATTAAGGTTCGTCGCACAGTCAGCCAGATGTTCAGACTGGATTTTAGCATTTTTATCCACCTATCAAATCCTTCTTGATATATATACATTATTATATACATACATAAATCACAGCGGCCGGTTATTTGAATTTGTATGGCTACCCATTTCATCCAAGCTTAGGCAGCTCACAGCTGGTAAAAACAATCCAATTAAATGAAGCTTAAAAAAATATACAAACATATAAAAGCATTTTTAAAATATGTTGGCTTCCTATTTAATTTCCTTTTTGCCATGGGCATCACACTTATTCCTTGCCAAGCATGTAGGGTCTGGTTACACTTGAATCAGAAACTAAACACAAGTTTGGATCGCATGAGAGTCTGAATGTACCATATGTGTGCTAACTTCACTGTAAACTGCACCGAATCCACCTTCTTACTGCTTCAAGTCAGGGTTGTTCAATCTCGACAAGTTTAAGGCATGTGGACTTCAGCTCCCAGAATTCCCCAGTCAGCCATGTTGGCTGGGGAATTCTGGGAGCTGAAATCGACAAGTCTTAAAACTTGTTTCAGGGATAGGTTGTATGATTTACATCTGGAAGGTTACATTTTTCCAATAGTAGCGAATTTTTGCTGTTGCTGGGTTCTCAAAATCAGAATCAGAAGGATTTCTTCAAAGGGATCGATGTTATTAAAAGGTATAATTTTTAATCCATTAGATGAAGTGACCTGCTGCTCACAAAGGTTGATGAGGCAATGAAATTTATTAATCAGGAAAGGTGCTACCAGATTCCTCCTGATTTTTTTCGCCATCATAGACTACTAATTTGGTAGTCTTCCTGTAATGTTTTCAAGCTGTTGCCATCATTACACTGCATCCTGATCAGAGGTGGGTCTTCAGCAGGTTCTGACCAGTTCTGGAGAACCGGTAGTAGAAATTTTGAGTAGTTCAGAGAACCGGTAGTAAAAATTCTGACTGGCCCCACTCCCATCTATTCTCTGCCTCCCAAGTTCCAGCTGATCGGGAGGAAATGGGGATTTTGCAGTAACCTTCCCCTGGAGTGGGATGGGAATGGAGATTTTACAGTACCCTTCCCCTGCCATGCCCACCAAGCCATGCCCACCAAGCCACGCCCACAGAAGTAGTAAAATTTTTTGAAACCAACCACTGATCCTGATGTTGTTACTTAGTTTGGTGGCAAAATGGTTTCAACAAAACAACCAAATTCTGAGAACTCCAAAAACTCAACAGTTGCATTTTTATTCTGTTTTCCAGGTAGAAAGAAAAGGGGTGGGGTGGGAGATGAGGAGAGGAAAGGAAAGGAGACCAAGAAGAGTTGACTGCCAGTTGGAGTAACCTATTCAGAGCTACTGGTGGTCCTCCACTTACAACGGTTCACTTAGTGACTGTTCAAACTTACAACGGCATCAATGGTGGGATTCAAATTTTTTTACTACCGGTTCTGTGGGCATGGCTTGGTAGGTGTGCCTTGTGGGAGTGGCAGGGGAAGGATTCTCTAAAATCTCCATTCCCTCCCCACTGCAGGGGAAGGTTACTGCAAAATCCCCATTTCCTCCCAATCAGCTGGGACTCGGGAGGCAGAGAATGGATGGGGGCGGGGCCAGTCAGAGGTGGTATTTACCGGTTCTCTGAACTACTCAAAGTTTCCGCTAACGGTTCTCCAGAACTGGTCAGAACATGCTGAATACCACCTATGAACGGCATTGAAAAAAGTGTGTTATGACCATTTTCCACATTTATGACCGTTGCAACATTCCCATGATCCTGTGATCAAAATTCAGATGCTTGGCAACTGGTTCATATTTATGAGAGTTGCAGTGTCCCGAGGTCATGTGTGTACCAAGTTGCAGTACCAAGTTTGCAGTACCAAGTTTTCCATTCCTCCACCAATCTCTTCTGTTTACAGTTAGTCCTTGATTTACAACCATTGGAACCTTCTGACGAGCAAAGTCAATGGGGAAGCCAGATTCACTTAACAATTGTGTTACTAATTTAAGAACTGCAGTGATTCACATAATAACTGTGGCAAGAAAGGTCATAAAACGGGGCAAAATTCTCCCTTAGCAACAGAAATTTTGGGCTGAATTGTGGTCGTAAATTGAGGACTACCTGTATGTGGATATGTTTTTTAAGGTGAGCTATTTCCCTGTATCATATAATCAAACAAACATAAGTTTGAGCAGTGCATGCTACACTAGGAATTTATTTGAGAATATCCTCTATAAACAGTCTTGGTAGATCAAGATGCTTGCCTCCTGTTTGCAGTACCAAGTTTTCCATTCCTCCACCAATCTCTTCTGTTTACAGTTAGTCCTTGATTTACAACCATTCATTTAGTGACTGTTTAAAGTGTCAAAGGCACTGAAAAAGATGACTTATCACCTTGCACTTACAACCATTACAGCATCTCCATAGTCATGAGATCAAAATTTAGGCACTTAACAACCAGAATGTATTTAGGATGATTCCAGCATCTTGGGGTCATATGATCACCATTTGCGAGCTCCCCAGTCAAATTCTGACCAACAAAGTCAATGGGGGAAGCTGGATTTGTTTAACAACTGCATGAGTCACTGAACAATTGCAGTGATTCACTTAACCACTATGACAAAACAGATCATAAAATTGGGCATGACTCACTTAAAAACCACCTTGCTTAACAACAGAAACTCTGCTCACAATTGTGGTCATAAGTCGAGGACTATCTGTATTGCCAGCCGCTGATATTCAGAAGTGGACTGATTCTAAATAAGGAGGTTCCATTTGTATACTATAGCATGTTAACCAATAATAGTAAATCTAGCTTAGCATTTGTTTTTTATTTGAGAAGAAAAGAGCTAAGGATTACAGACATTTTTGTCTTGTTTTCCAAGATAACATTCCTTGTGGATATATATTTATTTGATCCTTTGCTCCAGTGAAGTTATGAACTTCCCTGCTAGATAAAGGAAGCAAGGGCTGGGATATTACTTTGGGTCGAAGGAACTGGAATTCTTGCTCTGCTTCTCAAAAGAGTTTTGGGAAAAAAAATCCAAAATAGTCTTGTTAAACCAGCTAGAAGTTAACCTCCCTAATGTGGTCCTTAATTTGTTTTTAAGTAAAAGAGGAAATGTCTCACTTGTAAAGTTAAGTAGCTGGATTCCAGATGTGGTCTCCAAAGCTCTCTCTTGGCCGGAGAACTGTCATTAAATTTGAAATTTTCCACTCTTTATGCCTTTCTGAAAGGACAAATATTCCATCAATCTTTCGCCTTCTCATTCAGCCATTCTTCTCAGCTTCCAAACTTTGCAGCAATATATATATATATATATTGAACACCTGGGCGCCTTTGAAACAAAACTCTTCCATTACAGGAGACACAAGGCTTCAAGCCAAGAATATTTGTAATTTTAGAGTTGTTGCATGGGGGGGGGAAATACAAATGCAATTTCCCCCCAAACAAAACAAACATCTGGAAGCCAAGGTTGACGGCTCATTTGCCACCTTCCCTTCAAAGAGGCAGGTTTTTGCGCAACTCTTTGCAAAAAATGCTCACAGACAAAGTTATGCGGAGAGATTAAAAAACCTGGACTTCAAAGCAGCCTTTTCTTTTGAAGATTGCACCTGGTTTGGGAGTTTGAATGCTGTCTCAGGGAGATTTTTTTTTTTTTACCCCAAAAAATATATTATTAGTTTGGCGGGCTGTGGGCGGGAAGAGAGGTGAGAGGAATACATTTTCACTGAAACATCCCAAACAAGCAGTGTTGAAATCTGCACAGCCCGTGCTGAATTTTAAATTTTGGCTCAGAATTACAGTATACAGTAACAGAGTTGGAAGGGACCTTGGAGGCCATCTAGTCCAACCCCCTGCTCACGCAAGAGACCTGTACTAGGGATTCGAACCGCTGAACTGCCGACCTTTCTGATCGACAAGCTCAGTGTCTTAGCCACTGAGACACCTAGTCAGACTAATTCTCTCCTCCTTTATGAAAAGTCCATGTTATAATTAAGTTTTTTTTAAAAAAGCCATCAAAATTGACTCAGCCTTCCATCCTTTCGAGGTAGGTAAAATGAGGACCTGGTTTGTGGGGGCAATAAGCTGACTTTGTATAAAAAGAACACCGCTTAGGGGGGCTAAGTATGAAGGCTATTGCTTAACGCATTGTAAGCTGCCCTGAGTCTCCGGAGAAGGGCGGCATATAAATCGAACCAATAAATAAATAAATAAATAAACAATCTCCTGCCCTTTAGTAGCATCAAAATGTGCCTCCTGTAAGGTAGTTTGTATCCAAATCAAGATCAGTCCTAAATAGAGAAAACCATGATGTAACCAAAGCATTAGTTCTCACAGGCACTTCTTGTGTGACCAGACACTACAGGTAATCCTGGATTTATGACCATAATGGAGCCTGTCCATCATGATTGTTCCCAAAGGTGCTTTTTCAAAAAAAGAATCTTTTTTTGCAGTGGTCCTTTTCTGCAGTGGTCATTAAGCGAATGCCGTAGTCGTAAAGTGACCACTGTGGTCGTTAAGCAAACACCACAGTTGTTAAGCAAACCAATGGTTTGCTAGGGGGACAGTTTTGTCAAAAATCAGAAGTAAACACTGATTTTAGACATTCATCAGCCGTGCATTGACTACAAATTGAGCCGTGTTGCTGAGTGCCCAAAGTTTGGTCATGTGACCTTGGGGGTGGGGCAATGTCAGAATTTTGAATCTTGTTGTAAGTAGCCCCAAATTAGGTCCGTCGTAATTTCAAACAGACACAAAACAATTGTTCTTAAATCACAGACCGTTGGAGCTATCATCTTGGATTGTGGACAGATTTGGTATAAGATCCTCTGAAAAGTAACACCGATTTAAGAGATCCTTCAGAAAAATCTAATTTTTTTTTCCTCCAATCCCATTGATATTTCAAAGTTTGTGTTAAGATTATCCACTCAGTGGGAAAATTCTACCTATAGTATAATTTGGAAGCGCCCACCGAAATAATTCAATTAGGAACAGAACAGGGAGAACTCTGTTTTTGTGGATCTCATTGAAAGCCAGAAGGAAACAAGAAAGTTTGAGGCAAGGGAAACAGAAAGGATTGGTCTCTGGCCAAAATTGACCAGAAAATAAAAGTTCAGAGCAATAAATCATACAGAAAAGCACCAGGAGATTCCAAATGATCGATCTGCATTCAGGTCATGATTTAAACAGCATTTTAACCTTTAGCCACTTTATCAACAAGAGAAGAAGGAAGAAAGTGAGACAGTTGAATTTATCAGATTGCTCTATAATTTTCCAATCCAGGTATGGATGTGCAACAGAGATAGATTGAATTGGTGTTTCTCAATCTTGGCAACTTGAAAATGGGTGGACTTCAATTCCCAGAATGCTGGCTGGGGGATTCTAGGAACTGAAGTCCACCCATCTTCAAACTGGGTTAGATGGAGAAAATGTTAGAACGCTACATCACCCAGAGATACGATGGGCATCCTCTTCTGGGGTTAAACATTTCAGACTCACAAAAAGAGCATGGAGCAGCTTAATTTATTTTTTCTGGTATATGGGGAGTTATCTCCTAGCAATAGAATAACAGAATTGGAAGGGACCTTGGAGGTCTTCTAGTCCAACCCCCTGCTTAGGCAGGAAATCCTACACCACTTCAGACAAATGGTTATCCAACATCTTCTTAAAAACTTCCAGTGTTGGAGCATTCACAACTTCTGAAGGCAAGTTGTTCCACTGATTAATTGTTCTGTCAGGAAATTTCTCCTTAATTCTAGGTTGCTCCTCTCCTTGATTAGTTTCCACCCATTGCTTCTCGTCTTATCCTCAGGTGCTTTGGAGAATAGCTTGACTCCCTCTTCTTTGCGGCAGCCCATGAGATATTGGAAGACTGCTATCATGTCTCCCCTAGTCCTTCTTTTCATTAAACTAGACATACCCAGTTCCTTCAACTGTTCTTCATATGTTTTAGCCTTCAGTCCCCTAATCATCTTTGTTGCTCTTCTCTGCACTCTTTCTAGAGTCTCAACATCTTTTTTACATCATGGCGACCAAAACTGGATGCCGTATTCCAAGTGTGGTCTTACCAAGGCATTATAAAGTGGTATTAACACTTAATGTGATCTTGATTCTATCCCTCTGTTTATGCAGCCCAGAACTCTGTTGGCTTTTTTGGCAGCTGCTGCACACAGCTGGTTCATATTCAAATGGTTGTCCACTAGGACTCCAAGATCCCTCTCACAGTTACTACTATTGAGCAAGGTACCACATATACTGTACCTGTGGATTTTGTTTTTCTTGCCTAAATGTAGAACCTTACTTTTTTCACCATTGGATTTCATTTTGTTAGATAGCGCCCAATGTTCAAGTCTGTCAAGATCCTTCTGTATCTTAAGCCTATCTTCTGGAGTGTTGGCTATTCCTTGAGATTGCATTGGCTTGATACTTACTGATTTACCACATGATGTCCCCGCAATGCATTTTGAGATTGTCCAGAAAGACATCAGCCATCTTTCTTCTCTGAAAGTCATGAGCTAGTTTATGTGAAACAGAAAAGCACTACTGGCTGGGGAATTTTGGGAGTTGAAATCCACATATCTCAAAATTGCCAATGTTGGCAAACACTGCTATAGATACTTAGAACTGAAACCGTGGCCTTTTACATAGAGAAACAAGTGCTTTGCCTCTATGAAGTCTTTTCCTTAGACCTGAGTTTTTAGCCCTCATGGATAAGAATAAAGAGATTCCAAGTTAGCTGAGACGTCAAAATTGACCGCTTTGATTAAAAAAAACAACACAATTACTTTTCTTTCTTCTTGGAAACCACTTCTGGACTTTGTGCTTGAGGTGGGGGAAAAAATGAAACTTTGATTTGGGATTTTACCGATTAGATAGGTTTGTTGTTATAGAAATGGTTAGTTTATGCTATTATATCAAAGTAAAAAAGAAGCACCTTTTTTCTTTCTTTTTCCCCTTTTCCCTACACTTCTCCCTTCCCTTCTTCCTCCCCTATTTTCCTACTATTTTCATTTGTATTTTTGTATTTGATATTATAAACTAATAAAAAAATAAAATAAAGAGACTCCAAGAAAAATGTCTCAGTAGGGGGCAGCACCTGGTTGGATTTGGAAATAAAGAGAGTCAGGCATGGTTAGTACTAAATCAGAGATTACCCAGCGGCTGAAGCTAGTGGAGAAAGAAACCACCTCATAAAAAAAGCAATGGCAAACCATTTTTACACTAGGAAACCAAATATGGTATTCTTCAAGAAATCCTTGAAGATTTTTTTCCTTTACACGTAATCCTCATTTTATAACCACAATTAGGACTATAAAATTTGTCACTAAGTAAAGTAATCATTAGGAGAGTCACACCAAACTTTATATTTTTTTTTGCCAAGGTTGTTAAGTGAATCTGGCTACCTCATTGATTTGCTTGTCAAAAGCTGGCTAGGAAGGTCACGTATGTCATTCATGTAGCTCCGTGATGCTGCAACCTTTATAAATACATGCCCGTTGCCAAGTATCCAAATCGCGATCACATGGCCATGGGGCTGCTGTGATGGTCATAAATGCAAGGACAGGTAATAAGTCACATTTTTTCAAGGCCGCCATAACTTTGAATGATCATTAAACGAATGGTCATAAGTTGAGGACTGCCTGTCTTTTTCCCTTTATAACAAGAGAGACCTTTGGGTCCTCATGTTCAGTGTTGCCGTTCTCTAGTGTTTCTCAACTTGGACCACTTTAAGATGTGTGGACTTCAACTCCCAGAATTCCCTTGGCAGTAGGACTTCAACATATATCCTAAAGCGACCAAGGTTGTGGGACTCCCTAATCTTTTTTTTTTCACATGGAAATGCAAGGATTGAAATGTGTGCATTCTGCATCTCAAGACTAGAGCTTTATCCCTCCTCTCCTTTTGAGCACTGCTTTTGGTCTAGTGGTTAAAGCACCAAATTAGAAAGGGAGACTTTGAGTTCTAATCCTGTTTTAGCTATGAAAACCAGCTGGACGACCTTGGGTGAGTCCCTCTCTCTCAGCCCAATCCACTTCACAGGGTTGCTGTTGTGCGGCAAATAGGAGGAGGAAGGTGTGTTTGGATATGTTCGCCAGCTTGAGTTATTTATAAAAAAAATAATAATAATAAAGGCGGGATATAAATATATTAAAATTTAAAAAAAAATATTCCTCCTTCCACAGCATCTCATGAAGTTAAAGTTCAGGCCAGGGTCTATGGGACGGTGATCCCTCACGCTGCTAAAACCCACACATAGACAGAACCATTAAGGGCCCTTGCAGCCAGACAACTCTGATAACACCAAAATAATCAATTTTTATGAAAAGGCCTAAATTTTGCCGGCTGTAGTTCACTTCACCAGATGCTTAGAGAGACTAGATGGATGGAGGATTGAAACTGGTCAAAATTGGCTACTTCTTTCATCTGGGTAGCCAGTTTATGCATTTTGATGAAGTGAACTGCAGCCCATGGAAGAGTAGGTCTTTTAATAAAATTGGAAAATGTTCCAGCAAAGTTTTAATCTTTGGCCACCATAGACTAAGATAGTTCTCCTCTTCCTAAATCCCAATGCTGTAGCTGTTTTCATCTCTGGCCAGTTTAAGAATGTGAGAATCTACAGCAAGACAAGAATGATGATGTCCTTAAAACAGTGCCTTTAAATGAGAGGAAGATGTATGAATGGCCAGCAACTAGACTTAATATTGAATTATAGTGCAATGTATTTAATTTGATTATTGAATTAGGCACAGCATATCGGGTGAATACAGCCAAATACCTTGGTATTCGGGACATGAAAGGAAAGTGGGTGGCAAAAAGAGAAGAAAAAAAGTCAGATAAACCTTTTGCTAATAAGAATCTTCTGGATATGTTCTTCAGGCTCTTCAGAAACGTACAAAATCTAGTGCAGACTTACAGAATAGAAGTGGTGCGCACGTGAGTATAAATTTGTGCATCTCTATAGTATAATTTGAACTTGAATCATGCTAGCTGGGGAATTTTGAGAGTTAAAGTCCACACATCTTCAAGTTGCCTCCTTGAAAAACACTGGTATAGCTTATTTTACTGTCTATACATTTTGGGTTCATGATATTTCAGACAATCATGAGTTGGTAGCAGAGAAACAGGGAAAACTAGAGGTCATCTAGACTTTGCAATCCAGAACTGGCAGCATTGAGATGAAGACAATTATTAATTTTAAAAGTCCCTCAAGAGCTAATCCCTACTCATTCTTAATAAGAAAGAGATATTATATGTCTTCTTCATACCCAACCATGCCAGGATTTAAGACAAATTTCAACTCTTCAGTATTAAAAATATAGTACTAGTTCCTGTCCCTCTACAGTTAGAATAGAATATAATTTTTTATTGGTCAAGTGTGATTGGACACACAGGAATTTGTCTTGTTAAAGACGAATTGTTAAAGCTTTATTTAAAGTCAGTTCAATTTTCACTTATTAGTGCAGTTTTTAAGGGCACCCATGCTTCTTCTGCAGCAAGTTGGAATTACCTAGCTCTTCTGATTTTCACCTGATATGGGAATTCTGCCCTCCGCACATGCTCGTGTGTCCTCTTTTTTCCTGATCCCCCTTCAAGATCCAATAATTTGAAGACTTGGGGACAAAGAGGGAGTCTTGGGAAATTCCCCAGTATCCTTGGTGTTCTCGATACTCAGAGAAAAAGAGAGAAGCAGGGAAATATCAGTCTCCAAGGTTCTTACCTGTGTTAGTGTCTCCTGACGCCAGGTACAGCAAACTTGAAAGCACAAGATAGGTTTTCATGATGTGACACTAAAACAAAACAAAAAACAGAGAAAGAAAAGGAGGAGGAGGAGGAGGAGGAGGAGAAGAAGAAGAAGAAGAAGAAGAAGGAGAAGGAGAAGGAGAAGGAGAAGAAGGAGAAGAAGGAGAAGAAGGAGAAGAAGGAGAAGAAGGAGAAAGTGATAATAAAATGTTTGAGGAGGTTTTCCCTACTATCTCCACAACTTTACTGGGAGTGCAGTTTCTGCAAAAGACAGAGTAAGTTAAGAGTTGTCTAAGTCGTATCTACTTTGCAATAATCCAGTGGGCTTCCTCGTTGCCTGCTCCTTAAGAGAGGATGATTTCCCCCACCCCAAAGGCTTAACTTCACCCTCTATATAAAGTGGTGTGTGTGTGTAAGTCTGCGCGGTCTGAATCATAACTCCAGAGAAGGCGGCGTTGGGCAGCAGCCAGCAATGTGTCGAGGGGAGGGTATTGTGAGTATGTCTCTCCGAGCCCTTCCTGGATGCGGTTATAGCCAAATCATTGTTGTCCTTTTTTACAACTGCAGGGCAGTGGATTTGGAACTTTAGTTTTTCAGTGTGAAAACATGCATTCGAACAAGAGAAACACAAGAAGTGGTTGGCCAGACGTTTTCTTCTCCTTCATTTTCTTCTTCTTTTCTTCTTTCTATTCCTATCCTCCTCTTTTTTCTCGTTGCCGTTGTTTGTTACTATTACTTTCCCCCACTGTCATTTCTGGAAATCCTGATTCAACTTGTCATTGCATGGCACAATTTTCCTCTGTGTAGTTCCAGAGACACACCTCCCATCCTTGGAATCGTAAAACTACTGAGACTCTTACACACAAATCTCATTAAAGGGGGGCTTTCAAGATTTTAAAATGCTATTTATTGATGTTTTCTTAGGCTGGCCTTTGACCGTAATAAAGATTAGGATTCAACTGATGTTTTCTCACTGTCGCAATCCGAATTCTCCCTAAATTAGCCTGCTCACTTGACTGGCTAAGATAGGCAAGGGAGGAGGCCTTCAGGCGGAGTATAGGTAGTCCTCAAATTATGATGGACTAACCTTGGGTTTAGTTACAACCCGGATTTGGAATTCTGATGGTCAGCCCAGTAATCAGGTGACTGAATTTCAGGCACTCAGCAACATGGCTGCATTTATGGCTGTTTGCAGCATCCCATAGTCACATGACTGCATGTTATGACTGTTTCCCCAAAAACTGGCCCTTACTTCTGGTTTTCAGCAAATCTGGGCCCTTAGTGAAATATTGGTTCACTTAATGACTGCAGTGTTCACTGAACAACAACCACAAAAAAAAAAATCATAAAATCCAGTCAGTCATGTAACCAACCTGTTTTATCAAGACACATCAAGACTTACAACTGTGATGAGCAAGGTCTGTTATGGCCATAAGTCAAGGATAGTGATAGGTTGCTACCAGTTCGCCCCGGTTCGTGCAAACTGGTAGCAGCGGCGGTGGGATGCTCCACCCACCCGCTCAGACGTCATCAAATACGCTCTGTGCATGCGCAGAAGCTTCTGCACATTTGCAGAAGTGGTGCACATGCGCGCGAGCAAACCAGTAGCAAAGGTAAGTGAAACCTAAGGAGTCAAGGAGTACTTGTATTAAAGGATCTCTGGTAGCACTGCATTTAATACAGGTAGTAACTTATGATCACAATTGAGCTCAAAATTTCCATTGCTACTGTAAGTGAGACATCAGTAAGCTTTGCCCCATTTTATTACCTTACTTGCCACACTTGTTAAGTGAATCACTACGGATGTTAATTTAGTAACAGAGTTGTTAAGTGAATCTGGCTTCCCCATTGACTTTGGTTGTCAGGAGGTCGCAAAATGTGATGATATGACCCTGGAACAGGGCAACCGTCACAGATACGAGTCAGTTGCCAAGCTGACTCTGAATTTTAATCATGTGACCATGGGGATGCTGCAACGGTCATAAGTGCGAAAAATGGTCATAAGTCCCTTTTTCAATGCCATTGTGACTTTGAACAGTCACTAAACAAACTATTGTAAGTCGAGGACTATCTATAATGAATGTCCCCCCCCCTAAACATTTTTCTTAGGAAGCATTCACATGAATAAAAAACATCTGTTCTTACCACACAGAAAACCATTAGCCTATTCACCAGCTTCCCTCTTTTCCCCCTATGATCTATTGCATGCTTAGAAGCAAACAATAAAGAAAGTAGGCCATAAATGCATAAATCTTGCTAAGTTTACCAAGTTTAAGTGTGAATAATTGTAGACAGGCAGGAATGAATTGCACAAAATGATGGTCTTGCATACAACAAGGAGGATGCAAACATTTCCAGCCTAAATTCCTTCTTAGGTTGCTGTTCCAGTTTTTAACAGAATAACAGAATAGAGTTGGAAAGGACTTCGGAGGTCTTCTAGTCCAACCTCATATATCATTTCAGACAAATGGCTGTCCAATCTCTTCTTAAAACCTCATTCCAGTTATTAATTGTTCTCACTGTCAGGAAATTTCTTCTCAGTTCTTTATTGGTTGATTTGTTTCTATCCATTGCATTTTGTCCTACCTTCAGGTGCTTTGAAGAATAGGTTGGCCCCTTCCTCTTTTTGGCAGCCCCTTTGATATTGGAACACTGCTATCATGTCATCCCTAGTCCTTTTTTTAAAAAACTAGAAATACCCAGTTCCTGCAACCGTTCTTCATGTTTTAGCCTCCAGTTCAGTGGTGGATTTCAACATTTTTACTACCAGTTTTGTGGGTGTGGCTTGGTGGGCATGGCATGGCATGGTAGGCATGGCTTGGTGGGCATGGCAGGGGAAGGATACTGTAAAATCTCCATTCCCTCCCCAATCCAGTGGAAGGTTACTGCAAAATCCCCATTTCCTCCCAATCAGCTGGGATTTGGGAGGCAAAGAATACATGGGGGTGGGGCCAGTCAGAATTTTTACTACCGGTTCTCTGAACTACTCAAAATTTCCGCTACCCATTCTCCAGAAGTGGTCAGAACCTGCTGAAACCCACCTCTCCTCCCGTCTCCTAATCATCTTTGTTTCAATCTGGGTTTGTGTCTTCTCCCAAAAGAAGGCATATGGCTGATCTGTTGTGCCTCATTTAGCATCAGAAGCTATCCTCTGATCAGAGGTGGTATTCAGCAGGTTCTGACCTGTTCTGGAGAACCGGTAGTGGAAATTTTGGGTAGTTCGGAAAACCGGTAAATGCCACCTCTGACTGGCCCTGCCCCCATCCATTCTCTGCCTCCCGAGTCCCAGCTGATCGGGAGGAAATGGGGATTTTGCAGTAACCTTCCCCTGGAGTGGGGAGGGAATGGAGATTTTACAGTATCCTTCCCCTGCCACGCCCACCAAGCCACACCCACAGAACCGGTAGTAAAAAAAATTTGAATCCCACCACTGCCCCTGATGAATGGTTGAGAGAGTAGATCTGTCTAGCATATCAAAGAGAAGGATTGGGGGGGACATGATAGCTGTCTTCCACTACTTGTGGGGCTGTTACAGAGAAGAGGGGATTGACTTGTTCTCCAAAACACCACAGGGCAGGGCAGGAAGCAATGGGTGGAAGCTCATCAAAGAGAGATCTGACCTAGAAATAAGGAGAAAATTTCTGTCAGTGAAAGCAACTAATCAATGGAATAACTTGCTTCTCAGAATTGTGAGTGCTCCATCCCTAGAGGTTTTCAAAAATAGACTGGACAACCAATTGACTAGGATGGTGTAAGGCTCCTGCCTTGAGCAGGAGGTTTGGACTAGAAGACATCCAAGATCCCTTCCAGCCCTGTCTTGTCTACTTCAAAGCAATAGAAACATATAAAGAACAGTTGCTGGAACTGAGTATGTCTAGTTTGATGAAAAGAAGAACTAGGAGCAGTGGTGGGATTCAGCCCGTTCTGTCCGGATCGCACGAACCGGTAGCGGCAACTGCGGGAGACTCTGCCCACCCGCCCGGACGTAATGTGAAACTACTGCGCATGCGCAGATGGCCGTGCAGAGGTGGCACATGCGCTCACATTTGCGAACCGGTAGGGAAGGTAAGAGAATCCCACCTCTGACTAGGGGAGACATGATAGCAGTCTTCCAATATCTCAGGGGCTGCCAAAAAGAAAGGGATTCAAACTATTCTCCAAAGCAGCTGAAGGCAGGACAAGAAGCAATGGGTGGAAACTAATCAAGGAGAGAAGCAACCAGGGTGGATAAAAATCAATGGTTTTTTTTTTAAAAATTGGGTTTTTAAAAATTTAAATAGCATTTTAAAAATTTTTTATCAGCGTTAATAAAATGCTTTTGGAGTAAAAATCTATCTAAATATAGTTTTCTATTTAAGATACATTAATAATTTAGTTTATTCAGCATGAAATGGAGCTTAGTTATGTAGCATGAGGCTTTATATTCTGCAATATTAGGACTGTAGGAAGAAATATCCTTCTGGGTTCAGCTCCAAGTGGGGAAAAAGACACTGGAAACATGGAGACTGCTTGGAAAGACGGTTTAATGGTGGACAGGATCACATGGCTTGAGTTCCTGAACAGAAAAGGGGGCAAGACGAGTCCCCGGATTTTATGCCCTCTCTGGCTTTGAACTTCCTGGGGCCCAGAAGGAATATCCTGATTGGTTGTCAGACTCCCAGGGGGTGGGGGTCTTAGCTAGGCTTGCTGGCTGATGTAATCTTCCCAGATGCCATGTGGTGAGTTTCTGTTGCTAGATGGGTCCTATTGTGTTAGTTTCTGTTGCTAGATGGGTCCTATTGTGTTGCAGGTGATGGTCCATTGACAAAGATTGAGTTTGAGTTTCTGCCTCTGGCCCATTGACAAAGGGAGGGGGCAGGAAGATGGGAGCTGCTTCATCTTTAAAATATGCTTCTCCATTTCTCATCCAGGAAAACATAATATTCTGCCTTTTTTAATATTTCCTAAAATATTTCATTCTTCTAGGAAAGGGGTGGATGCTAACTTCCTACAGACTGTTGGTGAGTCAACAGTGGGTCAGAGATGACAGTTGCTCTTTAAAAATTATGATTTAAATCAAGTTGATTTAAATCAAATCTTTTTACTAGTGATTTAAATTGACTTGATTTAAATCAAATCCACTGTGGAAGCAACCCAGAACTAAGAAGAAATTTCCTGACAATTAATCAGTGGAACAACTTGCCTCCAGAAGTTGTAAATGCTCCAACACTGGAAATTTTTAAGAAGAGATTGGATAACCATTTGTCTGAAATGGTATAGGGTTTCCTGCTTAAACAGGAGGTTGGACTAGAAGACCTCTAAGGTCCCTTCCAACCCTGTTATTCTAACATGGAATGTCACAGAAACATTAACCAAAGGTGCTCCTTGTTACTGACAACAGTTATTCAAAGAGACCCTATTCTTACTGTTATCACTATGATTCTATGTTCCATATCAGGGGTCTCCAAACTGCAACATTAAGACTTCTGGACTTCAATTCCCAGAATTCCTCAGCCAGCATGAGAAATGGGTGACTGAGGAATTCTGGGAATTGAAGTCCACAAGTTTTAAAGTTGCCAAGTTTGGAGAGCTCTGTTCTATGTTCATTCACCATCTTGCTGATGAAACAGAAGATCTGGTATGTGAGGAATCCCTGTTGGTTGGCCAAGCTGGCAGACCCACTCTCCTCCAGATAGTGGGTATCATTCTTCATGATCATTTGGACTTGGACTGCAAGGAAAATCAAAGACTGGATCATGTAGGCATGTGTTCAATCATGTCATGCTGACTGTATACATGCATTCCTTGATTCACAATATTTGTTTAGTGACCAAAGTTACGATGGCACTGAAAAAAGTGACTTACGATCAAAATTCAGGTGCTTGGCAACAGGCATGTATTTACAATGATTGCAACGTCCCGGAGTCATGGGATTGCCATATGTGACCCAGCCAGTTTCTGACAAGGAAAATCAATGGGGGAGGGAAGCTAGATTCATCACATGACCGCTTGAATCAGTGATTCATTGAACAATTGTGGCAAAAACGGTAGTAAAACCAGGTGCATCTCACTTAACAACTGCCTTGCTTAGCAACGCTAATTCTGGTCCCAAATGTGATAATAAGTCAAGGACTACGTTTAGTGGGAAATTGAATGCTTCGGAATTCCAAGTGTTTTAAAAAATGACCCAGGTGAAATGAGAATTGTGAAGAAGCAAAGCCCAGGATAGACATGATCTTTTGTCTAAACAAAAAACATGGTTGCTTCTCCTTTCCCCATACAGAAATTATGCTTCAGTTTCCCCCTGACCAATCCCCAGAGGCAGACCACATTTTTCCTTGCCCTCCTGCCTTATTCCTTTGATGCTATATTCCTTTGATGAAGAATATGACTTTGTTGAGTTGGAGGCTGCGTGAAGAGAGATGTCTGCAGACACAATAAAGATAAACCTTCACCGTCACTGTCTCTGTATCCTCCAGGCCTTTTGCTTAGAGCACCATCCCGCATAAATTTCTCTTCTGTTGATTTGCAGGCTAAAGGAACAAGCAGCCTCAATTGTCTTCAGAGATGAATGCATACTGATGTTTCCCAAGCACATTTTTTTAGTTGTGAAATAGTATAACAGAATAACAGAGTTGGAAGGGATCAGTGGTGAAATCCAAATTTTTTTACTACCCGTTCTGTTGGCATGGCTTGGTGGGCGTAGCAGGGGAAGGATACTGCAAAAACTCCATTCCCACCCCACTCCAGGGGAAGGATACTGCAAAATCCCCATTCCCTCACCACTCCTGGGGGCAGGATACTGCAAAATCTCCATTCCCACCCCACTCTGGAGCTAGCCAGAGGTAGTATTTGCCGGTTCTCCGAACTACTCAAAATTTCCGCTGCCAGTTCTCCAAACTGCTCAAAATTTCTGCTACCGGTTCTCCATAACCTATCAGAACCTGCTGGATTTCACCCTGGAAGGGACCTAATCCAACCCTCTCCTCAAGCAGGAGACCTATACCATTTCAGACAAATGGGTGTCCAATTTCTTCTTAAAAACTTCCAGTGTTGGAGCACCTACAACTTCTGAAGGCAAGCAATTCCACTGATTGATTGTTCTAACTGTCAGGAAATTTCTCCTTAGTCCTAGGTTGCTTCTCTCCTTGATTAATTTCCATCCATTGCTTCTTGACCTGCCTTTAGGTGCTTTGGAGAATAGCTTGATTCCATCTTCTTTGTGCTGGACCCTTAGTGACATAATGTAAGGTAGAGCTAACACATCTGGACTGACAAGCTACAAAGCAGTGTTTCTCAACGTTGGCGACTTTAAGATAGATGGACTTCAACTCCCAGAATCCTCAGCTGATAGGATCTAGAATCCTTCAGGACTGTGATAAGTTATTTTATATTTCACAATATAACGGTGGTGCAGTGGTTAGAATGCAGTACTGCAGGCTACTTCTGCTGCTGCCGGCTGCCTGCAATTTGGTAGTTCAAATCTGACCAGGCTCAAGGTTGACTCAGCCTTCCATCCTTCCAAGGTCGGTAAAATGAGATTGTTGGGGGCAATATGTTGACTCTGTAAACCGCTTAGAGCGGACTGTATATAAGTCTAAGTGCTATTCAGTGGTGGATTTCACATATTCTTATCACCGGTTCGCCATGCGCACGCACGCACGCCTTCCGCACATGCACCCGGCCTTCCGCGTGGCTAAATAAGACAGCATTATGTCCATGTGGGTGGGCAGCCCGCAGCCGCCGCTACCAGTTTTCCTGAACTTGTACGAACCGGCTGAATACCACCTCTGGTGCTAATGCTACAATATATCATCTTGCAGACCCTGCTTGACAGACACAATTTAATAAGGAAATTATGCTCCAGATGCCCCTGGAGACTTTAGGGGGCTGGACCCTTTCTCAGCCACAGCCCCTCCCTCTACAACACCTTGCCCCACCCAGCATACTGCCTGGAGAATTCTGGGAGTTGGTCCACACATTTTAAAGTTGCTAAGATTGTGAAATACTACCCTGGATAATCACCTGATTTTTTTTTATAAAAAAAATTCCCCCAAGGATATATAAGAGATGTGGAAAAAAACCAGCATTAGCCTCCCACAATAATTTCATATGCATTCTTAGAATGTACAAATAGTTGATATTTGTGGCCCAATTTCCAGTAAAAAGTAGGGAAAAAATCACAGGAAAATCTCTTGTAGCTAGAACGGAAATCCTTGTTTATCTTGGAGTTTTGACTTCTGAGGAATGTTTTATGAATGGTGCAGCCACATGGCAGCTATGTTGCAAATGACCAATCCTGCAATGGCAGCCATTTTGAGGCCTCAGAATTTTATTGTGAGGTAAAAGTAGAAAAAGAAGCAAGGAGGAAAAAAGAGAAGGCTGCAGAAAGAAAGAAAGAAAGAAAGAAAAAAGAGTGACATCCAACCTTTCTCGATGCAGAAGGCTCCAAAAGAAAGAATTGCCATAATATTTTGCTTTACATTTCTCAGCCTTTGTAACAACAAAATCATCAATCCCTAAAATCGAAGTTTGTTTTTTTTCAATGTCAAGTAAAAAGTCCAGAAACGGTTTCTAAGTAGGAACACAACTATACAAATTCTGCTCTTTAATTAAAACAATGAATTTTGTCTTCTCCTCCAATTCTGTCTGCAATGGCAGCCATTTTGTGATTGAAATGACAGCCATTTTGTGATTGCAATGGCAGCCATTTTGTGATTGGGCAAGTCCTTAAATGGCAGCTATGTTGTGACCATTCCTGCAATGGCATCCCTTTTGTGAATGACCAACCCAATAATGTCTGCCATTGTGTGAATCAGCAATCCTGCAATGGCAGCCATATTGTCAGTGAACCCAATACCAAAGCTTAAAATAATAAATGTGTCCTCTGGTTTGGCTTGTCTCCAGTTAATGGTTGTCCATTAACACATTTGGGGAGGAATAAATGGCTAATTTGCAGAGGTGGCACCAAACGTACCTCTTCTACCCAAAACATCTTAGCAATAATATGCCCCTCTGAAAAGGCATATTCAGCAGGGCTGAAAGAATTTATTCTTCTCTCTAATGGAAACTTTATGAAGTACCTGTTAGTTCTGCCAAAATTACAACTTTCCAAGTACAAACTACTAGAGGCATCTTTCACAGCCGGAACAAACCAGCGATAAATTGCAGCATAAACACCTTTGAAAGTGGAAGAGCAATTTAGATGTTTGGGCGGATGGAAGCAAGATCAGCTATTTGCTTAAAAAATTAATTGGTGGTTAGAAATGTTTCTCTCTGTAATATTTAATTAACTTCAGGAATTCCCAAACCATAAAGATTATCCAGAAATTGCAGGTAAAGTCAGGAGCTACTGACGAAACCGAATAGAACCTCCACTGCTCCAAAGCAGTCTATCGCAAAATACATGTAGTTCTTGACTTAGGATCACAATTGATGCCAAAATTACTGTTGCTAAGCGAGACAGTTTGGTCCCATTTTACAACCTTTCTTGCCACAATTGTTAAGTGAATCACTGCACTTGTTAAGTTAGCAGTAACAGTAACAAAGTTGGAAGGGACCTTGGAGGTCATCTAGTCCAACATCCTGCTCAGGCAGGAGATCTATATTAGGGATTTGAACCGCCAAACTGCCGACCTTTCTGATCGACAAGTTCAGCATCTTAGCCATTGAGCCACCTAGCCAGTCTTAGCAACATGTTAAATTAGCAAACATGTTAAGTTAAGTTGAGTTGAGTTGAGTTGAGTTAAGTTAAGTTAAGTTAAGTTAAGTTAAGTTAGCAAAAAAAAGCAAACATTTTGTTTGTTAGAAGGTCACAAAAGGTGATCATATGACTCTGGGCCACTGCAACAGTCATAAATGTGAGTCAGTTGTCAAGTGTCTGAATTTTGATCACGTGACCATGAGCATGCTGTCATATGATGAATAGTCATAAGTCTCTTTTTTCAGTGCTTTTGTAACTTTGAATGGTCACTAAATGAACAGTTGTAAGTTGAGGACTACCTGTAACAAGGCAAAGAGAAGGGGCTGTTTGCACACAGTGCTTTGGATATTTCTGACTTCCCGGCTGGGGCCAAAAAGATCAGATGAACCTTTGTTGCAATCCAGACTGGTTTTTCTTTCGGGGTTGAAAAGACTGGCGTGCAAATCCCCTAATCCCTGCATCAGAAGTTTTCATTGTGTAGACTATAAAAGGAGAGAATCACTTTGCATTCTTGAGGTCTTGCGTAGGTTTGGGTTTTGTGACGCTTTCGGCGTGTAATTTGGGACATCACTAGAACCAGAGCCATCAGAGGTTTGGGAAGCTCAGCTGGAATCATGAATCAAAACAAAAACAATGTTTTCCAAATCCATGTCTTTACAGGAACATCCAGTGAGAATAAACCTGATAACCCCTATTTCAGTATGCTTCTCCTCCATCCTGATGTAACACAAACAAGCCAGGATGGGAGAAATTATTACTTTTCGTTAACCTATTAGAAGCATAAGGAAAAGGGAAAGCTTTCCAGAAAATTTAAAAACATGGCTTTCTTCAAGAAAAAACTTTTGGACTGATTTTGGAGAAGAATTTAGGTTTTTTTTTAATACTGGTATACTATTTATGTACAGTATATTGTTCGGGGCTATCTGCAGTCTTTCCTTTCCTTTCCTTTCCTTTCCTTTCCTTTCCTTTCCTTTCCTTTCCTTTCCTTTCCTTTCCTTTCCTTTCCTTTCCTTCTTTCCTTTCCTTTCCTTTCCTTCTTCCCTTCCCTTCCCTTCCTTTCCCTTCCTTCCTTCCTTTGGAATAGGCAACTTTCTCAAAATCAAATTTTTAAACTTTTCCTAGTTTTCACCCAAATTCTAGAAGATCGCTTGTCCCTTACAATCTACAATCTTTTCATCCTAGATATATCTTGTTCTTAGTACAAGTAGTCCTTGATTGATTGATTGATTGATTGGTTGGTTGATAGATTCGATTTATATGCCACCCTCCTCCGGAGACTCAGGGTGGTTTACAATACGTTAAGCAATAGCCTTCACACTTTTGTATATATCTGCTTAGTAGGGCTTTCGCCCCCCTCCCCCCCCAGCGGTGCTCTTTTTTATTCAGTCAGCTTATTGCCCCCACAAACCGGGTCCTCATTTTACCTACCTCAAAAGGATGGAAGGCTTAGTCAACCTTGAGCCTGGTGAGATTTGAACTTGCAGTAATTGCAGGCAGCTGGTGTTACTTAACAGCACTTTAGTCTGCTGCGCCACCAAGGCTCTTACAACCAATGGTGGGATTCAGCCAGTTCGCACCACTTCCGGAGAATCGGTTGTTAACTTTCTGAGCAGTTTGGCAAACTGGTTTTTGGAAGAAATCATTAGGGCAGAGAACCGGTTGTTAAATTACTTGAATCCCACCACTGCTTACAACTACTATTGAGCTGACAATCTCTGTTGCTGCAACTGTCATAAGAGTGAAAAACAATCATAAGTCAACTTTGTTCAGTGCCATTGTAACTTCAGTTACTAAATAAATATTTATTTATTTGAATTTGTAAGTTGTAGTTACAAATAGTTGTAAGTTAAGTTAAGGACTTACCTGTATTAGGAATTCTGTCACCTTGCAATAATTAACATTTTTCAATTCTGCATCAGACAGTGTGTATGCCAAGCAACTGCCCAAACAAAATCACTATTTTTATTTTTTGTTTTTACCCTTCCCTGCTGATGCTCTGAGCATGAATCAACAATGCCAGGATCAACACATCAGGTAAGTACTAAAACACTCTTCAGGAAGAGCCTCTGTCCATTTTGCAGCTTTTTCTCTCCTTCCTTAAGCCGTGGCAACCTTTGGCTAACTAAAGATAAAACATAAGAGCACCAGCATGCCTACCGTCTCTGTCCTGATGTTTAATTGTATTCATTCAATTCATGCTTATACTTATATATATTATCTAATATGTATTTGACAAATAAAATAAAATAAAATAAACTGCCTTTTGTGGCACACCAGTGGCAGAATTTAAACTGCGGAAATATAGAAAATTCTCCTCTCCTCCCTGTAAGATTATGACAAGTGGGTCAATCAGTTCTCTTTTTCCCTGTTACTAGAAAAATCAGAGACTCCTGGAAGTGGGATTCTCAAGAATTGGTGAAATGACACTTTGAATCAGAAAAGGCAGTTTACACAAACAAGAAAACTGCCTGAACGGAATGTCCACATAATCATAAAGAGCACATTGGCTAAAACATTTGTCTTGCACCATCTTAGAATTACATTTGCAAATGCCTAAGGATGTTGGGGTCTCTTCAACATCCAACTGCAGTAAAAATTTAAAGAGAGAGACTAGACATCAAGGAGACTTATTTCTTTTTTTTAAAAAAAAAATCTTAAATGAATGCTGGATTGTGTTTTTATGCCTTCTAATCATGGCCAACTTTCTTTTTTTGTAACCTGTCAGAAAATAAAACATTAGCAAAAAGGCATGCCATGAGGATTTTGGCGGAAAATCTTCTCTTTCCTCCTCCTCTCCTCCTCCTCCTTTTGTAAATATTTTAAAACTTCTTGCTGGCTCTAAGATTTACAAATTAGTTTCCAAAAAACACTCCAGATACTTATCCGAAAGATAATCATTTGATTCATGTGGGAAGAATAGTTTTCTTCTTGACAAAAACTGTATATATTACTGTGACCAAAACTAAACATGCTTATAGATGAATCCCATTTTATCTGGGGTAATATAGCTACTAGTCCTCAACTTATGACAACAATTGAGCCCAAAATTTCCATTGCTAAGCAAGACAGTTGTTAAGTGAGTTTTGTTCCATTTTACAACCTTTCTTGCCAACAACTGTGGCAAGTGAATCACTGCAGAAATTAAGTTAGTAACACAGTTATTAAGTGAATCTGTCTTCCCCATTGATTTTCCTTGTCAGAAGCTCACAAAAGATCAGATGACTCCAGGAAATAGCAATCATCATAAATATGAGCTTTTAAAACTTTTTTTAAACCTTTTTTTTTAAATTTCAGTGCTGTTGTAACTTTGAATGGTCACTAAACAAATGGTTGTAAGTCAAGGACTACCTGTATTTAAAGGGAAAACCTTCTTGGCCAATCATTTTAAGAGTGGAAAAGTGATTTACACTGATTTATAGTGAATGTTATACTGTACTCAATATGATGGAATACAAAGATTTTCCGTGCTAGAGAATTGTTATTCATTACAAAGTTAATTCTATTCCATAATTAAGAAATTTAATAATAAGCATCCCAACATTTTATCTGTTCCTCTACTCTGACTAATATCCCAGCCATCCTCCTGGTATATGCGAGGCAAATAAAGGTATAAAGCTTCGGTTACATCAATTGTTACAGCTTTAAACTTTTTTTTAATTTGCAAATTGGTGTAGTAGAGATGCACTATAGATAGATCCTTGATTTAAGACCAGTTGCTTAGTGACTGTTCAAAGTTATGACAGACTTACTTTAGGGCTACCTATAACCTGGATTTGAAGTTTGTGACCCCTCCCCATGGTCACACGACTGAACTGTTGCATGTTCAGCAACCAACCAAATTTGCAGCTGTTTGCAGCATTGCATGATCCTGCGACTGTGTTTTACAACAGTTTTGCCAAAAACCAGTAGTCACTTGCACATCCCCAACAAACCATTGGCTCGCTTAACAACCACAATATTCATTTAATGACCACTGCAAAAAGATCATAAAATCAGGTTGGTCATGTGAATGTGACTCGTTTTATGATTGTCACTTCTTATGACTGTGATGGGCAGACTTCATTATGGTTTTAAATTGAAAACTAGCGTACCTGTAGTAGTTTCTGGAAGAAAACTAAGGGAGGGAAGGCTACGTGGCTTCACCTCCTGAAGGAATGATAGGATAATATTCTAAATCATGGATGTCCCACCTTGGAAACTAAAATTTGTGGACTTCAAGTCCCAGAATTCCCCAGCCATAACAATAATGATGATACCTTTAAAACCATCAACCATCAACATCTACTTATCCCATGTCTTTTGGAAGGACTTGATAGGTAGGTAAAAATGCCAATTCCAGTCTGAACACCTGGCTGACCGTGCAACGAACCATGATAAAATAATTAGTGAAAGGAGCAGAGCTGAAAGAAAAACAGTATTTTCTGTGACCCTGGAGCTGAACAAAATGTTTTTGATTAAACTCCAAATACTGCACAATTCAGAGAAGGAATTGCGACCTAAACCCATTTTGTTTCTCTTTTATTTCCACTTCAATTAAATGTAAAAGAAAGTAGATGAACTTAATGCTTTGGATATCAAATAGCTAATCATTTTCTCTTTTAGCAAAGTAATTTTTTTCTTTGCCATCTACTAACTTTTTTCCTGTACCATTTAATTCATGAAAAGGAAAAAAAAAAAAAGTGGGGGGGAAGCATGAAAAAATAAGATAGCAGCGACACACGACAATAACAAAATAATAGTGATTAAAATGAACTAAAAGATAAGAATGGGAAATAAAGAAAAAAGGTCCATATAATGTTAATCTAAAGCATTGTCTAGTCTTTTAGAATGCTAAATCTAAAAGCATATTGCTTCATTGCATTTTTAGAAACTAAAATATTGCAAAAACTGATTAACACCCCCCCCCCCCCCCAATCTCTAGTATCCGCTTTTTAATGTTGGGAATTTAAATTTCTTTCCATCGATATAAAATTGCTCTCTTTGCTGATTCCAGATTCTTTAAAACTAAGGTTCTTTGTAAAATGTCCAAATGCCATATTTTGGAAAATACCTCAGCATCTCATTGATGTCTTGAACTACTTACAGCTAGTCCTCAAGTTACAACCATTAGTTTAATGTCTGTTTGTACTTGCGATGGCACTGAAAAGAGTGACTTATGACCGGTCCTCACACTTATAACCATCACAGCATCGCCATGGACACATGATCAATATTTGGGCTTTTGGCAACTGGCATATATCTACAACAGTTGCAGCATCCTAGAGTCATGTGGTCACCATATGTGACCTTCCCAGCCAGCCTCCGACAAGCAAAGTCAATGGGGAGCTGGATTTGGTTAATGATCACATGATTTATTTACTTATTTATTTATTAAATTTCTATACCGCCCTTCTCCCGAAGGACTCAGGGCGGTGAACAGCCAGAAGATAAAAACACAGAAATACAAAAATTTAAAATGAATTAAAAACGAATTAAATAATTTGGCTGAATTTAAAATACCCCATAATTTAAACAGATTAAAATTTGTATTTAAAATTTATATTTAAAAGGGGAGAAGATTTAGGCCAGGCCAGCTTGATGAAATAAAAAAGTTTTAAGCGCGCGACGGAAGGTGCGCAGATCCGGGATCCTCCTTATCTCTGGGGGGAGCTCGTTCCAGATCATAGGTGCCCCCACAGAGAAGGCTCTTCCCCTAGGGGCCGCCAGTTGACATTGTTTGGCCGACGGCACTCGGAGGAGCCCCTCTCTATGGGAGCATACTGGCCGGTGGGAGGCTATTGGTGGTAGCAGGCAGTCCCGTAGATTCACTTAACAACTGCAGTGATTTGCTTAACAATTGCCCCAGAAAGGTTGTAAAATCAAGAATGACTGACTTAACAATCACCTTGCCTCTGGTCCCAGTTATGGCCGTGAGTACCTGTATATTACAGCAGGATTACAGCAACCTGCGTCATAACGTCACATTAGAAACTTCAACTCAACAACATTGTTTAGGAGCAGCTGTGTGGATCACACACACACATACGCACACATCGGTGAGGAACGCTGATGGAACCTTCAGCATCTCCTCTGATTTCTCCACTTAGCTAAAGCCAGATCAGAAGATGCAGGATTTGAAAATTGCTAAAGCCCAATGGGGGAAGATGGGCTACGTGTTGGATTGACGGTAAGATAGTGGAGCAAGAATAAATGCGCTCATTATCTTTGGGAGATATATATATAAGAGAAACGAGGAACTAACCAGAGCTCAGAGATGGTTTACAAAATGTACAAGCAACACAGATCGTGCTTGGTGGAACGCTGTTGGAAAAAGGGAAGGAACTACTGCAAAGGTTATGTCTGGGGCAGCTGAACGAGCATTATCTTCCCAGACCCCTTGTTAAAGCTTAATTAAAGCTCTTACTGAGTTTGGAATACACGTGGACTGCTGCATGAGAGCGTTGTTTAAAGAAACCAGTCTGGACCTGAGCCAGGTCAGCGAGCAGACACATTTAAAAAGAAATCACCGTTCAGAATTGCAATTAAAAACAACGTGATATGGATGGGCATCCAGTTTGCGTTGCCTAGAGAACAAGCATGAAGTAAGGGCGGGCAATTTCCCCCCCCCTCCCCTCAGTTTCTCATATTGCAAATAAGAACGGTTTGCTCCAGCAAACTGGAGGATTATTTTAGAATAAATTTTAATCTAAACAGTTCACACTAAAAAACAAAAGAGATGTCTTCGGGTGCGCGTTTTGCTTCCAAATTTATCCATATTTCTTTACAAGTGTTGCAAGCAAATTTTTCCTACAAAGTTGCATATTGTGAAATCCACCAGCATTTCTGTAGCAATATTTCTCTCCCTCTCTCCCTCTCCCTCTCCCTCTCCCCTCCTCTCTCTATCTCTCTCGTTTGTGATTAGCAAGTTGTGCTGCAAGATCTTGCAAATGCCAAATGTCAAGTATCATTAACTTTCTGTTTGTACATATTGTGCGTCTATAGTAAGCGTCGCTTCAAAAATAAACCTAAACAAATTACGTCTGCTTCCGTACCCGGAAGATGCTATTTTGTGAATTTCCTTCTTTTAATGACATCAAGTTGGCCTAAAAAGGAAAGAATCCCTGGACCATTGCTTGCTGCACTCAGGCTCTGCAAATCATTTTTTTTCCTAGCCTAAAACATGACATTGTTGTGGGCCGCCAGCGGCCTGCGCAGATTGTTGCTGATCCTGACGACGAGGAGGCTGGTGTGGTGTCGCGCCAGCAGCCTGTGCGGCCGGCGCTCGAGTCAGACAGCAAGAAGGCTGAAGAAGATGTGGTGCCAGAGGCAAGGATTCAGCCAGGGCCTTCAGAACCTCCAGAGGCTCCTTTAAGTGAAGAGGATGAAGTGGAGGAGCCTCTTCTCAATGCACGAGCACGCAGAGCTGCCAAAAGGCAGGAGTGGTTACTCAGGAGGAGGTCTCCTCGAGAGTAAGGCTTGGGGCTAATTGGCCACTCCCTTAGCCTATTTAAGTTTGTACACGGTTTGTAAAAAGCTGCAGGAAACAATGTGTGTTCGTTCATTCGTTCGCTGATCATTGAGTTTGGATTTTCTCTGCAAACTTTGCTTCTGGGTTATCTGCCAACTCTTGTAAGACTCTATCTTATCTGTGGAATTTTGGGCAGGTGGTTAAGAACGTTTTATTAACAGTCTGCATTTGCAAAAGACTGCATTTTGAAGTAAATTGAGTTTTGTTCGGAGTTTGTGTGTGCTGCGTTCTTTGGGATCCGTAGCTGGGGCAGAACAGACATTTTCTATATATTGAACTATGTGTACATTCACAACCCCAAGCAACATTCCATTGGCATCCTTCGGTCTCAAGAGACTATGGTATCGTGCTCTGAAAAGAGGTCCTAAAAGAAGCATCTAGTGTGACTAAAAAGGCCAATTCGAGAGTGGCAATCCCTCTCACACTGAGGGTAGATACATTCTGTCCCCTGCCCAGTCCCCAGATTTCGCTGGTTCTGGGACTGCAACATATTTATTTACTTATTATATATTTTTTTATCTTGCCTTTATTACTCGAGGCAACTCAAGTATTACTCAAGAAACTCAATGCAGCAATACTCCTTCCTCCTCCTATTTTCCCCACTACAACAACCCTGTGAGGTGGATTGGACTAAGAGAGAGGGGCTAGCCTGAAGTCACCCAGTTGGCTTTTCTGCTTAAGGCAGGACTAGAACTCATGGTCACCTGGTTTCTAGGCCAACACTAAAACAAATTGGTTCCAGTTACCATCAGCATTCCTTATATATTTATCCATAGATCCATGAAACAATCAAAGAGACAGTTTATATCCTCAACGAGTGTTTCACAACCTTAGCAATTCTAAGATGCATGGACTTCAACACCCAGAGGAGAACTAAGAGGAAGTTGGTCATGCAATTAATACTATGTTTCTCAACCTTGGCAACTTTAATACCTGTGGACTTCAACTCCCAGAATTCCCCAACCAGTATGAGAGAATGGCTGGCCAAGCCAGTTTTCATGCCAATGGCATGAAATAGATCAACCTGTTTTCCAAAGCAACAGAAGGCAAGACTAGAAAGAATGGATGAAAACTAATCAAGGAGAGAAGCAACTTAGAACAAAGGAGAAATTTCCTGACAGTGAGAACAATTAACCAGTGGAACAACTTGCCTCCAGAAGTTGTGAATGCTCCAACACTGGAGGTTTTTAAGAAGAGATTGGGCAACCATTTCTCTGAAATGGTATAGGGTTTCCTATCTGACGAGGGGGTTCAACTAGAAGACCTCCAACTCTGTCTCTTCCAACTCTGTCATTCTGTTATTTCTCCCAACTCCATTTTTGCAGCATTCTCTTATGCATAAATTTTAGAAATAAATAAATAAACTGACTGAAGCATAAGATGAAACTATTTCTAACTTATGTTCCTGCTTTCAAATACACTCAGAATAACAGAGAGGATAGTAATTTATACTCTCTGGCATATGTTTTAGCCCATTTATTCATAATTAAAATTGCATCTTAACTCCCTGCATGTTTTCATTAATTCTACACCACAAGATTACACTATCTTCAGTGAGGCTTATAATATCCTTCACCCTTTTCTTAGTTCCCCAGACACAGTATTTATCTGTTTTCGTTTAGAGGTAACCCTTCACTTATGACCACAATTGGAGTCAGAATTTCCGTTGTTAAAGCAAGACATCTGTAAAGTGAGTCGCATCCAATTTTACAACCTTTTTTGCCACACTTGTTAAGTGAATCACTGCAGTTGTTAAGCAAAATCTGGCTTCTCCCACTGACTTTGCTTGCTTTGAAGCCAGTTGGGAAGGTCTCAAATGGTGATCCCATGACCCCAGGATGCTGCAACGGTCCAAATGCATACCAGTTGCCAAGTGCCCAAATTTTGATTATGTGACTGTGAGGATGCTGCAATTGTTGTAAGTGCAAGGACCGGTCTTAAGACACTTTTTTTAGTGCTATTGTAATTTCAAAGTGTTGTTTAAATGAATTATTTTAAATCAAAGAGTGCCTGTAATTTAATTCCTCATTTTTAGCATTTGTTGCTCCAGTTTGCCAAGTAGCAATCTTCCATCACCACATGGTCCATAGATCCTGACATCCATCCCAGTTTTGGTCAATCCAAGTTTTCACATACAGGTAGTCCTTGACTCAGAACAGTTCATTTTTTTTTTAATTAAATTTATATACCGCCCTACTCCTGAAGGACTCAGGGCAGTGAACAGCCAAGAGATAAAATACACATAGTACAAACGTTAAAAAACCATTTAAAATACATTAAATAAATTAAATAAATTTAGGGACTGTTCAAAGTTACAACGGCACTGAAACAGGAGACTTATGACCGTTTTTCACACTTACAACCGTTGCAGCATCCCCATGGTCACATGATCAAAATTCAGGTGCTTGGCAACTCGTTCGAATTTATGACGGCTGCACTGTCCCAGGGTCATGTGATCAGCTTTTGCGATCTTCTGACAAGCAAAATCAATGGGAAATCCAGATTCACGTAACAATCATGTTACTAACTTGACAAACACAATGATTCACTTAACAACTGTGGCAAGAAAAGTCGTAAAATGGGGCCAACTCACTTGCCTTCTAAAGAGCAGTCAGGATTGATCTCCTCTAGGACTGACCGGTTTGATCGCCTTGCAGACCAAGGGACTCACAGGAGTCTTCTCCAGCACCATCCTTCAAAGGCCTCAATTCTTTGGCGCTCAGCCTTTCTTATGGTCCAACTTTCACAACCATACATTGCAACTGGGAAAACCATAGCCTTGACTTTAAAATATTACAATACTAAAAAAAATGGAAACCATCTCTGAATACATATCGATAATATTTTTCCCCCCTAGGAATAATACAAGTGGTCACCGACTTACAACATTTCATTTACATTGAAAAAAGTGGCCGATGACATTTTTCACACTTACGACTATTGTAGCTTCTCCCTGGTTACTTGATCAAAATTCGGAGGCTTGGCAACTGACTCATATTTATAATAGTTGCAGTGGCTCGGGATCATGTGATCACCTTTGCAACCTTCTGGCAAACAAAGTCAATGGGGAAAGCCAAATTCACTTTACAACCGTGTTAGTAGTAACTTAAAACAATGGCAATGATTCACTTAACGACTGGGGCAAAACAGATTGTACAATGCAACCTTTTAAGTGCGAAACTCACTTAACAAATGTCTCGGTTAGCAACATAAATGTGGGTCTCAATTGTGGCTGTAAGCCGTGGACGCTAGCAAGTTATGGGAGGAGAAAACCCCACCGTCAATTGGCACGGAAGGGCACCAATACGTGCCCAACCATCTATTTTTAAAAGGGAAAAGTTTATGAATAATCAACCTGAACCACAGTGAAGAAGCTACTCGAAATATGAGAATCTCCATACAGCCAAGCCAACTTTTATAGGAATATGAAAGGAAAACAGTACAATGTTGTTATCGCCTGAATGCAGACCCACACTGGATTTTTATTTTTAAGAGGCATTAGGTGCAGATGTTGAGTTTTAAGCAAAGACATGATAGCAATCTTCAAATATCTGAAAGGTTTTCATATGGAAAGCAGATTTGTCCTGTGTTGTTCAGTGGGGCAAGACTCGGGCTGGGTGAAGAAAATTGCATACTAAATGCCATTTTTGGTTAAACTTTAGAACTTAATTTCCTAATATGGCATTTGCAAAACCTGAGGGCCCAATCGGCCTCTATGCCCCCAGCCTGTTCCAATTGCCTCTGAATACTGATTTTTTTTAATACCACAGAAGGAAGTGTTATAAATCCATGAGGAATCATCATACTAAGGGTGTTTAATATAACTTTTAATGAAATGTACATTTAAATTAAGTCAAAAGTAGCAAAATTCTTGTGTAGGCTGACTTCTTTATTACTGTCACATTGATTATGTAATGAAGACTCCTTAGAAAATCAGGTCATTTAATTTTTTTTTAGCCTATTTTGTGTTTCTGGGGAATTTTGGTTTTCAGATGAAAAGAAGACATTCCTTGTTAATATGCGCCCACAAAGACATGAAATTGTGCCATGATTTCCCTCCATCCCACAGAGTGAGAATACAAGGACATGAGGGAAAGGCCTGTGAAAAAGGGATGTGGTAATGCAGGAAGAGATGTGAAAGCTGCTGGATGTCGGGATAATCAGATCCAGATCTGCAAGGATTTTTAATTGTTTGGTGATTGCGATAGCAAGATGACTGCTCCCCACCCTCGACTCCAAGGTGGGAGGATTTGGTGGAAAATTCCAAGTTCTACAGCTGGAATGGAGAAAGCATGAGGTCAGCAGACCAGGAATTAGGCAGGGAAGGACTTGAACTTTACTCAATTGTTCCAAGATTCCTAACTGATTCATTACTGATTGTAAGTGGGTGAGTTGTTTGTAGTACACTCCAGGGAGGAGGAGGAGGAGGAGGAGGAGGAGGAGGAGGAGGAGGAGGAGGAGGAGGAGGAGGAGAAGAAGAAGAAGAAGAAGAAGAAGAAGAAGAAGAAGAAGAAGAAGAAGAAGAAGAAGAAGAAGAAGAAGAAGAAGAAGAAGAAGAAAGCATTCTATAGATGTACAATATATTGTGCCCTTGATAAAATACATTTAATTATTCTATGGAAGCGGTCTTTAAAAAAATCTATCCAATTGTCAGCGTAGCATCGACCTTCTATTTTTCCAGATGTGTGATGAATACTGTGTTTCTTCGAAAATAAGCCCTCCCCCCAGTGGTGAGATTCAGCCAGTTCGCACCTATTCAGGAGAACCAGTTTCTAAGCAGTTCAGAGAGCCAGTTGTTGTAAGAAATCTCCTTTTGTTTTTTCCCACTTTACAGGGCTAATCCTGTAAGGAAGGCAGGAAGGAAACATTCTGGTGTTGTTTCTAGCCTAATCTTTATTGCCCTCCTTACAGAAACTGCCTCTCAGGTTAACCCTTATTACATTGTAACAGCTAAGGCGAAGCGCCCATTGACGTGAGTGATGTTGAGTTGGCCACGCCCACACGGTCACATGACCACCAAGCCATGCCTACCTAGCTGGTCATTAGGGCAGAGAACCGGTTGTTAAATTATTTCAATCCCACCACTGACTCCCCCCCCCAAGTAAGCCCTCCCCCGAAAATATTTAAATCCATGCGCAGCCATTTCCTCTGGTTAGGGTTAGGGAGACAGAGCTGGAAATCAGGTAAGATGGCAAGAGGATCCCCGTCTCGCTCCATGCGCCCCAAAATAATGAGACTCCCCCAAAAATAAGGCCAAGTGCTTATTTCGGGGTTAAAAAAATATATAAGACAGGGTCTTATTTTCGGGGGAAACACGGTACATCATCCAGAAAGCCCCATCAATATGACTGTGTATGGCTTGGAAATTTTGGGAGTTGTAGACCTGGACAAAACTGAGTAAAATCTGTTTCTCCTCTCCCACCAAACACGTCAGCTTTTTTAGAGAAACCCCCCCCCCCCTCCCGCAGCCTTCCATGACCACCAATCAAAAGGTCTTCAGCACAAAACGAATCCAGGGGATGTAGTTGGCAATGCGGGTGAAGACATCCGGAAAAAAACGATCGCCACATCTCTTTCCATTGAAGGAGACGATGCCATGAACCTTTTTCCCGCACACTAAGGGGCCGCCTGAGTCACCCTACAAAAGAGGGAAGAGAGTAGTCAAGTTTAGGGTCTCAGTAATGGCCCTTGGGCAGATGGGTTCAAGTAACATCATCATTCCCCCCACCTTGCAATAACATGGCATTAAATATCAAATAATAATATTAATAAGGACAGAAATGTCAAATCCAGTCTACACATCTGGCTGTGTGACCAACCATAATAGTAGATTTGGTAATATCCAAGGACAATAGAATCAAGTGAAAATATTTTTTTTAAAAAATGGTAGAGAGGTAATGATCAATGTGGGTAGATTAGATCTTGTGAAGTTCTTCCTATATTCATCCAGCCAGCCAGCCAGCCATCCATTCATCATATTTATACAGGTAGTTCTTGACTTACAACAGTTCATTTAGAGACTGTTCGAAGTTACAATGGCTCGGAAAAAAGTGACATGACTGTTTTTCACACTTACGACCTTTGCAACATCCCCATGATCACATGATCTAAATTCAGCCGCTCGACAACTGACTCCTATTTATGACGGTTGCAGTGTCCCGGGGTCATGTGATCCCCTTTTGCGACCTTTGATAAGCAAAGTCAATGGGGAAATCCAGATTCACTGAACAACCGTACTACTAACTTAACTTCTGCAGGGCTTCACTTATCAACTATGGCAAGCAAAGTCGTAAAGTGGGGCAAAACTCATTTAACAAATGTTTCGCTTAGCAACAGAAATGTTGGGCTCAATTCTGATCGTAAGTTGAGGACTACCTGTATTATTTTTGGTTTGTTTTCATACTTTGTTGTACATTGTGCATAGGGATGGTTAATAAATTGAGTGAATTAATTGTCAGCGTTCCAGAAGACATTAATCAGTTTAAATCAGGGGTGTTAAACTCGATTTCATTGAGGGCCACATCAGGGTTGTGTTTGACCTCAGGAGGGCCGGGGGGATGTGGCCAGGGTGGGTGTGGCCAGCTCGATGTCACTCGTGTCGGGGATGCCTGTGGTGGCCCGAGCATTCTACCAGTGAAAACGAGTTCCCAAGCTCCATTTCCACCTGCAACGGCCTCCTGCAACCCTCTGCCAGCAAAAACGGAGCTCAGGAAGGCCACACGCAGAGGCACCGTGGGCTGGTCCGCTGTTTCCAGGGTGGCCCCATGGGCCAGATCTAAACATCCTGCAGGCTGGATGTGGCCCACGGGCCTTGAGTTTGGCACAGGGGTGAAATCCAGCAGGTTCTAACAGGTTCTGGAGAACTGGTAGCGGAAAATTTGAGTAGTTCGGAGAAGCGGCAAATACCACCTCTGGCTGGCCCCAGAGTGGGGTGGGAATGGAGATTTTGCAATATCCTTCCCCCAGGAGGGGAAGGAATGGAGATTTTGCAGTATCCTTCCCCTGGAGTGGGGTGGGAATGGAGATTTTATAGTATCCTTCCCCTGCCGCGCCCACCAAGCCATGCCCATAGAACCGGTAGGGAAAAATTTTGGATTTCACCCCTGGTTTGACACCCCTGGTTTAAATCCATCAACTTTTGTCTAATGGGCTGATGGATGACAGCTTTTGTCAAGCACTGGCTCATCTTCACAATTTCCCCCTTACAGTGTTCAGTCTCTGACCAAACATGGCATTAAAAAAAACTCCTTAGCATGCTGAGTTTCTATTTTGAAAAAGCCACTCCAGGCTCACCGAGCAGAAACCACGCAGGACGGCACTGGTGCTGGCTGCGCAGACCATGCTCTTGGTGATGTGTCCTTGCCACGATGCGTTGCAAGCCTTCCTGTCCACGATGGTTATGTTGGCCTCCATGAGTTCGGTGGGGATGGTCGCATAATTTGAGATGTCTCCCCAGCCAATAATACGGCACTTGAGTCCAGGGCAAAGATCGGTGTTGGCATGAGGTAACTTGATCTTCCGGACATTCTTGTTGAAAATGGCGGATCTGTTCAACTGCAGACAGAGAGAAAAGAAGAGATGGGCTGCTAAGGCCAGGGTTGCATTTTCAGCAATGATTCATCTGCAAAGCATGAGTCACGAAGAGGAGGGGGGGTCAACCTGTTCTCCAAAGCACCTGAAGGCAGGACAGGAAGCAACGGATGGAAACTAATCAAGGAGAGAAGCAGGGGTAAAATGCTCCTGGTTCAGACCGGATTGCCCGATCTGGTAGCGATGGTGGCAGGTGGTTCGGAGAACCGGTAGCAAAAATCCCTGCACACCCCCCACCCCCATGCCCAACTGAGCCGCGTGATCATCAGAGGCTTTTTTTTAATTTTTAAAAGCATTTTTTCTACAACCTCGTCAGCCGAAAAAATGCTTTTAAAAGTAAAAAAAAAGCCTCTGATGATCGCGCGACTCAGTTGGGATCGTCAGAGGCTTTTAAAAGCATTTTTTTCTATAACCTCTTCAGCTGAAGAGGCTATAGAAAAAAAAAAGCCTTTAAAAGCCTCTGGCGATCCCAGCTGAGTTGTCTGATCGTCAGAGGCTTTTAAAAGCATTTTTTTCTGCAACCTCTTAAGGTTGTAGAAAAAATGCTTTAAAAACAAAAAAGTTGGCCATGCCCACCAAACCGGTAGTAACAAATTTTACATTTCACCCCTGAAGAGAAGCAACCTAGAACTAAAAAGTAATTTCCAGACAGTGAGAACAATTAATCAGTGGAACGACTTGCCTCCAGGAATTGGGGATGCTCCAGTGCTGGAGGTTTGCAAGAAGAGATTGGACAACCATTTGTCTAATATGGTACAGAGTTGAAATAATAATAAAAAAAATACTTGTAACTCAGGTTTTAGATTTTGGCAGTGGTTTGCTCTTATTTATAAGCTAAAGAGGAATAGGACAAGAAAATCCTATTGATGATGTTACTTAGTCTGGTAACGAAACATTCAGAAACTAAATTGAAACAAGCTTGGAGAGCAAACTACTGCCAAAATGGTATAGAGTTTCCTGCTTGAGTAGGGGGTTGGGCTAGAAGACCTCCAAGGTCCCTTCTAACTCTGTTATTCTGTTATTCAGCCTTGTGCACAGGAGGCATGTCAAAATATCAAGATGGGGACCACTATTGTGTGAATGAAGCCCAGCCTAATTTTACCTGCAGGTGCCACCATCTGGACTTTTTTTAATCCCATGTCCAGGTGTTGTCAACCCTGGAAGCCATTTTGTACTTTGGATCTTCAGGGCTGCCACTTTTAGTGGTGTGGGAAACCGGGAGGGGGGATTGTATGGTGTTGGAGAGATATATAGCCATAATAACATTCTTTTCTTTGAGAGTCAAGGACATCTTGCCTTCACCTGGAGTGCTATGACTGGGAGGCATCTCCAGTTGGGACGGTGCATTGATTGGACCATGTGATGGACATGTGGGTGCTGGGGCAGGGACTTGGACTTTCTTTAGGGTGGGGGAAACCTGGAAACTTTCAGATTTGGGTTTTCCCAGATGTGCCAATATGACATCTCTAATAAAATGGAACTTTGAGGAACTTCTGGCCTCGGAATCTTCTTTCGTTGGGGGTGTTACCTGGAATCCTGACAGGTGTGTCCATAGGTATGGTCCAAAGATCCTAAGTCATACAGGTAGTCCTCGACTTACAGCCACAACTGAGCCCAACATTTCTGTTGCTAGGCAAGACCGGTGTTTAAGTGAGTTTTGCTCTATTTTAGAACCTTTCTTGTCACAATTGTTAGGTGAGTCACTCCAGTTGTTAAGTTAGTAACATGGTTATTAAGTGAATCTGGCTTCCCCGTTCAGGAGGTTGCAAAAGGGGATCACGTGATCCTGGACAAGGCAACTGTCAGTTGCCAAGTGCCCCAATTTTGATCATGTGATCATGGGGATGCTGCACCTGTCATAAGTATGAAAACCCTGTCAAAGTAACTTTTTTCAGGTCTGTTGTAATTTTGAAGGGTCACCAAATGAATGGTTGTATGTAAATCGAGGACTACCTGTATGGATTCATCTATGTAGTCCCACCGATTCAAACGCCTTCCTCACCAAGTTGCTTTAGTTAGACCCTAAACCCGTGATGGCAAACCTATGGCATGCATGTCACAGGTGGAACGCAGTACCGTCTCTGTGGGCACGCAAACCGTCGCCCCAGTTCAGTTTTGTCACGCGTGTGCACACGCCTCCCACCAGCCAGCTGGTCAGTGCCTTCCGTCGTGCCCTTAAAACCCATTTATTTAAACAAGCCGGGCTGGCTTAAGATGAAATTTTTAACTGTTTTAAATGTTTTAACCGTTTTAATTGGTAATGAGTTTTAATTGGGCCAAATTTATATATCTTTTAATTGTTTTTTAATATTTGTCCTGCATGTTTTTTAATTTTGGCTGTACACCGCCCTGAGTCCTCAGGGGGAAGGGCGGTATAGAAATTCAATAATAAATAAATAAATAAATAAATTGGGTCTCTGCTTCGCAGGCGGAGGGGGCGTGGGGCATGTGGGGGGGCACACACGCATGTGGGAGCCACATGCACATGTGTGGGGGCGGGGCACATGCACAGGGCCCACATGTGCATTGCATTTTGGGGGTTCGGGCGCGCTTGTGCATTCTCCTGCGTGTGTGCGCGCTTGGGCACAAGGGTCCGGAAAAGGTTAGCCATCATTGCCCTAAACCATCGGAGCACAGTTTTCTGCATTATTCTTTAAAGATTCTTTTCCCGCAAAGTTACATAAGTTTTATTTGCAGTATTTTATGGCCAGCGGTTTGTTCATGCAAAGCAATCCAAAAGAATTGGGAGGTCCAGAGAGAAATGTTGAGGGGGAGCATTTTCAGAAGCTGTTCAAAACAACCGAATGTCGTGCCACACCATCCAGATGTTGGCCATCTGACGTGTCCTGATCTGTGAAGCCATTAGCCATTTCCACCCTGCTGGAACTTAACTGTATCACACATTTTGCCTCCAATCATTTCTTCCTTGCGGAAGTCAGGATCGCCACCTAGTGTTTAATATGGAATACACAGAACAATGGAAAACAGACCCCCGGTATTGATTAATTATTTGGGGTCATGATAGCGCGTTAAGAATGGTGTTGTGAGGGTTTGGAAATTGACAGACAGAAAATATATCTTGCATTGATCAACAACTAGAATTTCACAGTCCCCGGTTGTCTGAAATCTGAAGAATTTTTCCCAATCAAGCTTAGAAGACAACAGAACGTAGATAGATTAGTTGGCTGATTTGGTACAAGGTCGCTTCTTTGATGCTTTTTAAAATTTGCCATTTATTCTGACTCCATTAAGTAACTGGAATCTTACTTTATTTTGCAGCAGTGAATAACAGTTCAGCAAAAGAGAACTTTTTTTTTATTACTGCAAATGGCCTTCGGCGTGATTCATTGTTTCTCAACCATTTAGTTAAACCTTTTTAAAAGCATGACTTTTGCAGATGAAAAGCAAAATTTGTAACTAATCTGGCTGAATAGGTTGTGCAAAACCCTCCCTAAATTTAAAACAGGAGGCAAGAAAAGGAAAGGAAAGGAAAGGAAAGGGAGGGGAGGGGAGGGAAGGGAAAGGAAAAGAAAGGGAGGGGAGGAAAGGGAAGGGAAGAGGAGGGAAAGGAAAGGAAGGGGAGGGGAGGGAAGGGAAGGGGAGGGAAAGGAGAGGAAAGGGAGGGGAGGGAGGGAGGGAAGGGAAGGGAAAGGAAAGGAAAGGAAAAGAAAGGAAAGGGAGGGGAGGGGGAGGGAAGAGGAGGGAAAAGAAAGGGAGAAGAGGGGAGGGGAGGGAAGAGGAGGGAAAGGAAAAGAAAGGGAGGGGAGGGAAGGGAAGGGAAAGGAAAGGAAAGGAAAAGAAAGGGAGGGGAGGGGAGGGGGAGGGGAGGGAAGGGAAGGGAAGGGAAAGGAAAGGAAAGGAAAAGAAAGGAAAGGGAGGGGAGGGGAGGGAAAGGAAAGGAAAGGAAAGGAAAGGGAAGGGAAGGGAAGGGAAGGGAAGGTGAGGGGAGGGGGAGGGAAGGGAAGGGAAGGGAAAGGAAGGGGAGGGGGAGGGAAAGGAAAGGAAAGGAAAGGAAAGGAAAGGGAGGGGAGGGAAGGGAAGGGAAGGAAGGGAAGGAAAGGAAAGGGAGGGAAGGGAAGGGAAGAGGAAAGAAAGAAAGGAGGGAGGGAGAGAGGCAGGAAGAAAGCAAGCAAGCAAGCAATAGCAATAGCAATAGCAATAGCACATATATACTGCTTTACAATGCTTTTACAGCCCTCTCTAAGCGGTTTTACAGAGTCAGCCTATTGTCCACAACAATCTGGGTCCTCATTTTACTGACCTCAGAAGGAGGGAAGGCTGAGCCAACCTTGAGCCGGGCAGGACTGAACTGCTGGCAGTTGGCAGAATTATCTTGCAATACTGCATTCTAACCCCTGCACCACCACATCTCTTCCTTCCACCAAGGAAGGAAGGGACGGAGGGGAAGGAGGGAGGGAGGAGGGAGGCCGGGCTTTAGGATCTTGCACAAAAGATGAACATCCTTTAACTGAGACCTTTATCAGAAAACATGTTCCTTTGCAACATGAGATGGCAAAATAATATAATGCTATTCTTCTTCCCCCATTGTATAGACAGAGGGATGCCCACTTCTCTCCCCACACTTACTTTGAGTAAACGGATGTCATTTTTCACTGTCACAGCACTGAACAGCGGGTGAGCAATGGAGTTCTGGATTCCAAAGATTTGCTGAGAGGCCTCCCGAGTCTTGAGCGAATGGGCACCGAGGATGACACGAAACTGTGCGGACCGCCTGCCAGGATAAATCGGGAAAAGTTAGAAGTGGCAATATTGCATAAGACAATTTCCACTAGAAAAAGACACATAACCTTTCTTCAGGAGAAACTTAGCTTTCAGGAAATACGGCAACGCAGGTAGTCCTCGAATTATGACAATTGAGCCCAGAATTTCTGTTATTAAGTGAGGCATTTGTTACGTGAGTTTTGCCCCATTTTACGACCTTTCTTGCTACAGTTGTCGAGTGAATCACTGCAGTTGATAAGTTAGTAACTTATGTTAAGTGAATCTGGCTTCCCCATTGACTTTGCTTGTGAGAAGGTTGTAAAAGGGGAAGACATGATCTTGGGACACAGCAATGGTCATAAATATGAGACAGTTGCCGAGCGTCTGAATTTTGATCACATGATCTTGAGGATGCTGCAAAGGTCGTAACTGTGAAAAATTGTCATAAGTCACGTTTTTCACTGCTGCTGTAACTTTGAACGGTCACTAAACGAATTGTTGTAAGATGAGGATTACTTGTATATATGCATGCAGTGGTTTTAATGATTGTTTGATTGTTAATGCTCCTCTACATCAGCGGTTCTCAACCTGGGGGTCGCGACCCCTTTGGGGGTCGAACGGCCATTTCACAGGGGTCACCAAAGCCCTCTCTCGCCCCCCCCCCCACACCTTTACTCACCCTCACCCTCTGCCTCTGTTGGATCGCCCAGTCGCCGTTCGCTTACCCCGCCCACTCCCAATCTATTGTTGCCTCCGGAGTCCCAGCTGGTGGCTTGAGGGAAAAAAAACTTTAAATTCTTGCCGCGGGGCTTCAAAGAGCTAGCTGCAAAGAGGTAAATTCCTGGAGCAAATTTTTTTCCCCCTACCTATGCTGAGAAGGGAAATTGAAACTAACGTGACAAAATGAGGCAGAGAGATTTCTTATTCTTTTTCCTCACCAAAAAAGGTAGGCGCAAAACTGCAAACAATGGGAAATTTAGGGCAAGATTTTAGGGCAAGATTTTAAAACACAAAAGAAAAAAAGCTCTATTTAGGGAATTGTAATAATTGAGATACTATTAATTGGATATTATGTTGAAAGCAGAAATGGTTGTGGTTTGGAGGAATATATGGGGGAAATTATTTGGTTTATTAGTATTGGTAAATATAATTAATTGATTTGTAAGAAATTGGATTGCATGGAAATAATTGGAATATTCATGTTCATATTGATTAATATACAAAAAAGATAGTTATATAACTAATTGATTTATATTAAAATGTTGAATTTGTATTAAACAACTGTATTACATAATTAACCAATGTGAGGATGGATATAAAAATAGATGACAATGGGAAGGGGTATAATATAGAATAGAAGGGAAAAATTGAATTTGATTAAGATTAGAGATGAGGATGAAGGGTAATATTGGTTTTTTAAAAAAATAGATGAGGAATAAATATGGTGAAAAGGAAATATAGAAATTGTAAATTTAATTGAAATGACTAAATACTGTGTTGGAAGAAATATCCTTCTGGGTTCTGCTCCAAGTGGGGAAAAAGACACTGGAAACATGGAGACTGCTTGGAAAGATGGTTTAATGGTGGACAGGATCACATGGCTTGATGGGGCCCATTGTGTTAGTTTCTGTTGCTATTGTGTTGCAAATGTCCTTTGACAAAGGATTGACTTTCTGCCTCTGGCCCATTAACAAAGGGTGGGGGGCAGGAAGGTGGGAGCTGCTTTGTCTGTAAAATATGCTTCTCCATTTATCATCCAGGGAAATATAATATTCTGCCTTTTTAATATTTCCCAAAATATTTCATTCTTCTAGGAAAGGGGTGGGTGCTAACCGCCTACAACTGTTTAAATTTGTGAACCAGCCAAATACTCTGTTCAAAGAAAATACGTTGTATGTTTGTATGTGTGTTTCTAATTATTGCTATTTATTGCTATTTGTTCTCTTTTATTCTTTAAAGTTTAACAATTCATTCTTTATCTTAATATCTTAATATTTGTTTGGGGTTGGCTCTCTTCCCTTTCATCTTTTTTATTGTACAGCAATCTTTCTCCTCAAACCTACCACCTCTGTCTTTTCTTACTTTCTCTTTCCCCCTCTTCTTCTTCTCCCTACTTCCTCTTTCTTTCTCCTTCTCCTCCTCTCTTCCTCCCTCTCTTACCTTCACTCCTCCTCTAATTTCCCTTCCCTTCCTTCATCCCTCTCTATTGCTGTATCCTTTTATGCATATGGACTACTCAGAGGGCTGAAAAAGTAATTTTTGACTGGTCCTCGCACTTTTGACCAGTCCTCGAACTTACAACTGTCCTCACAATTTATGTTTTTGCCCTATCTTGTCACCATGGTGAAGAGAAGCAGTTGTGAAATGAGTGACACAGTTGTTAAGAATGGTACAATGGGCATAAATGATGACCAGTCATAACTGCGAAGACCGGTCAAAAGTGCGAGGACCTGTCAGAAATCACTTTTTTCAGCCCTCTGGGTAGTCCTTTTGTGCACAGGGACTACTCAGAGGGCTGAAAAAGTAATTTTTGACTGGTCCTCGCACTTTTGACCAGTCCTCGAATTTACGACTGTCCTCACATTTTACGTTTTTTGCCCTATCTTATACCATGTTGAAGAGAAGCAGTTGTGAAATGAGTGACATGGTTGTTAAGAATGCTGCACAGGCATAAATGTGAGGATGGTCATAAGTGTGAGGACCAGTCAAAAGTGCGAGGACCTGTCAGAAATGACTTTTTTCAGCCCTCTGAATAGTCCCTATACACATAGCCATGGCCATCCGGTCACATGATCAGCTAGCCACGCCCACCCAGTCATATGACCTCCAAGCCATGCTCACAAAATAAGCCACGCCCACAGAACCGGTAGTAAAAAAAAATTAGAACCCACCCCTGGTTGGGGGTCACCACAACATGAGGAACTGTATTAAAGGGTCGCGGCATTAGGAAGGTTGAGAACCACTGCTCTACATGTTTACATTTTTCATATTATAATGAGTTTTGCAAGTTACTAAAGTTAAAGATCATTAAAGAAAGAACTACTGTAGAACTAAGGCAGTGTTTCCCAAAGTGTGGTATGCGTACCCCCAGGGGTACGGGAAGAGTTTGGTGGGGGTATGCATTGCACCGGAGTTTGGTCGGGATCACGTGGGAATATCCACTGCACCGTGCTTAGCTGTGCCCACAGAACAAGGAAATAGGCGCGTATCGCAGTTTTTACACGGGAACTGGGGCCATCGTACATCGTATCGCAACTCATTATGGCGGGAACTTCTGCGCATCCTTCGCGCAGCTCGGGTTCGGCCATTTTTAAACTGCGGGAACATTAACAGTTGACGTTGAGCCGCGGAGCTGTTTAAACGCCGGAGAATTGCAGTGTTATCTAACAGTTAGAGTTAAAGCATATGTTTTTTATGAGGGGTACTCAGTGTTACGAAAATTATAGAAGGGGTACACATATGTCAAAAGTTTGGGAAACACTGAACTAAGGAAAAACTTCCTGACAGTGAGAACAACTAATCAGTGAAAACAACTAAGAGCCTGAGTGGCGCAGCAGACTAATGCTACTGTTAAAGATAGTATTTAGCTTCCAGCTGCCTGCAATTACTGCGAGTTCAAATCTCACCAGGCCCAAGGTTGACTCAGCCTTCCATCCTTTCTAAGGTAGGTAAAATGAGGACCTGGTTTGTGGGGGCAATAAGCTGACTTTGTATAAAATATACAAAAGTATGAAGGCTATTGCTTAACGCATTGTAAGCCGCCCTGAGTCTCCGGAGAAGGGCGGCATATAAATTAAAATTAAAAAAAAAAATAATCAGAGGAATGGCTTGCCTATAGGATCTCCGTCTTGAACAGAGGGTTAGTCTAGAAGATCTCCAAGGTCCCCACTAATCTATGTTCTAAGTATAATAAAAGAGAATCTTTGTCCTTGGCAAGTTTGAACCAGTTCTCTTATCAGGCTATACATAGCTTTCTTTGTTTCTTCAAGAACAAAGAAAGAAACTCCTCCTTACTAAAAACATTAATCAAAGAAACATCCCTTTGCTGCCGCCATCAGTCTGTACCTCAGTCATTGTATTAAGTTATGCAAACATTTAGGCAAACCCATCACATGAGCAACATTGTACAAATGCAGAAAAAGATTTAGAAGTCTTTCTCAACTTTGAACACTTTTAAGATGTGTAGATTTCAATCCCCAGAATTCCTCAGCGTTTATTCTAGATCAGGGGTGGGTTCTAATTTTTTTTACTACCGGTTCTGTGGGCGTGGCTTATTTTGTGGGCGTTGCTTAGTGACAGGGTAATATGACTGGGTGGGCGTGGCCAACTTTTTTTTGTTTTACTTTTAAAAGGATTTTTTCTACAACCTTAAGAGGTTGCAGGAAAAAATGCTTTTAAAAGCCTCTGACGATCAGGCAACTCAGCTGGGATCGTCAGAGGCTTTTAAAGACTTTTTTTTTTTCCTACAACCTCTTCGGCTGAAAAAGGTTGTAGAAAAAATGCTTTTAAAAGCCTCTGACGATCCCAGCTGAGCCGCATGATCATCAGAGGCTTTTTTTTTTTTTTTTACTTTTAAAAACATTTTTTTGGCCGAAGAGGTTGTAGAAAAAATGCTTTTAAAAGTAAAAAAAAAAAAAAAGCCTCTGATGAGGTGGGCGGGGTAAGCGAGCGGCGACCGAGCTGGGGACCGGTTCAGGGGCGTGGCCAGCCAATGTTATTACCGGTTCTCCAAACTACTACAAATTTTTACTACTGGTTCTTGTGAACGGGTGCGAACCGGGAGCAACTCACCACTGTTCTAGATGCTCTCAAGCTATCTGGTACAAATTGGAACCCAAAATCCAGCTGACTTTGCGTGCAGCCTTCCTGGAGAACAATTCCCTTGAGAGGGAATAATTTGATCTGTTTGTCATCTAGTTGCAACACATCACACTGGCTGTTACTTATTTATTTATTTATTATCAAATTTATAGACCACCCTTCTCCCGAAGGACTCAGGGCGGTGCACAGCCAAAGTAAAAAACATAAATACAAACATTAAAAACAATTTTTTAAAAAAATTTGATTTATATGCCACCCTTCTCCGGAGACTCAGGGCGGCTTACAATGCGTTAAGTAATAGCCTTCATACTCTTGTAAATTTTATACAAAGTCAGCTTATTGCCCCCACAAACTGGGCCCTCAATTTACCTACCTTAGAAAGGATGGAAGGCTGAGTCGACCTTGAGCCTGGGGAGATTCGAACTGGTGTAATTGCAGACAGCTGGATGTTAATTACGATGCTTTAGTCTGCAGAGCTAAACCAGGCTAAATTTAAAAAGATATATATAAATTTGACCCCAAAGTTAAAAAACAGTAACAAAACATATTAAAAACATTTAAAAAACATTAAGCCAGCCCGGCTTGCTGAAAAAGGAAGGTCTTCAGGGCACGGCAGAAGGCACCGAGGTCTTGAATTCTTCGTATCTCTGGGGGCAGCTGATTCCAGAGAACAGGTGCCCCCACAGAGAAGGCCCTTCCCCTGGGGGCCACCAGTCTACATTGCTTGGCCGATGGCACCCTGAGGAGGCCTTCTCTGTGGGAGCGCACCGGTCGGTGGGAGGTCGTTGGTGGCAGCAGACGGTCTCGAAGGTATCCAGGTCCTATACCATGGAGCGCTTTAAAAGTGATAACCAACACTTTATCAATAGAAGACAATATTTGTAGCTCAGGGTTGAGCTGTGGGGTCCTTGGTGCTCTCTCAGCTTGGTTGCTGGCCTGCAGCTGTTTCATGACCCAACTAGGTAACATCATCAGTGATAGAGTGGGGAATGGGGTAAGTTCTTACTTACTTGGGAATCTGACAATGAGCTGCTGTCATCACCCATCTCTGTCTCACCAAGAACCCACCGCAGATGTGTCTGTTCTCATGTTGGATGGAGGCCATAAAGGGCCGAGAATGGGGTCTCACTTCTTTGCCTCCAATGACCCCCGTTCTCCGGATCCCAGCAGCAAAACAAAGACCTGCACAAAGAAGCACAATGATTGACTAAGGATTAAGCTACTTAGTCCCCAAATAAAGGGATTAAATAATTGTAAAAAGAAAAAAAAATATGTCCTGTCTAGAGCCGTGGTGGCATAGTGGTTAGAATGCAGTATTGTAGGCTAATTCTGCCGACTGTCAGCAGTTCGGCAGTTTGTGTCTCACCAGCTCAAGGTTTCTATCCTTTAGGTCGGTAAAATGAGGACCCAGATTGTTGGGGGCAATATGCTGACTCTGTAAACCGCTTAGAGAGGGCTGTAAAGCACTGTGAAGCGGTATATAAGTCTAAGTGCTATTGCTATTGCCATATGTAGTCTACATTGTTATGACCTGAATGTCCCAAGATTAAGAAATACTGCTTCATTATAGAAAGATTATTTCTGTGTCCTGTCTGAGTGGCATGGTGGCCTAGAGGTGAAGATGCTCACTTCCCACGAGGAATGTTGAGAGGTCAATCCTAGGCAGCGACAGATGTTTCTCTATCAGGGCCCAAAGAGAAAATATCTGCTGTGAACTTGATGTAGGCGCCAGAAAGGGAATCCGGCCAGTAAATGCTCAGCTCCATTCAACTGATCCGATCCCATCCCGAATAAAGGGATTAAAGGATTGTAAAAAGGAAAATAAATGTCCTGTCTAGGATTGATGGCTTTTTTCCTCAGTGATCGCACTCTCTCTCTCTCTCTCTCTCTCTCTGTGTGTGTGTGTGTGTGAAAAGTCACAATGGTAGCCATGACTGCACAGTCAAAGCCTTCCAGTTTTTCAAGAAAAATCTTCTTGATTTTTCACACACATACACCCACCCATACCCACATCCTGAATATCCCTAGCATAAACATTCAAAGCTAGCAGAAATTCAACAACTATCCAAATGCGTCTGCAGAGTACAGCAAAAAAGTCAAGAAGGTGGCTGCATCACCCATAAAAACCAGGTGGAGCTTCCATTGTACCATTGTAGGCGCCATCTTGATTTTTTGGGGCCATTCCTTACCAGCAGCCTCCAAGTATCTCTCCCCCTTTGTCAGGAAGACTATGATAACCATATATTAAAAAACAAAACATTGCCCCAAATTTGCTATTTCAATCATCTACTTTTTAAAAAAAATTGATTTACATGCCGCTGTTCTCTGGAGACTCAGGACGGCTTACAATGCGTTAAGCAATAGCCTTCATACTTTTGTATATTTATACAAAGTCAGTTTATTGCCCCCACAATCCGGGTCCTCATTTTACCTACCTTAGAAAGGATGGAAGGCTGAGTCAACCTTGAGCCTGGTGAGATTTGAACTTGCAGTAATTGCAGGCAGCTGATGTTAATAACAGTGCTTTAGTCTGCTGTGTCACCAGGGCTCTGGTGACAATTGACTTTGAAAAAGGATTGTGCTGACTCAAATGTATAGTTGATATAGCAAATCACTGCAGTTGTTAAGTGAATTGTGTGGTCGTTAAGTGAATCTGGCTCCCCCCATTGACTTTGCTTGTCGGAAGCCATCTGGGAAGGTCACAAATGAGGATCACATGACCCCAGGATAGTGCAACTGTCATAGATACATGCCAGTTGCCAAGCGCCTGAATTTTGATCCCTTGACCATGGGGATGCTACAACAATTGTATGAGTTAAAACTGGTGACAAGTCACTTTTTTCAATGCCTTTGTAATTTTAAACAGTCACTAAACGAATTGTTGTAAGTTGAGGACCACCTGTACAAAATGCTCCAGATAAGCCCTCAATATTTTGGCATAGAACAAAATGGATGTCTCCTCACAATCAAAATGTTTACAACCCATCTATTTGGGCAATCTAAGATTAGTTTTTTAAGCAATGGCATCAAGTTGTTTCCTCACAGTCAAATTTGTGATTTGTGGTGAAACTTAAATTGTTTTTTTTAAATGTATTACTAAAGCTGAATCTTCTATGTCAGTGTGTCTCAACTAGACCAGTTTAAGATATGTGGATTTCAATTTACAAAATTTCCCAGCCAACCCCATGAAAGGACCTATCAGGTTCTTTGCTAACATTTCATTTTTTAAAAAATGAAATGTTAGCAATAAAACTCAGATAACATAAAACAGTTTGGTTAAGGCAAGAAAGCAGGAGACCTTGAGTTCCAAGTCCTGCCTTAGTCATGAAAGCTAGCTGGGTGACTTTGGGCCAAGTCTTCTCTCTCAGCCCAAACCCACCTCACAGGGTTGTTGTGAGGAAAAATAGGAGGAGGAAGGTATATCGGATATGTTCATTGCCTGGAGATATTTGTTATAAGAATAAAGACGGGATACAAATAAAATAAAATAAATGATATTCTGAATCTAATGAAAAGAAATGTTAGCTTTACCTGCCTGGAAGAGGACCCAAAGTACCAGCCAGGTCCTCAGGAGCTGTAAACCTGCTCTCCCCATCTTTTGAGATCTGGAGAAAAAAAAAATCTGCAGACCTCTTCAGCCTTAAAGAAGTGGCCTGTTGCCCAATGAAGAAATGAAATAAAGGAAGCCGCCTTCAATTTTTGGAACACGCTTATAGCAGCAAATCCGTGGAGGAGGGCTTGAGTATGTCATGCGATGGGTGGTTGGTAACCTGCCTGGTTCTGTTTCAACTGCCCAATAGAGTTACTCAAGCAGTTAGCCGGTGTGGTTTCTTTGGGTAACCCCTTCCCTAAAAGGCTTGGGGTAAAGAGGAAGAAGCAACTACCCCCATGTTGGGTTTACAATTTTGATCAAGGAAGGATCGGGGTAGATAAGCCACCTCTACTTCTGCATCCATGACGCAAGGACTTTGATCTCGATAGCTGTGTGGCAGACGTAGGAATTTAGCCAACTGGTCTTACGATATCGGAAAGACTCTTAGACTTTTTCAAAATCTTTAGACTTTTTTCAAAACAAAGAGCCTGTAGTACAGTGGACTAAAGCACACTGTTATTAAGACCAGCTGCTTGCAATTACTGCAGGTTCGAATCTCACCAGGCTCAAGGTTGACTCAGCCTTCCATCCTTTCAAAGGTAGGTGAAATGAGGACCCAGATTGTGGGGGCAATAAGCTGACTTTGTATAAATATACAAAAGTATGAAGGCTATTGCTTAACGCAATGTAAGCCACCCTGAGTCTCCGGAGAAGGGTGGCATATAAATTAAAGCAAAAAAAAAAAAAATAAAATAAAATAGGATGAGTCATTTCGGCTGCATTGGAAGGACATCTGAGATGCTGTCCAAACTTCCCCAAGCATCTCATTGATCAAGAATTGCCACATGAGAAACTAAGGCAGGTCTAGTTCTCTCGGTATTGGATGAATATTGCATCCAGTTTTGGTTGCCACGATATATAAAAGATGCAGAGACCCTAGAAAGAGTGCAGAGAAGAACAGTAAAGATGACATTACAAGACCGGAGGCTAAAACATATGAGGAACAGTCTCAGGAATTGGATATGTGTCTACTTTAATGAAAAGAAGGACTAGGAGGTGACATGATAGCTGCGTTCTAATATTTGAGGGACTGTCACAAAGAAGAAGGGGTCAAGCTATTCTCCAAAACACCTGAAGGCAGGATAAGAAGCAATGGATGGAAACTAATCAAGGAGAGATCCAGCCTAGAACTAAGGAGAAATTTCCTCACAGTGAGAACAATTATTCAGTGGAACAACTTGCCTCCAGAAATTGTGAGTGCTCCAACATTGGAAGGATTTTAAGAAAAGATTGGACAACCATTTGTTTGAAATGGTATAGGGTTTCCTGCCTGAGCAGGAATTAGATGACCTCCAAGATTAGATGACCTCCAAGATCCCTTCCAACTCTGTTATTCTCTTACTCTGGTGCTGCATTTTCCCTCTCGAATTTCATAGTACTTCAGGCTTCGTTATGGTCGTAAATTGAGGACTGCCTGAATACAGGTCGTCCCAAGTATCTTTTTTTTTTTGCAGTTTTTCCACTGCAGTATTTGTTGACGATGCCAAGAAAATAAAACATTGAGGGTGTTCTCCTTCCCCCTATACGTCCTCCTTTCCAGTTGCCCATGTCCTCCTTTGCCTGTTCAGATATCTGATAACCTTAGATGAAAAGTGAGCAACCTGTTCCAGGTAACACTGCCATGATTTCCATTTGCTCCTTAAACAGGAGCTAAGAGTTCAGGAAGAATTACCCCTTTTTCTCCCAAAGGTGCTTTTTCAGGAGGCAACTGGACTTTCTTGTTTTTCTTTGATGACGTTTCGCTTCTCATCCAAGAAGCTTCTTCAGCTCTGACTGGATGGTGGGGAATGGAAGGATTTATACTCCTTGCAGACAGCTGGTCATTTGCATTCTTTTAGAGGGTTGTTGAAACACTTGGAGGTTTCTCTGTGTCCTCAGGATCAGTGGTGGGTTCCTCCTGGTTCGGCCCGGTTTTCCCGAGCCGGTAGCAGTGACAATATGACGTCACTGAACCGGTTCTGCAACTGGACTCAGGTGACCCTGACGACACAGATAAACCTCCAAGTGCTTCACCGACCCTCTAAAAGGATGTAAATGACCAGCTGTCTGCAAGGAATATAAATCCTTCCATTCCCCATAATCCAGTCAGAGCTGAAGAAGCTTCTTGGATGAGAAACGAAACGTCTTCAAAAGAAAAAACCAGAAAGTCCAGTTGCCTCCTGAAAAAGCACTTTTGGAACAACCATGACCTGGATGACTGAGAATTTCTACAGATGTCCCCTCTTCTCTTTTTTGGGGGGAGGAGCAGACCCCCATCAAGAATCAAAGGAGATCCAAGATGGTTGACACCATGGAATTTTCTTTGGAGCTTTGATCACACTGTGGTGGCTCCAGTAAGGGTTATGGAACCTTTCCTGTCGGGGTGGGCTGGTGAACGGAAGGCAAGGAAACATTGGCTGCAAGGACAGTCCTTGACATACGATCATTCGTTTAGTGACTGTTCAAAGTTACAACGGCGCTGAAAAAGTGACATGGCCATTTTTCACACTTACCTTCCTTGTAGCATCACCATGGGAACGTGATCAAAATTTAGTTGTATTGTTGTATTTCATCATTGTCTCTGGGCTGAAAAATATCAAAGGTCACTTTTAGTATACAACATATGTGGGTTATGTATTTTTTTTCTCAGTTTTTTTAACTTTTCCCTTTTATCCCTTATTTATTTATTTATTTATTGGTTTGATTTATAGGCCGCCCTTCTCCAGAGACTCAGGGCGGCTTACAATGCATTAAGCCTTCATTCTTTTGTATATACCTGCTTAGTAGGGCTTTTGCCCCCAGCCCCCCAGCGGTGTTCTTTTTTATACAAAGTCAGCTTATTGCCCCCACAATCCGGGTCCTCATTTTACCTACCTCGGAAGGATGGAAGGCTGAGTTAACCTTGAGCCTGATGAGATTTGAACTCGCAGTAATTGCAGGCAGCTGGCAGCTAAGTGCTACTTAACAGTGCTTTTTTTTAAAAAAATTGATTTATATGCCGCCCTTCTCCGGAGACTCAGGGCGGCTTACAATGCATTAAGCAATAGCCTTCATACTTTTGTATATTTATACAAAGTCAACTTATTGCCCCCACAAACTGGCTTTAGTCCACTGCACCACCAAGACTCCTTTTATCCCTTCCCTTCCCCTCCTTTATATTAACTTGTATTTATTCTTTTTCTGAACACAGACACACACACACACATTTATACATATACCCACCTACCTACCTACCTACTTACCTACATACGTGTGTGTATGTATGTATGCATATACCGTTTCCCCGCAAATAAGACACAAACGGAAAATAAGCCCTAGCATGATTTTTCCGGATGCTTGTAACTACCCCACCCCAAAATAAGCCCTACTCCCAAAATAAGCCCCAGTTAAGATTGTCAGCCAGACGGACGCATTTACCTCCCCAAAAATATGACCTAACTGGAAAATAAGCTGTAATGCATTTTTTGGAGCAAAAATTAATATAAGACCTGGCCTTATTTTCAGAGAAACACATATATATATATGTCCATATATGTGTGTCCGTGTTATACACACACTTCAGAGGTGGGTTTCAGCAGGTTCTGACCAGTTCTGGAGAACCGGTAGCGGAAATTTTGAATAGTTCGGAGAAGCTAGTAGTACTAAAAATTTTTACTAGGTAGTAAAAATTCTGACTGGCCTCGCCCCTATCTATTCTATGCCTCCCAAGTCCCAGCTGATCAGGAGGAAATGAGGATTTTGCAGTAACTTTCCCTTGGATTGGGGAGGGAATGGAGATTTGATAGTATCCTTCCCATGTATTGTGAGCTGCCCTGAGTCTTCGGAAGGGGCGGCATATAAATTGAATTAATTAAATTAAATTAAATTAAATGCAACGCCCACCAAGCCACACCCACAGAACCAGTAGTAAAAAAATTTGAAACCCACCATATATATACATACATACATACATACATACATACATACATACATACATACACACGTACAGATATGTCCTGCTACACCTTCTAATCTCTTTGGGCTGAGAAAAGAGGAATGAAATTAAAGTGACATCAAATTTTAATACATTAGTTTTTAGGTTTTTTTAGTTTAGTTTTATTTGATTTGTATACCGCCCTACTCCCGAAGGACTCAGGGCGGTGAACAGCCACAGGATAAAAAACATAAATACAAAATTTAAAACTGAATAAAATCGAATTAAACAATTTGGCCGAAGACAGATTTAAAACACCCCAATAAATTAAAAACGAATTAAAATTTACATTTTAAAAAGGGAAAAAAGGGAAACAGTTAGGCCAGGCCAGCCTGATGGAATAAAAAGATCTTGAGAGCGCGACGGAAGGTGCCTGAACTCATTTGAGTTTCCCCTTTGGGTGCCCCAGCCATGTACAACATCTCACTTTTCAAAAGCTCAAGGACACCCAGCCCCCCAAAAAGGAAAAAAACCTGGCAGAGTGAACTAAAAAAGGAAGATATAAACCAGCAGTTGAAACTGAAGAGCTGGTGGGGGAGGGGGTTTTTGCATAAGGACCATCTCCGAGAGTGGATGAGACTAATGGACTAGGTCTGCTTCCTATCTATCTCATGGTTTGATCTCTTCCTTATTCTGCTGTAGCTTGAGGAAATATCTCCTGCCTGGAGATTCGAGACATCTGGAGTGCAGCCCGTTGAGATGAGCAACCGCTATCTTCATTTCATTCTCCGGAGCATTTCCTGCACCGTTGAAAGCCATGAAGGTGGGTTTTTCTTGTCATTGTATTCTTTGCACGAAAGGGATGTCGTAACCTCCAACATGTCCAGCAATATGTCCAACACCTGGGATGGAACCAGTCTTGAAGTTGCTTGTGTTTGAACCTCCACAGTGAAAGATCACCCTGGGGCATCTCTCCAGTTTATCTTCACATTAACCTTGAGGAGATTCAGTTTTAATCTGGTGGCTTAAACTCGCTAATAAATCTATACTAACCAGATCTTCCCAGGAAAAATTAAACATGCTAAAAGGTAAAGGTAAAGGCTCCCCTCGCACATATGTGCTAGTCGTTCCTGACTCTAGGGGGCAGTGCTCATCTCCGTTTCAAAGCCGAGGAGCCAGCGCTGTCCGAAGACGTCTCTGTGGTCATGTGACCGGCATGACTAAACACCAAAGGTGCACAGAACACTGTTACCTTCCCACCAAAGGTGGTCCCTATTTTTCTACTTGCATTTTTTACGTGCTTTCGAACTGCTAGATTGGCAGAAGCTGGGACAAGTAATGGGAGCTCACCCCGTTACATGGCACTAGGGATTTGAACCACTGAACTGCTGACCTTTCGATCGACAAGCTCAGCGACTTAGCCACTGAGCCACCGGTCAGTTAAACTTAAACATTTAAATTCAATTTAATTTAATAAATTTAATTCAGTTAAAGTTAAACATGGTTAAACATGCTAACCATCGCCAAAACAGTCAACCCTAAAGTAAATCAACCCTGATTGTCCTTTGGAAGGACAGGTGCCTGAAGCTGAACCTCAAATAATTTGGTCACCAAATGAGAAGAGAGGACTCATTGAAAAAGACCCCAATGTTCAGAAAAATTGAAGACAAAAGGAGAAGGGAACGGCAGGGGAGGAGATGGTTAGATAGCATCATCAATAGAATGAACATGAATTTGGGGAAACTCTGAGACAGTGAAGGACTGGGGGCCTGGTGTGCTATAGTCCATGGGGTCGCGAAGAGTCAGACACAATTTAACAACTGAACAACAACAACAACTAACCATGGCTAGTTCCTAGTACCCAAACAGACCCTGTGCATAATCTGGGGGTTCTCCTGGACTAGTGACTCCTGCTTGAAGAACAGATGGCGGTCGTGGCCAGGACGGCCTTTGCGCAACTGTGGGTTGTGCACTAGTTAGGCCCTTTCCTGGACCGACAATCCCTACTCACGGTCACTCATGCCCTAGTCCAATGATGGCTAACCTTTTTGCCGTTGTGTGCCAAAAGTGGGGGGAGCACGGGGAGGTCACCCACGTGCGTGGCCACACCCATAATTCAATGCGCCCCGCCACTGCGCACGCCCCCCGCTTTTAGCACATGATGGCATGGTGTGGGCCCACTAAACCAGTTTTTCATCCTCCCCAGGCTCCAGAGGCTTTCTAGGAGCCTGGGGAGCGCGAAAACGGCCTTCGACACCCCCCCGAGGCCCTCCGGAGGCCGGAAACAGCCCATTTCCCAACTTCCGGCGGGACTGGAAGGCCCAAAAATCAGCTGGCTGGTGCACGCATGTGCGCTGGAGCTGAGCTACAGCAACACTTGCGTGTCCACTGATATGTCTCGGTGTGCCACCTGTGGCACCCGTGCCATAGGTTCACCATCACGGCCCTAGTCACTTCCCATCTTGACTATTGCAACGTGTTCTATAATCATGCGGGCTGCATGATTTTGTGCAGACTTTTGTGTCATGTATCACCTCCTGCGGGAGATGCATCAGTTGCCGATTTGCTTCTGGGTGCAATTCAAGGTGCTGGTTGTCACCTTTAAAGCCCTTCATGGCTTGAGACCAAATTATCTGAGGGACCGTCTCTTGCCGGTCACATCTACCTGACCCATCAGAGCGGAGAGGCAGGGAATGTTGCAGGCCCCGAAGGAGATACACCTGGTGGGACCCAGAAGAAAGGCCTTCTCTGTGGTGGCTCCCTCTCTCTGGAACACCATTTCCCCAGAGATTAGAACAGCCCCTTGATCAGGAATTTAATTTTTAATCCCCAGTTTTGGTGTCTTTTGATGCAAGCCTCATTTCTAAATAGACATGCCTGAGATTAGACCAGTACAATTTAACTAAAAGAAATATAATTTAACCAACACATTTTTTTTTAATTAAAGCAATACTGCATGCAATAGGAGCCAATTTTAACTGGCAGATTTTATCTATTCTTCCTGAGTTTTTTAAAAAAAACATACTCAATGAAACATTTTTTGAATGAGTATGCAAAGAATTGCATCAGTCCAGTTTCCTGCTTGTTCAGCTCAAAATGTTCTAGTGGCTGATTGCCTAAAAATAAGAGCTTCATTAAAAATACTAAAAAAAGACCTAAAAAATAGATTTTATCATCCTCTTTTATTATGTCCCCAAAATAAAAGGAAATGGATGTGAAAAGTAGAATATGTCATATAAGAATACAGGTAGTCTACTTAAGACAATAGGAATTAGAAAATTTGTTGTTAAGTGAATAATAGAATAAAAGAGTTGGAACTTGGAAGGGACCTTGGAGGTCTTCTAGTCCAACCCCGTTAAAGTTATGTTGTTAAGCAACACATCACATGACCACGACTTGTGACCTTACTTGCCAACTTCCCCACTGACTTTGTTTGTTGGGAGCTGGCTTGGTCACAAATGGTAACCACTTGATCGCTGGACACTGTAACCATTATAAAGGCACAATGGTTGCCAAGCACCCAATCATGATCACATGCAGAGATGTTGCAACGCAGGGGTGAAATCCAGCAGGTTCTGACAGGTTCTGGAGAACCAGTAGTGGAAAGTTTGGAGAACCAGCAAATACCACCTCTGGCTGGCCCCAGAGTGGGGTGGGAATGGAGATTTTGCAGTATCCTTCCCCTGGAGTGGGGAGGGAATGGAGATTTTGCAGTATCCTTCCCCTGCCACGCTCACCAAGCCACACCACTCCCACCAAGCCACGCCCACAGAACCAGTAGTAAAAAAAATTGAATTTCACCACTGTTGCAATAATTATAAGTGTGAGGACCAATCATAAATCACCTTTTTCAGTGCAAGTTGTAACTTCAAATGTTAATTGGTTGTAAATTGAGGACTACAGGTAGATCCTCAACTTATGACCACAACTGAGCACCAAATTTCCGTTGCTAAGTATGACAATCGTTAAGTGTGAATTCCATCCCATTTTACGACCTTTCTTGCCACAGTTGCACAATCAGTGCAGCTGTTAAGTTAGTAACGCAGTTGTTTAGCGAATCTGGCTTCCCCATTAACTTTGCTTGTCTGGATGTCGCAAAAGGAGATCACATGATCCTGGGACATCGCAACCGTCATAAATACATGCCAGTTGCCCAGCATCTGAATTTTGATCACGTAACCATCGGGATGCTGCAATGGTCGTAAGTGTGAAAACCGGTCCTAAGTCACTTTTTTCAGTGTTGTAACTTAGTCACAAAATGAACGGTTGTTGAGGACTATCTGTACCTGTACACTGGGGTTTACCATCAAAGTCTTTTTCTCTATAATGGAGACAAAGCTAGTTTGTGGAGATCTCTCCCTCTCATGCCAATGGCGAGGCTAGGAAAAGCTACAAGGTCCCGTACCTTGAGCAAGGGGTTGGACTAGAAGACCTCCAAGGCCCCTTCCAGCCCTACAATTCTATGTTCTAAGTTCTCAAAGTTGGCTGCTATGGCAGAGGACAGCTCCCTTTTCCAGTTCCAGAATGACAATCCAGAAAATGAAAATGAAATAAAAAGTTGAGATTGGAGACACATTGTGGACTCCATCCAAGTTGTCAAAATTGATGGGGGCGCTGAAAATTATGCCGGCGGGCTGGAATTAAGATATTCTTCCCCTGATGTAGAAAAGAGATGGTAAAATCATGGTCAAATTGAATGTTTGGGGTTTGTTTGTTTTTGTTCTGCCCCAGCTCCGGATTTCCGAGGATATTGACACACACCAACGGTCCTTATCAAATTTATTAAGTAGCAAGAATAAACAAGACCGGCAAAGGTTGGCAACCAGCCCCGAAAGCAAGATACGATAAGACTTTTCCAAAAATGCTCTGATGATAATTAGTAGTTGTTTCTAGCAAGAAACTTACTAACAGCGCATGACTTAAATAGGCTAAGGGAGTGGCCAATTATCCTCAAGCCCTACTCTCGAGTAGACCTCCTCCTCCTGAGTAACCACTCCTGCCTTTTGGCAACTCTGCGTGCCCGAGCATTGAGGAGATGCTCCTCCACTTCGCTCTCTCCACTGGAAGGAGCCTCTGGAGGTTCTGAAGGCCCTGGCTGAGTCTCTCCCTCTGGCATCACATCCTCTTCGGCCTCCTTGCTGTCCAACACGAGTGCCGGCTGCGCAGGCTGTGGCACGACACCACACCAGCCTCCTCGTCGTCGGGATCAGCCACGATTCGCACAGGCCGCTGGCAGGCCACAACAGTTTTTTCACGGCATCCTGAGTCGAAATTTAGTGAGTTCTCCCTGAGGTGAGGTCCTATGATCCGAGGGAGATCTTAACTTGATCCCTGCTAAGGACTGTTTTCTGGGACACTGAAGGATGCTTCAGCCAAAATCTAATATTTAAAAAGTAAGATATGGAGAAGCACATGGCGTGGCATGGCTGTGAGATGTTTCCCGGGGATGATGAGTGTATCTGTGCTTCGAATGGAGACGGCGTGACTCATAAACCCTACAAAGTAAACTTATTTTAGTCTCACAGATTAGCTTGATTCAAGCCTTGATCCACTTTTAAGATTAGGGCTGGGGAGGATCTGCGGCCCAGATGGGAGTTATCCTCACCACCAAAAAGAAATCACTAGGAAACAATGTGAGATCATAAATTCCTCTGTTCTGCTCTGGTACATCTTGAATTCTCATCTAATATCCTGTTAGGCTGGGTCTTTGTTAATGTTACTTCCTTGCCTGGGCAAAAAACCAAATTCACCTCAGTTGTGAAAGTTGAATCTAGATGTTGAATGACAAATGACCGGCTGGATAGTACAGAACTCCTTCTGGTCAGGAAGCTTAGCTGTTTCTTCTGTGGTGGACCCATATTTCTTTACCTCATTTATGAGAAAGAGGGCAGTTAAGAAATCACCCAGAGACAATTCAGGCAAGAGTTTCAATGGGAATGACTTTGCAAAAAAGGATCACGTGATCTTGGGACACCGCAACCGTCATAAATACATGCCAGTTGCCAAGCCTCTGAATTTTGATCACGTGACCATCGGGATGCTGCAATGGTTGTAAGTGTGGAAACCGGTCCTAAGTCACTTTTTTTCAGTGCTGTTGTAACTTAGATTGGTCACTAAACGAACGGTTGTTGAAGGCTATCTCTACCCGTACACTGGGATTTACCATCAAAGTCTTTTTCTCTATAGTGGAGACAATCTCCCGTCTTTATTATTTTAATATCTCAAGGTGGCAAAAATACCTGATACTCAGGGGTGGGCTTCAAAAATTTTAGCAAGGGGTTCTCTGCCTGTTTGCTGGGTGGGCTTGGCCATGGTGGACGTGGTCTAGTCACCCTCCTGCACCATGGCAGGCCGGGGTGTTTTTGCCCTCCCCGGGCTCTGGAGGCTTCCCTTGAGCCTCTGGGAGGGCGAAAACAGCCTCCTCAGGCTCCAGAGGCCCTCTGGAGGCTGGAAATGGCCCTGTTTCTGGCCTTCCCGAACTTCAGATAGGCCTGTTTTTCACCCTCCCCGAGCCTCCATGCGAGCCCTGCACTTATCTGCATCCAAAATGGGCTGCATGGGGACTCCTGGGAGGGGCGAGTTGGGGTGGGCAGGGGCAGCCAATAGTGGGATTTGGGGGTTCTCCCCACAGAGGTCACCCGACTGGCTTTCATGCCTAAGGCAGGACTAGAACTCATCATCTGCTGGTGATTGCCACAGTCACCCAGATGGTTTTTGTGCTGAAGGCAAAGCTAGAATTTACGTCTCCTGGTGACTAGCCTGGTGCGTTAATCACTGGATTAAACTCACCCCATTCCCACTGATACTGGTGGGTAGCTGATGGTCTTAGTACAGAAGACCCTGTATGAATCAATTCATGTGAGTAGAGGACAACGCAGGTTCATCGCTCTCCAATGCTAGGAAGAAATTTCTTGACAGCTAGAACCATAAATCAGTGGAATGACTTGCTTTCTGTTCTGGGTGCTCCATCACTGGAGATTTAGAAGAGGCCTGACAGCCATTTGTCTGAAATAATCTAGGGCAGGGGTCTCCAACCTTGGCAACTTTAAGACTTGTGGACTTCAACTCCCAGCAAAGCTGGCTGAGGAACTCTGGAAGTTGAAGTCCACAAGTCTTAAAGCTGCCAAGGTTGGAGACTCCTGGTCTCGGGTTTCCTGCTTGAGCAAGAGGTTGGACTAGAAGACCTCCAAGGTCCCTTCCAACTCTCTTAGGGACACCCCCGATTACTGCTTCCCTCTCTTAATGGAAGCATTAATGGTCACAACTTCTGAATACCATTCCAGAAAATCTACCCTATCGTGGGCTCTTGCATCTAAATTCCTTGAACTAAAGCAGATTGTCCTCCATGCTGAGCCTGGCTTCTATAGGGAGTTGGATATACAAGGACCACACATCTTGCCTTTAGTTTGTGTTGGTCGTCATCTAAGGGAGGACATTGTCAACCCTGAAGCCATTTTCTTTTAGCACCTTCAGGGCTGCCACAGCAGAGCCGGGTAGAGCTGTGGGAACAGGAGCTGGGAAGTAGAGATAGCTGGGGATCTGTAGCCAAAACAAATTCTTTTCTCTGGGAACCAAGGACTTTCTCACCAGGTGTTAGAAAGGTGGAGAATGGGACTAATTTACACTTGGATTGTGACCTGATTGGACCATGTGATGGACTCATGGGTGTGTGTGTGGAAAGAAAAACTTTACTTTTAACACGGGGAAAAACTGTGGGAGTTATAGAGTTGGGTTTTCGCCAGGTGTGCCAATATGACATGTTTAATAAATCCATGCTTCGAGGAACTTGCCTGCCTTGGAGTTTGATTGGGTGTGTTACTTGGAACCCTGATGGACATTGCCCTTCCTAGGACCAGGTATCTCCAGATCTCTGGGCTTTCTCTTCTGGAAGGAGAGGAGCATCCACTGAGGGTAACAAATATAGTCAGATGATCATGTAGCCCTTAAAATTAGGGAGGATCATAAGAACAAGACCATTGAGCTGAAGAACTGATAGGAGTAGCTGCTGATCACCTTTCTCTCGTTTGACAGGAAGATCAGGCCTCAGATATGGCAAAACAGTGCTGGCTGAAAGATATTGAGGATATTGAGAAACTCAAGTCTTTTCACAGTCTGGGTGTCCTCCTCTTGCTTTATCAATGGAGGTTGGATTGATAGAAGAGAGTATTTGTAGCTCAGGATTGAACTGTGGAATAATTGGTAGTCTCTTGAGTTTTCTTGCAGACATTTTATTACCAAATTAGGTAATGCAAATTCTACTCCCTTCAGCACTGATGCTGTTAGCTATTTTGGTAATGAAATGTCTGTAAGAAAACCACCAAATTCAGAGAGCACCAAGGACCCTGGAGATTGGATCAGAAGGCATCCTTTGGAACAGGGGTGTCAAAACTCACGGCCCGGATTACGCAGGCCACACCCACTTGTTTAGCGAAGGGGGGGGAAAATCATGATATCTCACGTGACGACGTGAACACGAGTTTGACACCCCTGCTTGGGAAGCTACAAATATTAGCATCAGGTTTTTTTTCACTTAGTTTGGGATTTGGATGCCTTGTAATTAAAACTTTAGAGCAATATCCGGTAGACCTCTTGAAATTCAGCGAAGTCAAGGTCTATGGAAATTCTCTCTCTTTCAGGTCACGCTTATGCCAAAGCTGCTTTTCCAAAAGGAAACTGGACTTCCTTGGGTTTTCTTTTTTTCTCCTTGAAAACATTTCGCTTCTCATCCAAGAAGCTTCTAACTTCAGTTAAAGAACCGGAGAAACTTCTTGGATGAGAAACAAAATGTTTTGAAGGAAAAAAAATATGAGAAAGTCGAGTTTCCTTTTTGAAAAGCCCCTTTGGGACAAGCAATGCCAAGGCACTTACAGTGGATCTCAGGAGATAATTTACCACCCATTGGGAAGTGTTGCTGCTGTGGTTTATTTATTCAATTTATATTTATTTATTCAATTTATATGCTGCCCCTCCGAAGACCCAGAGCGGCTCACAATACACTCAAAAAATCACTATAAAAAACACTTAAAAATTAAAAACATTAAAGACATTAAAACCCATTCACACTATTCATGGCCGGATCTCGTTAGATCGCATAGCGAGATCAACATGAAGCCAGGTCTTCATCGCTTTTCAGAAGGCCAATAGGCTGGGGGCAGTCCGGACCACAGGAGGTAACTGGTTCCAGAGAGTTGGGGCAGCCACAGAGAAGGCCCTCCCCCATGGGCCCGCCAGCCGGTATTGTTTAGCTGACGGGACCTGGAGGAGACCAACTCTGTGGGATCTTACCAGTCGCTGGGAGCTATGTGGTCGAAGGTGGTCTTGAAGATAACCTGGCCCTGAGCCATGTAGGGCTTTAAAGGTAATAACCAACACCTTGAATTGTGCCCAGAGACCAATAGGGAGCCAGTGCAGCTCGCAGAGAATTGGTATAATGTGGGAGCACCTAGGTGCACCCACAACAGCTCACGCGGCTATATTCTGGACCAACTGTAGTCTCCGAACACTCTTCAAAGGTAGTCCCATGTAGAGCATGTTGCAATAATCTAACCGTGAGGTGACCAGGGCATGAGTGACTGTGAGGAGAGCCTCCTGATCCAAGTAGGGTCGCAATTGGTGCACCAGGCGAACCTGTGCAAAGGCCCCCCTAGCCACAGCTGTCAGATGTTGCTCTAATCTTAGCTGTGAGTCTAGGAGGGCACCCAAATTGTGAGCCTCCATTTCCTGATCCCTGGAGGTTTGGGGATGTCCAAATTCAATGTTGCCATAACGGCACCCACTGCGGTACAGGAGAGAGCCAACCTTTGAGTGGGTGCGTATACATCCGTATCTTTGAGGCTTCGGGTCTTACACTTTCCTGATTACAGGTAGTCCTCAACTTACAACTACAATTGAGGCCAACATTTCTGTTGCTAAGTGAAACATTTGTTAAGTGAATTTTACCTCATTTTATGACCTTTCTGGCCACAGTTAAATAAATCACTGCAGTTGCTAAGTTAGTAACACAGTTAAGTGAATCTGGCTTCCCCACTGACTTTGTCAGGTCATAAAAGCTGATCACATGACCTTGGGCCATTGCAACTGTCATAAATAGGGAGTCAGTTGCCAAGCGTCCTAATTTTGAACATGTGACTATGGGGATGCTGCAACAGTTAAGTGTGGAAGAACGCAATAGAGCACTGTTACACCAGAACAACTAGACACAAGGACAGTTCTTTCCCCCGAACGCCATCACTCTGCTAAACAAATAATTCCCTCAACACTGTCAAACTATTCACTAAGTCTGCATTACTATTACTATTAATCTTCTCATCATTCCCATCACCCATCTCCTCCCACTTATGACTGTAACTTGTTGCTGTATTGTTGCTTATTTGTACCCTAGGACTATCATTAAGTGTTGTATCTTATGATTCTTGACAAAAGTATCTTTTCTTTTTATTGTACACTGAGACCATATGCACCAAAGGCAAATTCCTTGTGTGTCCGATCACACTTGGCCAATAAAGAATTCTAATCTAATCTGTAAAATGGTCTTCAGTCACTTTTGTCAGCGCCATTACAACTTTGGTCACTAAATGAACCGTTGTAAGTCGAGGACTACCTGTAGCGGGGAAAAACCTGCCTCCTGGACAGTCTGGTGGGCCACAGGTTCAGCCTGCTTGCTGGCCTTCCTTCTCATCTTATGGGCCTGAAGGGAGAAGGCCTTAAAGAGGGGAGGGGTGGGGATCTCTACAAAGGCAGCCTGGCCCTTGCTCTCTGGCCAAGGGAGGAATCTCAGCAGAGAAGCCATCTTTATTTATTTATTTATGAACAGAAAATGTCACCCTTGTATAGACCGGGCGCTTTACAAAATAGAAACATCAACAGAAAACATCAAAACAAACCCCCTGATCCGTTATCTCCCTCCCGTCCCCAATTAAAATTACATTAAAACAACTCTAAATGGCTGTCCTGCCACCATCGGAAGAACGATCAGATGCCTGCGTTTTGAGAGTGGAAGAAGCCATCTTAGCACCTTTTTAAAAAATAAATAAATAAAAAAAAAACCCAACCAGGAGTCCCTCTTGCTCCTTGCTCCTCTCCCCGCTGCCCCTCGTATTTCATCCCGACAGAAGATTCTTGAGATGCAACATCTTGTGGTTCCTCCTAGAAAAGTGGGTCGGGGGTGGGGTGTAGGGCTGTAGTTGTGACCAGTGAGGTGCCCACAGATCTCTGAGGAACTGGAAGGCTCCTGGCCTTTAAAGGAAACCATTGTGATTGATGGGAGTGTGAATGGGGTCTGAATGGAGCCACTGGAGTGAGTGAGAAAGAGAACAGCTTCAGAATGGCCTAGATCAGGGGTCTCCAGCCTTGGCAACTTTAAGGCTTGTGGACTTCAACTCCCAGAGTTCCTCAGTCATCTTTGCTGGCTGAGGAACTCTGGGAGTTGAAGTCCACAAGTCTTAAAGTTGCCAAGATTGGAGACCCCCGGCCTAGATTCACCATAGGATAATGGCTATTCTCTCTGCCTCTGCCTAATTCTATATTTGGACAGACGCCCCACGAGTCCCACTTCCTGCAAGAGAAAATGAAGGCCGACAAGAGAGAAATCTCAATTTTAAAGGATTCTCCCCTTCTTACAGCCTGGCAAGAGAAATTTTAAAACACTGACATTTCTTTAAATGAAGAATGCGGCTCACTGTATAAACCAGGGGTGTCCCACCTCGGCAACTTTGGCTGGGAGTTGAAGTTCACAAGTCTTAAAATTGCACAGGTTGGACAGGTATAAATAATACCATAGTGACAAATACCACTCAATAAACAAGAAAGAAAAAGAAGGCAGTTTTTGACCAGTTTGCTTGCATTTGGGTCACTAAAAGAATGAAGGTAGCCAGGAAACAGCAAAATACGCATTCTTAAGGAGCTTAGGATCAAGAGATGATAAAATGGAAAAAAAACATCAGCAAGGGAATATAGTCAGATTTTTTTTCCTTTTAAAAATAGCAATTAAGACACCCACCTGCCCCTTTTAATATCCTTATGAAAGGAAGAGATTGATGGCATCCATCTAGACCAGGGTTTTTCAACTTTGGGCCTTTTTAGGATGTGTGGACTTCAACTCCCAGAATTCCCCAGTCAGCATGGCTGGCTGCGAATTCTGGGAGTTGAAATCCACACTTCATATAGTTGCCAGGTTTGAGAAACAAACCACTTTTGGCCCCTTCCTGACGTATCACTCACTTAAAAAACTATTGATGAGAGCTGGGGAGAGAGGGAAGAGAGATTTCTGGTTTGTGTCTGTGCATGAGGAAAATTGTGCCTTGTTTCACATTAAAAAAAAAAAACACGCCATTTCAGCTGCACCACTTTGTAATATGCAACAATTTACATTTTAAAGGCCAAGATTCTTCCCCCAACAAAGAAGTATTTTGTGACCCAAGGAATACACCTTTCTTTGCAAAAAAAAAAAAAAAAAAAAAGGAAGAAAAAAAAAAGAAAAGAAAAGACAAAGAAAACATCACTCAACTGTTCTCTTTCCCACCCACCCCTGAACACAATCCTTAAATCCTATACATTCTGTGTATAAAGCATGTAACATGGAGATGTTCTTTTAAAAAAATACTTTTTCAAAAAAAAAAAAGGAAAAAGAAAAAAAAACATATGTAAGTATATATATATATATGTATATATATATACATATAAGCATATATGCACACTCAGGAAGTCTAATGTAGACATCGACAAAAGTCATTCAGAATAGTATCTGGTGGTCCGAACGCTGATTTTTCTCTCCATTGAAGAAACCGAGAGGAGGAAGAAGATGGAAGCTGTCAGCCAGCCTTTCTTGCTGGGGTCAGGGTGAGGAAGACGTGGACAAGATGCTTCCCAAGGATGGCGTCTTGGTCACCTTGGCTGAAAACCACAGCTGACAAACTTATACGAAGGGAACCTTGTCCATGGCCGATTCAGCAGAGGGTGGCCATCTCTCTTGCTCTGCCTACCTTTAGGCTACCAGCCAATCACAGAAGACGAAGCCAACTGTTTGATATCCCCAAGTCAAAGGAATCAATGCACGTCAAGGAATCTTGCAAGGATCGTCAATAACTGGCCAATCAACGGGTCAAATGCCATTTCCATCCTTCAACCATAAGAGCAACCAACTCCAAAATGACTGTCCCTGACCAGGATGCTCCAGATTTGATGCCTCTTCGAAACCCACAAGAATGGGCCTCTTGATTGTGCCTTGTGCCAGATAGGGGAAAGGAAAAGCTGCCGTTTTTCTCTCTGCTTTGCTGACGGATGGATCAGCCCACCTCCTCCAAAGATGGAAGACATTGTGGCTTGGTCTGCAAAGGAGGACTAAAGCTTGGCCCGCAGCTTGCCCTGAGTCCACAGCCTGCACGGGGAGCAAGTTCAAGCAGGGGAGGAATGAGGGCCGTGCCACCTCAGCCTGAAAAGAAAGGTGCCATCCTGACAACTGGCACCTTGAGAGGGGAGAAGACATTATGGTGATTGGAAATGGAATCCAGAATGCCAGGAGAGAAAATAAGAAGGTTGAGGAGGCGGCAAGCCACTTTGGGCACTCGAAGAGAACCAGAACCAGAGGTCCACTGGGCAACGTTGAGAGAGAAACCATTCTACCTGTAGCTGCCTAAAGAAACTTTCTCAAAATCTGCCCTAAAACTATAGTGTCACTTTAAAGAACGTCGTTTCCAGTTGTGTTCTGGAATGTTTAATAAGAGGTCGAGAAGTTCCAGCACGGGGACACCCCCAAAACTTAGACGGAAAGCAAGGATCTCCCCAGTTTCCTTACAGTCATGGAATGAGAACCTAACACACACTGGATAGCACTTAGCCATTATCTTGCTTGCCCAAGGCCTTCTTAAACCTGCTCCTTTCTTCTCCCCTTTTATAGGGAGAAAATTTCAACAGATGAGAAGACGGCACTTCAAGGAGGTGCTTGGTTTGGACCTCCAGGAGGTGAAGGGATCACCTGCACATCACAGGAATTTCAGGTTTCTCACCTCGCAGTAGGATTACCAGGAAGATGGAAGCTGCCTTCGGCTCTCTCTTCCGTTTTACAAGAGCAGGGCCTTTACAGAGGCACCGACTTAAATTTGAATACTCCCCACCCCCCACAAAAAGCAGCTTTGGGGCCTCTCATCAGCTGTAGCGGACAGAGTGACTTGGCTGGCCTTGAATACTGCACTCACGAGATTATCTTGCATCTCCAAAGGCTGCTATTTAAGACGTCACACCCACCCACAAACCAGAGACCATTTTGTGCCATCCAAAAAAAGAAAATACTGTTACAGCTGTGGAAGTCCTCCAGCAGCTGCGGGTCTGGAAGACGCCATTTTTTTCCCCCCAGCCGTTTCCCCAAAAGGAAACAGCTTATTCCGCACGGAATAGATGTTTCTCTGCTGCCTTTTCTGGGTACAACCGAGTTCATTTTTGTCCTCTCCGTATTGAGAACTGCGACATGCACGACAGTGCGATCCTGAGGGGCTGTAAGCAAGTCCTCTGGTGCTTCTCTCCTCAGTGAGAGCTGCTTCGTGGCCCTTAGAACAGAGCCCAGTTTCTTAAAAAGCTGCCAAGGCCTCCTAAACGGGCCTTCTCCGTGCTTTTTATCCCCTGCCAGCCTTCCCAGGGAGCTACTCTCCCATCTTGAGGACCTCACAGCTTGGCGCCTCTTATGGCTTAAGTCAACCCAGCTTCTCCGCTGGGCGCAGCAGGGAGAGAAGCCAGGAAGAAGCCTCCAATGTGAGGTTTCCAGAAATCCAGTACTCTGCCCAAAGGAGGCTGCCGTAAAATCAACCTGAAGACGCTGCTAAGCATAGCTTCGCATAGGACAGAGCTGGGTTCGGCCACCTTCTCCAACAAAGATGGCGGGCGTGAGGGACGATGCACATTCAACTGGGAGGAAAAACCCCACTCCAATAGATACCAAGGAAGCTTCGGGCAGGTTCCAAGTTTCAAATCTTCGTGAGCCAGCTGGGATTGAAGCCTTTTTTTTCTTGCTAACAAACTGAAGTGGGGGCCAACGAGTGATCAACCCAAAATGGCATCTGATAGATGCTCTTATAATCAGCTCCCACAGCTCTGCCAGCCTCTCCTGCCCGGCTGCCCCTTCTATTCAAAGGCTGCTTCTTTCTTCTAATCTCCATCACCAAAGGCCATCAATATCTGTAACAAGGCCTTCTCCCCTAACACCCTAAAAGTGCAATAAAACTATTTTTGAAAAAAAAATCCAAAACAAAAGCACAAGCGTGCTGTTTGTGCAAAGAGAAACAAAATAAATACATGATTTTTTTTTAAAAAAAATGTTCACAGTATCACATACAGATAAGAGAGCTACAGTAGTGCACTTTGGAAATAAATAGAGAGAGAGAGAGAGAGAGAGAGAGAAAGAGAGGTGGCGACCCAGGATCGAATTCCTTCCGACCTCTGATGTCTCTGGGGCCAAGATCAGTTTGTAGGTAACTGCTTGGAGAGGTATTAATATACACGTTTTGGAGAAAGGTTGGTGGGAGGAAGGAGATGGGGGCGGTTTCGCTTTGTCTTTCCGGGTAATGCTGGGATGCTGAAGCACAGCAGACCTTGATGCACGACATTCTTCCACGCCTTTCCCTCCGAAAAGCTGCAAGGGACATCAAAAGGGAATGCCGCAAACGGCGTCAGGAGGAACGTTTCTCTCGAGGAGTTTTGCATAGAAGTTACTGCAAGGGGTTGGGGGGGGGGAAGAGAAGGGAGACAAAAGGAAGAGAGGACAGCATTAAGAGGAACGGTCCAATCGAAAGGGGTGGCTTTTAATCTCTCGGGATTTATGCTGAGAATTGGAAAATATAAACGGATATTGAGCAATTATAGACATGGTTTAGGTCAAGGGTCTCCAACTTTGGCAACTTTTTAAGACTTGTGGAAGGAAGTGGGACTCGTGGGGTATCTGTCCAAATATAGAATTAGGCAGAGGCAGGGAGAACAGCCATTATCCTATGGTGGATCTAGGCCAGGGATCTCCAACTTTGGCAACTTTTAAGACTTGTGGACTTCAACTCCCAGAGTTCCTCAGCTAGCAAAGCTGGCTGTGCAACTCTGGAGGTTGAAGTTCACAAGTCTTAAAAGTTGCCAAGGTTGGAGACCCCTGGTTTAGGTGGCAACTGAAAATCTAGTCTCTCTCTGAACCTTTAATTTAATTTAATTTAATTTAACTTAATTTAATTTAATTCAATTCAATACAATTAATTCAATTTATATGCCGCCCCTCTCTGAAGACTCTGGAATTGGCTTGCGCACAGGAAGACCCCAGGAGATGACTCAGCCAGCATACTGTAATAATTTACTGCAGATGTGGAGAAAGCTAATTTCCCTCACAACAACCACATTGTGAGGTGGGTTGGGCTGAGAGACAGGCACTGGCTTAAAGTCACTTTCATGTGCTTAAGGCGAGAACTAGAACTCACGGTCTTCTGGTTTCTAGCTTGGTGCCTTAACCACTAGACCGCGGTGGCTCTCACTTATTCTGTTTCTGCCCCAGAATTTAAAGGAGTCTTTTTTTTTTCCTCCCAAGTGAGCAGGCACCAGGCTGTTCTCTTCAAGATGGTATGAAGGCAGCTGGGATCTGCTGACATCATGGTTCTGGTTAATCCCAGAATGGCTTTCTTGAGACACCAGCCTCGTTTCTCCACCAGAGACTAGATATATTAGCACAGATGGGGATCTACTGGATAGTCAACGTGGGGTTGTCCTCAGGATGTCCACAGTATGAAGATGTCCTGACAGAACTGGCCTTTTAAAACTCCTGATAGAACCAGGTTGCCCTAGGGTGGTGTTGCTCAATCTTGGCAATGTTAAGATGTGTTGACTTCAACTCCCAGAATCCCCAGCCACTATGTCTGCCAGGGGAATTCTGAGAGTTGACGCCCACACATCTTAAAAGTGACCAAGTTTGAGAAATACTGCCCTAGGGTATAGAGGGTGCCCTCAGAAAGCCCTCTGCTCTGCCCCGTTTTATTATTCAGAACTACAAAAAATGGACCGTCTGGGCAACTGTGACATTGAAGTCTCTACAGCTGCTTTATGTCAAGTCACGTTCCAATTCCTTTCTGAGTGAGTTTAGGAGGAAATGCAGACTTGTGGAAACCAAGACACTGGTTTTTTTTTCAGGCGCATACATTTGCAGATGTAGGAAGCTTCCCAAGATCGCTCAGGATTAACTGGCAGTGCAACTTTCTGGCAGGGATGGGCCACGCAACAACTGGGCTCCCTTCTTAAAAACGAAACAAAACGGAAAAAAAAAACGAACAGGCATCGAACACCAACTTACTGTATCACTCTCTTCGTCAGAGACTGACTGGATTTGAGTGTTATAGTGGAGAGGAGAATAGACCCAGCTCCTCTCGTCTGTCGGCTGGCGGACAGCAAAGCAGAGAGCAAAAGAAAGCAGCAGAGGGCAGGGAGGAGAGAAAAATAAAAAGAGGAAAGGGGGGGAAAAAAGGGAAAGAGAGAAAAAGAGAGAGATGAAAGCTACAACACCAACGAGAAAAACTACATGATTGGAGAGAGAAAAAAGAAACACAAGGACAGAGCTCAGCTTTCACGCAGAAGTTAATGCTTTCCCACCCCCACTTACCTATCAAAGCACCCATCAAGGTCAGCTCAGGTGAGAATCATTGCGTTGAAGGAGTTTGGTTCCCTTAAAACTTAGCTTCTCAATAGCAATGCACTTACGACTTACACAGGTAGCCCTCGACTTATAACAGTTCATTTAGGGACCGTTCAAAGTTACGATGTCATTGAAAAAAAGTGACCTGCAACCCAGTCTTCGCAATATGACAGTCGCAACAACCCCATGCATAAACAGAGGGATAGAATCAAGATCACATGAAGTGTTAATACCACTTTATAATGCCTTGGTAAGGCCACACTTGGAATACTGCATTCAGTTTTGGTTGCCACAATGTAAAAAACATGTGGAGACTCTAGAAAGAGTGCAGAGAAGAGCAACAAAGAGGATTAGGGAACTGGAGGCCAAAAAGATATGAAGAACGGTTGCAGGAACTGGGTATGTCTAGTTTAATAAAAAGAAGGACTAGGGGAGACATAATAGCAGTCTACCAATATTGAAGGACTGCCATAAAGAAGAGGGGGATCAACCAATTCTCCAAAGCACCTGAGGGCAGGGCAGGGCAGGGCAGGAAGCAATAGATGGAAACTAATCAAGGAGAGAAGCAACCTAGAACTAAGAAGAAATTTCCTGACCTTTAAAACAATTAACTAGTTTTAACTGGTTAAACAACTGGAGGAACAACTTGCCTCCAGAAGTTGTAAATGCTCCAACACTGGAAGTTTTTAAGAGATTGGATAACCATTTGTCTGAAATGGTGAAGGGTTTCCTGCCTAAGCAGGGGGTTGGACTAGATGACCTCCAAGTTACCTTCCAACTCTTCTATTCTATTCTATTCTATTCTATTCTATTCTATTCTATTCTATTCTATTCTATTCCATTCCATTCCATTCCATTCCATTCCATTCCATTCCCATGGTCACATGATCAAAACTGGGAACTCGTAGTTCCTTGATTAGGGTATTGTTTTTCACCTGAGAAAATTTCGGCTTACGGGAATTAATCAATACTGCAAAGGTCTTTCAAGGTTAAGGTTAAGGATGAAAATTTGTTAGAAAATGTTACATTATGATAGAAATATTTTTAAGGTAATCAGGATGAAAATTTATCTGAAAATGATATACCAAGATAGAAATAGGTTAATGTAATGAAGATGAAAATTTGTAAGGGGGAGGGAGGGGTTCAAGTTTTATATACAAAGGAGGGTTTTTTCCTTTTATCTGACATGAGCATACTAGGAAGTCTGGGGGGAGGGGAGGGTTAGGGTGGGCTGGGGAGGTTGGGAAGTTTGGGGGGGGTAGTGGGGGGGGGGGAAAAAAGGGGGTGAAAATGTAATTGTAAAACTTTTGCAATAAAAAAAAATACTGCAAAGGTCTTGCCTGTAAAATGTAGAATTCTATAAAGTGTTGAATTTTTAAAACACTTTTAAATAAACAAATTGTAAGTATCTCAAATTCTTGAAAATCACCCATTTGCATTATTGTAAGGTGGGGGCTGCTATGGAGAAGAGCCAGAAGGTAAAGCAGGTACAAAAGACAGTGTAAGGATTACACTGTCCTAATCCTAATCCTAGCCTGAATGCTTCCACGCCAAAAACTAATTATTAAAGCTTTTTATGGCACAGCAGTGGGATCTATCATAGTCAGCTGTGAAGATCCAGTGATCTTTCAGGGAGCCTGATGGCCAACTTTCCTTCCTTCCCTCTCCTGAAATTAAAATTGAAAGCAAACTTCAATGCTGGTGGCTCAGCAGACTAATTAACATCCACTTACATCTGCTGCCTGCAATTACTGCAAGTTCAAATCTCACCAGGCTCAAGGTTGACTCAGCCTTCCATCCTTTCTAAGGTAGGTAAAATGAGGACCCAGATTATGGGGGCAATAAGATGACTTTGTATAAATATACAAAAGTATGAAGGCTATTGCTTAACGCATTGTAAGCCGCCCTGAGTCTCCGGAGAAGGGTGGCATATAAATCGAAATTAAAAAAATAATAATAAAAAAATGACATTTCAACTAGGTTTAGAATTTAGCTTAATTCTTTGTTTAACAACCCAGGATTCACTGAATAATTGCAGTGATTTGCTTAACAACCCTAGCAAAAAGGTCGTAAAATGAGGCACAACACACTTAACAGCTGCCTTGCTTAGCAACAGAAATTTTGGGTCTAATTGTGGTTGTAAATCGAGGACCACCTCTATTGTCCTAAAATTAATCCAATGAAGTTGTGCAAGAAAAGTGCCTATCTCCTTTGTTTATCTAAGAGATGAATGGGGTAGGACATCACACAGAGATACAGCTGATAGCCCCCTTGCCTGGGGGGGGGGAATTCTGCCCTGTGCCTGGTTGGCAAGATACTGCAGGATCCTGTCTTGTGCCACACTGAAAAATAATAAAACAACAGAGTTGGAAGAGAACTTGGAGGTCTCCTAGTCCAACCCCAAGATCAGTCAGGAAACTCTATACCATTTCAGACAAATGGCTGTCCGATCTCTTCTTGAAAACCTCCAGTGTTGGAGAACCTACAACTTCTGGAGGCAAGTTGTTCCACTGATTTATTGTTCTAACTGTCAGGACATTTCTCCTTCGTTCTGGGTTGCTTCTCTCCTTGATCAGTTACCGCCCATTGCTCCTTGTCCTGCCTTCAGATGGTTTGGAGAACAGATTGACCCCCTCTTCTTTATGGCAACCTATTAAAATATTGGAAACTGCAATCATGTCACCCCTAGTCCTTCTTTTCACTAAACTAGACATATCAAATCCCTGCAACCGTTCTTCATTATGTTTCAGCCTCCAATCCCCTAATCATCTTTGTTGCTCTTCTCTGCACGCTTTCCAGAGTCTTTACATATTTTTTTATTCGTGGCAACCAAAACTGGATGCAGTATTCCAGCCAGAAAAGTCCAATTTTCGAAGGAGGGCCGTTAAACCCTGGCATCGAAAGGAAGTCGAAAATGCAAAGGCTGCTTTGGGGAACTCCAAGAATGCTGGGAAGAAAAAACCCAGGCCAAGGCTAGTGAATGGCCACGGTCCATGCCCATACCTTGTTTGCGCAGCATGTCCTACCTCAACGGAACAACCGAGGAGGCCTAGCAGGCAAGCCAAGGGGAACACAGAGCTTCCTCTACCTACAACACCACAATGGAGGAGAGAGAACTTTGAATTGCCAAAGGGGGAGGTATAAAATCAAATCTTTCCTCGTCCTCTTTTTAAAAAGCCACCCTCCTCTAATAGCAATAGCACAGTGCTTGAACAGCCCTCTCTAAGCGGTTTAGAGTCAGCATAATTGCCCCCAACAATCTGGGTCCCCATTTTACCCACCTCAGAAGGATGGAAGGCTGAGTCAACCTTGAGCCGGTCAGAATCAAACTGCTGGCAGTCAGCAAAATTAGCCTGCAGTACTGCATTCTAACCACTGCGCTACCATGACTCCTAACACTGAAGGCTATTTTTTTTTACATACTATTCAAAATTTCCCTTCTTGCCAGCAGGGTGTATTACATTTGTATCAGGCTTGCTGACTGGGAATTTGGGCCCTGAAAATTAACACACCTGGAAGGAGAACAAACCCAGGTTAGGAAAGGTGGCTTGATACCTGTGTAAGGTAACACCGAAGAACCAACCTTGGTTATGTTAAGAGCAAGGAAGATCAGTGGCACTGAAAGAGTAAGCTATGGATTAGGAATGGCTGTTGCCATCCTTGCTGGCTGTGAATTTAATATCTATTTATTTAAACTGTTTCCAGATTGGAAAAAAAATCCTAGTGCAGGGCAGAATAACCCCTAAATCATGCCGTTATTAAGAAAGCTCAAATGTGTCTCATGAAAACAGGAAAGCTGGGGGCCTCAAAGCAATTTCCTTTTTTTAAAGCAGAGGAAGAGCCTAAGATTCTTCTTCTGCTCAGCTGACAGCGGCCTGTGCCAAGTGAGCCTAGCACAATGATGGCGAACCCACAGCAACTGTGTCAAAAGTGACATGCCACAACGTTTTAGTGTGGCGATGTTACATTGGCCAGGAGACTACAGTGCGAATGCGGAGTAGGACTTGGGCTGCCTAAGAAGGTTTTGTAACACACCAGTCTTCAACAATACCTGGCAACAGCTGTTCTCGAGAGCACATTCTGCCCTCCCGTGATTTTTGGAGGCCGTGCAAGAACGGGGTGTGTTCTTGCGCAGCCTGTGAAAATCATGCAAGAACGAGGTGTGTTTTTGCCGGCTGCAGAGGCAGTGGAAGAGAATTCTCTCATGCTGCTTCAAGAACACAAGCCTTGTGCGACCCAGAGCAGCCTCCTATAGGCCACAAGGGCCTGTCAACAGAAAGAGGACATGGCCTGAAGGTAGACAGTACACAGCGGAATTTGGGGACCGCTGGGCTGCAGAGGCAACCACACCATTCCCCAAGTCTTGTACATCCTGGGGAATGGTTTTGAGTGGCAGCTGTGGCACTAATGGCTGAAGTTGCAGCCCAGGCTTCTCCTCCAGGCCCAGTCTTGGTGCTGTCACTGAGTGCCACTGTTCGGGGTAGCTTAAATAGGTGGGGAGATAAAGATTTGCTTCTCTTTTGTTCAGAGGTGGGGGTGGGGGTGATACACCAGCACAGTCAAGTTAGACATTTTCCAAATATTTGACACGCCGAGTCAAAAAGGTTCGCCATCACCGGCACGGCAGGAGCCCAGATGCCTCGCCCCCAAGCTGGCATTTCAAAATTGGGATGGAGCCGCCTTTTCTACTAGCAAAATCACTTACGTCCCCAGAGGAAACTGAGGCGGTTCGGAGCCTGCGCAGGCGGGGAGAGAAAATCCAGTACCTTCCTTCTGTGAACTAGACAGGGCACATCCAAAGGCGAATGAGAAGGGAAGGAGGCGGGCGGAAGAAAGAAAAAGGAAGGAGAGGAGAAAGGATGAACCAAAGATAAGAAATGACCATGTCGGTGGAAAAGGTAAGCGTACATAAGCATGATGGGGGGGAAACCCGGTGAAGAAAACATGCTTTGAAAGAGATGGGTGTTGTGAGAACTCGGCTGCCATGGAAGAAAATAATATGTTTCTGCTGCCACGGGCTTTCTTTCCATGGATACAAACAGAGGACCAAAATACTATGCATTCTGCAAGCTTTTCTAAGGTCTGGGTGAAGTCATGCTATTAATCATTTGCAAAGGACTTTCTGGTCCTGCTATGTTGAGTTCTGTCTTCGCAGGGACAAAGAAACAATGGTCCAGTGGGCCCAGAACCAGAGGACGGAAATAAGCAAGCTCTGACTCGCTTGATTGACACAGCCGCTAGGCTCAAACAAGGGGAGACATGCACATGCAAAAAGTGGACAATTATTCACTGCCTACAGTTATTAATATTTACCATGCTTCACTTCTGCTCTGGCCTTTGAAATATCAACGTATAACCTAATTTTAACAGGTTGGTGCGTGAAACCGAAACGTGAACTTGGGTAGCCACTGCTCCAAAACTGAATACTGTACGAGTAGTCCTCGACGTACAACCATAATTGGGACCAAAGTTTCTGTTGCTGAGCAAGTTGTTCAGAGAGTTGTGCCCAATTTTACATTCTGTTTTGCCACGGTTGTTAAGCTGTTAAGTGAATTCATTAATTCGTTAAGCAAATCCAGCTATCCTCCATTGACTCTGCTCATCAGAAGCCAGCTGGGTAAGTCATGAATGGTGATCACATGATTCCAGGATGCTGCAACCATCATAAATACATGCCAGTTGCCAAGCACCCAAATTATTGATCATGTGACCGACCGTGGGGGATGCTATGATGGTCATTAAATGCAAGGACCAGTCATTAAGTCCCTTTTTTTCGGTGCTATTATAACTTTGAATAGTCACTAAATGACTAGTTGTAAGTCAAGGATTAAATGTAAGGCAGGGCTGTCAAACTCGCGGCCCGTGGGCAGATGCGTTACATGCTGGCCACGCCCCCGTCCGGTTTAGCAAAGGGGGAAAAAGTCCCGATACGTATCGTGACGCTGCCGTGGCAATGTGAGTTTGGCACTCCTGATGTAAGGCATTCAGTTATAATAATCAGTTCAGGTGGGGTTGCCTTCTCAGGATTAATAGAGTCGGTAATGCAAATGTAACACATTAGGTTAGGCTACTTAAATCAGCCTTGTGTCTACCTTCAGGTTAAATCAGCCTTGTTTGCATTTGGTTACAGATTTTGCCTTTTAGAGCACATATGGCAAACTCTGCAGGTAAGAAATCAAAACACTCAGTCAGATCTGGGAAGAGAGAATGAGAGAACTAACACGCCTCAAAGAAAGTCAAATGCAAAGCTTCTTCACATGCATTTCCAATTCACATGCACTTGAAACGCAACCCAAACCATCATTCACAAGGCAATTCTTCCTGCAGGCTGGCGGGAGAAGTGGAGAAGTGACAAAAGAGGGAGGAAGTCAAGTGGGAAGAGGCAGAGAGGGATCTTTATCCAGAATTAAGGCCAAGGTTGAGGGTCTGTTTAAGGAAGATGGTGGGTGGGTGCTGCAGCCCGTGGCCCCCTTACGATGGCTTTAACCATAATAGGGCCCGGTTATTTGAAGGACTGTCTTTTCCCCCTTATATCTATCTGATCTACCAGAGCGGTGAGACAGGGTATGTTATGAGTCACCTCTCCTAAGTAGAACCATTTGGGAAGGAGTAGACAAAATATGGCCCCTTTACAACCAGTGGGCTTCAACTCCCAGAATTCTAGGAGTTGAAGTCCACAGACTGTAAGTGGGGGCATAGTTGCCCATTCCTGATCTAGTGAGACCAAGAAGGGCCTTTCTCCGTGGTGGCTCCCTCCCTGTGGAACATCATCCCTATGGAAGTAAGATTGGCTCCCACCTTGACACACGTTCAAAAGGCCCTGAATAAATGGTTTCGCCAGAGGGCCTGGAGACTCCAGGGTGATATGGAGCCCATCAAGTGGCTTGATGATTGTTGTTGCGGGGGGAAGGGTTTATTGGGTTTCGTATTGGGACTTATTTCTGTAAGCTGCTCAGAGTCACTGTGAGTGAGTTGGGCAGCCATATAAATTTTTTGAATAAAATGAAATCATGGAAAGAGCAACTCTATAGGAATGCTGAGGACAGACTGCAGAAACCCAAAACGCCAGCTGATGGCAGCAAAGATGTTTCTGCGTCTCTGTGTGACCCTCTAGTGGTCATCTGGATTTTGCCTGAATTGTGGGGAAAAGAGGCAACTTCACTCTGCAACATCTTTAAAGGGATGCTACACAGGACAATGTTTCTCAAGAAACTTGAGAGCTTTAATTTATGTGGACTTCAACTCCCAGCACCCCCCATGCTGGCTGAGGAATTCTGGGAGTTGAAGTCCGCACAAGTTAAAGCTCTCAAGGTTGAGAAACACTGATATTTACAAGGCAAAAACAACTGGCTGCTTGCTGGTTCAGGGTGCAGGAAAGAAGGTTTATGGAAGAGAGACTGCAGGAGGACATTAGAAGAATATTTTGTTAAAAAGAGCAATTAGATTATTAGTTGTGGAAGAGATGGACTCCTCCTTCCAAGTTGTCTTTGAGCAGCTGGACACAGCTACGTCTTGGGGATACAGGTAGTCCTTGACTTACAACTATTCATTTAGCGACTGTTCAAAGTTATAACAGCACTGAAAACAGTGACTTATGACCGGTTTTCACATGACCGTTGCAGCATCTCCATGGAGATGTAATCAAAATTTGGATGCTTGGAAACTGACATGTATTTATGACAATTACGCTATCCCAGGGTCATGTGGTCACCATTTGTAACCTTCCCAAGCTGGCTTCTGACAAGCAAAGTCAATGTATGTGGTGTGGGGGGAGTGGAAGAGCCAGATTCGATTAACGACCACATGATTTACTTAACAACTGCAGTGATTAGCTTAACAACTCTAGCAAAGCAGCTCATAAGATGGAGCAAAACTCACTTAACAACTCTCTTGCTTAACAGCAGAAATGTTAGGCTCAATTGTGGTCATAAGTTGAGGACTACCTGTACACTGGCTTCAATCAAAGGTTAGACAAGTTTGTGTTAAGAAAAACGTTCCTGCTGAAATCCACCACGTTTCCTTTTAGCCAAGAGACTCACGCTTGACTTCAAAGGAGACTTAAGGTCGAAACATTGGATTCTGGGAAAGATGGAGAACTTCTTGACACAATTTTGAGGTTTCGCACACAGAAGCTAGCACAGCATGGTTGCGCGCGCACACACACACACACACACACACACACACACTCCTTGGCTCACTTACTCCCTGCTCTGCCTCCCTAGATTTCCTCCTCTGAACATGTTCCTGCCTGCAGGGAAAGGAAAGACGACCATTCACAAATGCGCCTGGAAGCCGTGGAGAAGCCCAGCGGGACACATTTCTACTTATTTCAAGGGAATCTCGAGATTTTCTGACAAGAGACTTTCCCAGTTGGTTTCTCTGACAACCTGGCAGAAAAAGAGCGTGAATGCAAAGGGGTAAATGTGCATCAGGGTGACAAGACAAGACAGTACCTTGGTGCGGGGGTGTTGGTTTGCTTTAAGTCTTCAGAAGGGAAGGGTGGAGCAAGTGAAGCTGAAAAGCAGCGGAAGGAAGGAGAGAAGAGCCAAACCAACCGCAGCTTTGTGCACAAAAACAAAAAGGGGGCTTACAAAGTAGATATCTGGGATCGGAAGCTCCTCTTCATCCGACGCTTGGCTGGCAGGTTCGGAGGCCTGGCTTGCTGTCTCGACCTCCGCCGCCGCCGCCGCCGCCAGCATGGTGGCGCACGCTAAGGACGCTGCCTCTCTGCAAAGAAGATAGATGGGTGAAGATGGAGGCTGTGGCAGTTCGGACACTCCTGCCGAGTATCTTCAGACAACCCTCAAAAAAGCATAAGATCCCACCTCGGAAGGAGCCAAGACCACTTGTCTGAATTGGCTCTGGGTCAACCCTGAAACTGACCTGACCGAAGCCATTGTGAGGCCTCAGTGTTGCCACACTGGAGCAGAGGGTTAGGGAGGGGGGAATAGAGAAAGCTGGGTTTTTTTGTAGCCAAAACAAAATACTTTCGCTTGGGAACCAAGGACATTCTCACACCTGGTCAGAGAGAGGAGGTGTGATGTTACCCGGCAACCGGACGGCACCTCAACTGGAGCATGTGACTGATCGTTTGGGGAAGGGGAACAACTTTAACTTTTAATCAGGTGAAAACCGTGGGAACCTTCAGAGTCGATTTTCACCAGAACTGTGTCAATATGATATATCCAATAAAGCTATTCTTTGAGGAATCTACCTGCCTCAGAGTTTTGTTCGCTATGGGTGTATTACTTGGAACCCTGACACTCTGATCACTGGCTGAACAGCAACACTATAATTGGACTACTGCAATGCCCTCTACATGGGGCAGCCCTTGAAGAGCATCCGGAAGCTTCAATTCGTAGCAGGGGTTGTTAATGGTGCTGGTCATTTGGCATGTTTAATGCCACTACTCAGGGAACTACAGTGGTTGCCAGCGTGCTTCCGGGTGCAATTCAAGGTGCTCACTGTCATTTTGAAAGGCCTTCATGGACTTGGAACTAGGTATCCCCTTGAGGGATTGTTTCTCTCGGTTGTTTCTATCCATCCAATCTGGTCAGGCAAGATGGACATGCTTTGGTTCCTATCGACTGAGGAATGCTGGTTGGTGGAGACTTACAGACGCGCTGTCAGTGTTCCAAGTAATATACCCTTTTCAATCATCATGGAACATTCTCCCTCTGGAGATCAGGATGAGCCCAATCCTGCTGCACTTTTGCAAAGCCCGTAAAGAACTGGCTCTGGGCTTGTGCTCCAAGTGTGTGCAGACATCAATATATTTCTTTTGTACTAGTGATTATGGGATATTTTCCCATAATCATGGAGGCTTCAGCTGGTGCAGAATGCGGCTGCGCGGGTAGTGATGGGAGTGTCCCAACACTCTCATGTTACACCCCTCCTGCAGGACCTGCATTGGCTACCAGTTGCCCTCCGGGTGAGATTTAAGGTGCTGGTGATCACCTATAAAGCCCTACATGGCTTAGGCCCGGGGTATTTGGTGGACCATCTGCGGCCAGCGACAGCTCCCCATTGCCCGGTGCGTTCCTACAGGGAGGGCCTTCTTGGGGTGCCGTCGGCCAGACAATGTCGGCTGGCGACCCCTAGGGAGCGGGCCTTCTCTGTGGGCGCACCTACCCTGTGGAATCAGCTCCACCTGGGGCTCCGGGTGACCCCTGACCTTCGCTCTTTCCACCATGGCCTTAAAACATGGCTATTCCGCCTGGCTAGCTTGGACTGAAGGGGTTTTAGAGGGGATTTTAATGGTCTTTATAGTTTTGTTGGGTATTTTTTTAAAAATTGAACTTTGTGTGTTTTATTGTTGTGAGCCACCTTGAGTCCTTTCGGAGATAGGGTGACATAGAAGTCCAAATAATAAATAAATAAATAAATAAATAATATTTTATTTATTTATTTAGCATATACAGCCTTTATTATTATAAACTACTCAAGGTGGCAAACATATCTAATACTCCTTCCTCCTCCCATCTTTCCCACAACTACAATCCTGCAAGGTAGGTTGGGCTGAAAGAAAGTAATTGGCCCAAAGTCTCCTAGCTGGCTTTCATGGCCAAGGTGGAACTAGAACTCGCAGTCTCCTGCTGATTGGCCCAAAGTCACCCAGCTGGCTGTCATACCTAAGGAGGGACTAGAACTCACTGTCTCCTGGTTTCTAGCCTGGTGCCTTAACCAGTAGACCAAACTGGCTCTCTTATGCATTTTAAATTTTGTATTCTTGCAATTGTTTTTACTTTAATTTTGCTTGCCACCCAGAGTCCTTGTTCAGATGCATGGCCCTACAATTTGAATTAATCAATAAATATGTGTAACATTTCTACTTTATGTTTGAACCTTCAGGGAACTGAGAGCTATTGACTGATCATCCCTTTGAAAAGGAGATGGAATTCACGCACTACAGTGTTCTGGTTTGATTAACTATATTTTGCTGAAGGGACCACAACAGGCTGAATCCTTAAGTGCATCCAGCCATCCATTGTGATTTACAACTGCAACGGCTGATCTCACACAATATGTACTAAGCCAAAACTAAACAAACTGTATGACAGCTGAGCAGAAGGGTGAAACACGCCTGTATGAACTGGGCGTGTGAGTGTCAAATTGAATTATATGTTGTCTTAATAACGCAAGACTGTTTATCATCCAATTTTTGGCAAGTCGGCTCACAGCAGATGTTAAAGAAAGCCATCCTCCATCCAGACTTGGTTTCTATGTGTAGTGGATACAGAATTGAAAGAAGTACAGGTAGTCCTCGATTTACGACCACAATTCAGCCCAAAATTTCCATTGTTAGGTGAGACATTGAGTTTTGCCCCACTGAATGACTTTTTTTGCCACAGTTTGTTAAATGAATCACTGCAGTGGTTAATCTAGTAACATGGTTGTTAAGTGAATCTGGCTTTCCACTGATTTTGCTTGTCAAAAGGTTGCAAAAGGAGATCACGTGACACCACCCCCCGCCCGGACCCCTGCGACTGTCATTTGCCAAGTGTCAGGATGCTGCAGTGGTTCTAAGTGCGAAAAACGACCGTAAATCACCTTTTTCAGTACCATTGTAACTTTGAACAGTCACTAAATTAACCGTTGTAAAATGAGGATTACCTGCATCACATCATCCTTGTATTATATATAGGAAGGGATGCTATTTTTAAATTATATCACAAAAGTGGGTTTGGAACCAATTGTTTACATTCTATGTGTTTCCTCTGCCACAGGGGAAAAAGCTCGCAATTCGGGAATTATTTCTTGAAATAGTGAGGAGAATAGTGAGCTGGTTTCCCATCTACAATAGAAAGACGCCTCCCTGAGTAATGTTTGGAGATTGCATGCATTAAATAGGAGCATGAAGACATGCACGGCTGAAAACGCCTGATTTGTAACAGAAATAGGCTCTAACCCTGCAGCAGCCACATCAGGCACCACAATCTCGATATCACACTTCGGCTTGAGCTCCACAGTGATCTGCTGGAGGTCATCTTCCGCTCGGGTCTGTTCGCGAGTCCTGCGGAAAAGAAAAGGAAAAAATCCCACTTCAGAAATCTAGTACAGATAGTCCTTGACTTACGATCGGTTGCTCAGTGACCATTCGAAGCTCCAACAGACACCCCTCCCCTCCCAAAGCTACTTACAACCAGATTCAAATCTCCAACAGCTGTGCCCACCCTGGAATGGGACAACTTACCACAGCAACTCACTCTGACCACCTTACCAGGGCCAACTCACTGCGGGGCAACTTGCTGCAGGACAATTTATCAATCCAATTTAATTATTTAAAATAAATAAAAATCATTTTAATTGTTGTCATTCAGATTTCATTTTGTCTCTCTTTTTGCATCCTTTCTTTAATGATTCTATTCCATCATTTCTTTGATAACTCTTCTCCTCCAGGGAGCTTTTCCCGCAGAGTGTTGGCCAAAGCAAGTTGGCCGTGGCGATTTGGTCGCAGCAAATTGTCATAGACCAGTGATGGCTAACCTTTTTGCCATCGCATGCCAGGAGGGGGGAGCAGGGGGGGGGCGCCTGCATGCCTACACCCATAATTCTATCCGCCCCACCCCTGTGCATGCGTGCGCAACCCCCCCTGCTCCCCCCTGCTCCTAGCACATGATGGCGCGGTAGATCCATTTTTCTCTCTCACTTGGCTCCAGAACCTTTCTAGGAGTCTGGGGAGGGTGAAAAACGGCCTCCCCACACCCCCGGAGGCCAAAAAGGGCCCATTTGCCAACTTCCTAGAGAGACTCTGGAGGCTGGGGACAGCAAAAAATGGGCCTTCCCCACAACCCCGAGACCTTCCCGAGACAGGAAACAGCCTGTTTCATGCCGGAGCTGAACTTGTGTGCCCACTGATATGGCCACGTGGCACGTGTGCCATAGGTTCGCCATCACGGTCATAGACCCTGTCCACCCAATCCCTCCCACTCCCACAATGGTCCCATGACCACACTTTGGCACTTGGAACCAACTAGCATTTGCAGTTGTTTGCAGCACCCACGGTCACATGACTACAATTTACGATGGTAATCAGCATTTACTTTGATGGTTGGCTGGGGAATTCTGGGAGGTGCAGTCCACACTCCTTACAGCTGCCATGGTTAAGAAACAACTGTTCTAGGATATTGCTCTGTTTTTTTCAGCATCCCCTGCTAAAAAGACTTTTCACTGAAGATAACTTTCTAGCTAAAAGTTAGAAAGTCTGCCAGTCAGTAATGACCCCCTCCTTAACCAACAACCCTGAGGGAGATGGGCTGTTCAAAACTGTGAAAAATAAAGAAATACAGGTAGTCCTCGACTTACGACCACAATTGAACCCAAAGTTTCTATTGTTAAGCCACACATTGGTGGGGTGAGTTTTCCTCCGTTTTACGACCTTTCTTGCCACAGTTGCACTGCAATTGATTAGTTAATAACCTGGTTGTTAAGTAAATCTGGCTTCCCCATTGACTTTACCTGTCAGAAGGTCACAAAAGGTGATCACGTGACCTTGGGACACTGCAACTGTCATAAACATGATGCTGCAAAGGTTGTAACTGTGAAAAATGGTCATAAGTCACTTTTCTCAGTGCCGTTATAACTTTGAACGGTCCCTTAAACAAAACTGTTGTAAGTCGAGGACTGCCTGTAAAATAACAAGCCAACTTAGCTTAGAGAAGAGACTCTAAACGAACGGTTGTATGTCAAGGGCTATCTGGAAGATCAGTTATGACATTGCATTCATATAAAGTATGGAGATAGTAAAGCATTAGAAATCTACAGGCTTAGTAATATAAGAATGTTAGCTTATGAGGCCTTGCACATAGGAGAGTTAAAAAGAATAAAACATTGCTTGGACTTGTAATGACACCGAGGGATTCCTAGAGAGGCCGCCAAGATGTGCAAAAGTTTCCAGCTCACCTTCCTTCGTGTCCTGAGGACTGTGTGCGCCGCCTGTGAAGGGACACCATGCAAAAAACACACTTCATGAGAATGACTAAAAAGGTAGCTTTCTCTCTCTGCCTCATCCAATGTAAATCCCTGAGGTGCTTTTTCAAGAGGCAACTGAAGACGCGAAACGTCTTCAAAGGAAGTCCAGTTGCCTCTTGAAAAAGCACCTTTGGGACAACCGTGACCTGGATGACTGAGAATCTCCATAGACATCCAATGTAAGGGCTCCCTTTCTATGAAGTAGCCTGAAAGAAGGATACGTCACCTCCACTTATGGCATTCTCAAGAGCCTTTCTGGAACTGAGTGGCATATAAATGACAGGTAAAGGTAAAAGTTTTCCCTGTCCAGTTGTGTCCATCTCTAGAGGGCAGTGTGTCAGCGTTCCAGAACAACCCAACTCCATGGGGCTCCCCTTGGGGTACACCCGGAGGCTCCAACTGGTGCAGAATGCAGCCGCGTGGGGGATTATGTGACTCCTCTCCTGCGCGAGCTGCATTGGCTTCCGGTGGACTTCCGGGTGCGCTTCAAGGTGTTGGTGATCACCTTTAAAGCGCTCCATGGCTTAGGGCCGGGGTACTTATGGGACCGCCTTCTGCCACCAATAGCCTCCCACCGGCCAGTTCGCTCCCACAGAGAGGGCCTCCTCAGGGTGCCGTCGGCCAGACAATGCTAGCTGGCGACCCCCAGGGGGAGAGCCTTCTCTGTGGGAGCTCCTGCCCTTTGGAACAATCTACCCCCAGAGATACGAATGATCTCCGACCTCCGGACTTTTCGTCGGGCCCTAAAAACTTATTTTTTTCAGCTAGCCATTCTGTCTTGATTTTATGGTTGGTTTTAAAATTTGATACGGATTTTAAATTGATAAGTTTTAAATCACAGGCCAAATTTATTTAATTATTTTAAATTTATTTTTAACTGTAACTTTATGTATAAATGTTTTTATTTTGGCTGTTCACCGCCCTGAGTCCAAAAGGAGAAGGGCGGTATAGAAGTTTGAATAATAAATAAATAAATAAAATTAATATGGTTAATATGCATTCCAAAGCTGACATAGTGCTCATTTCCATTTTTAGCCGAGAGAGCCAGCGTTGTCCGAAAGACACTTCCATGATCATGTGGCCAGCATAACTACATGCCGAGGTGCACAAAACGCGGTTACCTTCCCACCAAAGTGGTACCTATTTATCTACTCACATTTGTGTGCTTTCGAACTGCTAGGTGGGCAGGAGCTGGGACAAGTAACAGGAGCTCACCCCGTCAAGCAGTGCTCGGGTCTCGAACCCAGGCTGTCAGTTTTCTAACTGCTTCCCCCCAAATAAGACATCCCCTGATAATAAGCCCAATTTTGAGCGCATGGCAATAAGGCCAAGCGCTTATTTCAGGGTTCAAAAAAATATAAGGCAGGGTCTTATTTTTGGGGAAACACGGTATATATTTGTCTTTTAATGACCCCGTAATCCCTCACACCGGGGTAGAGTCGGGACAACTGAATGGAGCTAGGTGTTTACTGGCCAGATGCCCTTCCTGCCGGCAATGAAGAGTTTGCAGCAGATAATTACTCATTGTGCCCAGAGAGAGAAATATCAGCCACTACCTGGAATCGAACTCACAGCTTCCTGATCGTGAGGCGAGAGCTCCACCTCTAGGCCACTGCACCACTCTTATACAAGGCAGAGATAAAGAAATAAAGCAAATTTAAGTGGTAAACACCTAGCTCAGGCACTGGAATTAGATTGTGCTATTATAGTGAGTTATATTGTTCTCTTATTTCTGCTATTGTTATAATGACATTTTTATTATGCGCCTATTTGTAAGCACCCACAGTGTTTCTCAACCTTGGTCACCTGAAGATGCATGGACTTCAACTCCCAGAATCCCCCAGCCAGCAGAGCTGGCTGGGGAATTCTGGGTTTGGAAATCCATGCATCTTCAGGTGGCCAAGGTTGAGAAACACTGGCCTAACCAGATAAATTCCACCGAATAAATAAATAAATCCATCCCCTCCAAGCTGACACTCTTATTGCAAATTGTTCCAATAGAAGGGGATCGAAGAAGGAACCTGTTTGTTTTCTGGATCTCTGAAACAACTTTCAGATAACTTAAATTCTTGGGGGTCCTGGCTAAACAGGGACAAAGTAGGGTGAGAGGGATTTAATCAGGGCTCACCTGTATCTGGGCTGCTCGGAGGATTCGGAAGGAGATCTTTCCGGCACGGAAAGAGATGTGGAAGAGAGCGTGGTTGCTATAGAGGCGGTGGTTGCTTCTTCGAAAGAGGGAGGGGTGCAGGGAAGAAGATCGGGCCGGCCTGTATTGCCCATGATGAAGAAAAAGAACAAAAAGAAAGAATACTGAGGCTGCGTAAAAAAAAAAAACATGCTGTAATCTTCTGGACCATGGCAAATGATCCTCGTACACCTGAACAGTCCTGATCATGTTATAGAACAATGAGTGTAACTGATTCATAATTTCAATTTTTTTTTTTAAAAAATGAAGCCGTCTGAGGTCCTCCTTTGTGGCAGACAAAACAGAGAAACATGAAAGTCTATTTCTGCTCAGGAACAGGAGTTGAGATTTTACATGGCACCTGTTTCCCAATGAATCTTGCCCTCTCTTTAGAGATTTTCAGGAGTGGAGAGCATCAATAAGAAATATTTAACTAGCATTCTAAAATGCCCAAGATAAGATAGGAAATTCTTTTGGTTCTGCTCCCGTCTCTTTTCGTGCTTCAACACTGCCAACTTCTAAATCCTCCCTCAAAATTCATTTCTATAAATTATCTGTTATACATGCAAATGCAAGCAGAACTCCCAAGAGCAAAATGCATCCAATTTAGAGAGGGGGGGGGAGGGGGGAGAGAGAGAGAGAGAGTGTTAGAAGAGGAATTTGCATAAGATTAGAGCCCTCAATGTAGAAATTCTTTCTTTCAATTGGTACTGCTAAGAATTAATTGCTCTTTCTCTCTTCTGTGCTGAGTGAGGTTGTCCTTACTCATTTCTATTTTTTTACCCCCCAAACACTGTCTTGAATAATATACAGGTAATCCTCATTTTACGACCATAACTGAGCCTGGAATTACAGTCATAAATTGTTGTGGTCATAAATCAAGGCATCCTATCACCAGATTTGATTTTTTAAAACCATTTTTGGGGTAGTCATTAAGCTAACATGGTGGTTGTGAAGTGAAGTGAAGCTATTTCCCCCAATGGGCATTTTTTTGCTGGAAACTGAAAGTTAAATGCCACATTATGACAAAAACATTTGCAAATCATGGTCACATGACCACAGGATGGTGCAAACAGCCATAAAGGTGAGCCAGTTGCTAAAAACCCAAAATGTGATTAATGATCATGGGAGTGGCGGGAGGACGGAGTGTGCGTGCAGTAACTTCCAAAATAACTTGTAAATAGCTTGGGGGAGGGAGGTTGTTCAAATTCGCCATTCGGACCCAATGCCACTAAAATGCCTTGAAAAATTAACTCCCAGAATTCCAACCCAGAATCATTTTGGCCTGCTGATCTGAAGGGCCTTAGATTGAGGAATGCCTTAGATCAAGGGTCTCTAACCATGACAACTTTAAGACTTGTGGACTTCAATTCTTAAAATTCTTCCAGAATTCCCTCGCCACCCATGCTCGCTAGGGAATTCTGGGAGTTGAAGTCCACAAATCTTAAAATTGCCAAGGTTGTGGAGACCCCCACTTTAAGTCATACAGCCTTCTGATGCAGGAAGGATTTTTCTTTTAAAGGTACCATCTTTGGCCCATTTTGCATGTATGCTCCCAATGGGACAAACACAATTAAGCAGCAATTGGAACAATCGCTCCCAGTTGGCTTTTCCTGCTGGTAGAAATAGCTGCAATCAGGGAGAAATATGCAATTTGGCCACCCTCCAGATGCCTTGAATGTCCCAGCTTTGGTCACCAAGACCGAGAGGAACCGAAAGCTCCAGATTAAATACACCAGATACAAACTCTGGTTTATGATTCTGCCTTGTGAGGAAAGGGAGCTCAGAGCAGATCATAGGCTTAGTGCATAAATGACTGAGGGCCCTTGGTGCTCTGAGCTGGTTTTCTGGCTGACATTTCATTACCCAAACTAGGTAATATCATCAGTGCTAGTGAGAAGTAGGGTTTGCTCTCAGTTTATATTCTAATGGCTGGAAATTGACTGGAATTGGAAATTGACTGGAATTAACAAATGATTTGAAATTTCTCTGAAGCTTTTCTTGGTCTGGCAGGCAGGAGATGCCAACTGGGAGGGATTAAGCAGCTTGCTTGATCATAAACCATCTTGGCTTGCTTCCACTCCTCAAGCGGAATGACCTGAAGCCCACCATCTCTTAAAAGTTCTACTTTCTACCAACTAACAGAGGGACAAATGAGTGCTCTTACCTTCCCCCCTGTCGTGGTTAACTTTAGCACCTGCAAAAGCATAGCAAGAAGTTGAAGGAATGGTAATGGGATGGTGGGACCTACTGGCACTACAGGGAAAGGGGACGGGATGGGTTGACTTGAGCTGCTAAGGCAGCTTTCCCCAACCTGGCATCCTCTAGGGTGTTGGGACTACAATTCCCAGAATTCCCCAGCCAGTTAACTTTGCTAGGAATCCAGGGAATGGCAGGATCAACCCACTTAAAAGGAGGTCAGGATGGGGAAAAGCTTGTACTGGGCCTTAGAAGCAGCTCCAGGGGAATCAGAAGCAAGGCCCTGAGTGACCCACAATACCTTCGTCATCTAAGGTGGGGTAACTCCTGGCTCCCCGGAGGTCATACTGCACTTCGTCCTTCTCCGAAGGAATCTGACTGGCAGAGAATGCAGCCATTGGGCCGGATGGCTTAACGGCTAACAAGGCACTCCGTCCTTTCTTTGAGGGAGATGCTTTCAGGGCTGCAGAGAAGAGCGAGGGGTTTAGAGCAATGACAAGTGTCGCAGAAGAGGTTAAAGAGAAAAAAAAATAAACAAAAGCAAGGAGGTTCTGTTAGAAGAGAAAGCCCACTCACCGCTCCCCTGAAAATAACCGGCATCTTTTCCCCTGAGAAATTTAAGAGCCTTGGGACCAAATTAGTAGGCCACCTACTAATTATCACCTCTTCGGCAACTAAGTCTCTTTTTTGTATTGAAAGCTTTATACCTGGAGAAGCGTTTCTCAACCTTGGCAAATTTGTGATGTGTGGACTTCAAGAGCCTTGGTAGTACAGTGGTCTAAGGCACCATGTTATTAAGATGGTTATTAAGACCAGCTGCCTGCAATTACTGCAGGTTCGAATCTCGCCAAGGCTCAAGGTTGACTCAGCCTTCCATCCTTTCTAAGGTAGGTAAATTGAGGACCCAGTTGTGGGGGCAATAAGCTGACTTTGTATAAATATACAAAAGAATGAAGGCTATTGCTTAGTGCATTGTAAGCCGCCCTGAGTCTCCGGAGAAGGGCGGCATATAAATCAAATTAAAAAAAAAAAAAATCCCAGAATTCCCCAGCCAAGGTTGAGGAAAAACCAACTTGAAGATTTATAGACCCTTGTTTTAAAAGATAATCATTTTTCTGCTAAAATGAGAAAATTCATTTTTTCCCCTTCACTGCAGTTTATGTATGTCTCTAGGTATGGTAATTTGCGTATAAAATGTCTCAGGTTCGGGCTCCTGACGTATTCCTAGAACAGCCTCGTGTAATTCACTGTTAAATTCTGGAGAGAGTTCGAAATTTAATACCCAAGGGCAGGACAAGAAGCAATGGGTGGAAACTAATCAAGGAGAGAAGCAATTTAGAACTAAGTAGAAATTTCCTGACAGTTAGAACAATTAATCAGTGGAACAACTTGCCCCCAAAAGTTGCGAATGCTCAAACATTGGAAGTTTTTAAGAAGAGACTGGACAATCATTTGTCTGAAGTTGTGCAGGGTTTCCTGCCTAGGCAGGGGGTTGGACTAGAAGACCTCCAAGATCCCTTCTAATTCTGTTATTCTATTCTATTCTATTCTATTCTATTCTATTCTATTCTATTCTATTCTATTCTAATAAATGCCGCGAAAAGCTCTTTATGCCAAAAAAACCACTGTGAGCCAGAGGAAAACAGCGTGGAAGAAATGAACAAATTCTTGGGCCTGACAGAAAGACGCTCCCTATATTCTTGTTAGCAGAAGGGTACCCATAAAATAAGGATAGGCAACAGGTGGATGGTAGGTAGGCCAGGAACCAAAATTTTATCGCCCTTGATAATTCAATGGGTGGATCTCAAATCTGGGCAAAGAATGGATCAGAAAAATCCAGAAGTTAATTAGATCAGGGGTCTCCAACCTTGGCAACTTTAAGACCTGTGGACTTCAACTCCCAACTCAGGCTGTCTGAGGAATTCTGGGAGTTGAAGTCCACAGGTCTTAAAGTTGCCATGGTTGGAGACCCCTGAATTAGATCACTGGAATCAAATTGTTGCTGACCTTTTCTATCTTGCTAGTCTGATTTTCTAGCTAGTCAGCCACTCTGCGGTTGTGGCAAAGAACGAACACAACATGAGCAGGAGGGAAGAATAATTGTGCTATGTATGTGCTGCTTCAAAGGGGGACGATGTAGGTACAACAAGTCGTCCTCATTTAGTGACCACAATTTAATGACCCATTATTTGGTCATTAAGCAAAGCAGTCACTGAGTGCAACTGTGCTTATCTTGCTTCAACTTTCCTTTGCTTTGTAGACATAATAAAGATTTGTAAATGTGAGTATTCGTTACAAAGTTAATTTTTTTTCATAATTGTTGTTAAGTGCAAATGGTTACTAAATGAGGCACTTGCTAAAAGTGGATGACATGTAACAGATTTAGAAAGGGGATGAGGGAGACATTCCAGTCCCCCAAAAGACAGGCAGGAAATTGCCTGATCTTTATATTGTATTGTCAACCCTACAAGGTAAGCAAGATAAAGAAACCAACTTCACAGAAAGACTATACAGATTGTCTTCAACTTACAACCATTCCTTTAGTGAACATTTGAAGTTACAATGGCATGGAAAAAAATGACTTATGACCATTTTTCACACTCACAACCAGGGGTGGGATTGAAAAATTTCAGCAACCACTTCCCTGCCTGGTTGCTGGGTGGGCGTGGCCATGGGGTGTGTGGCCTACTCGGCCTCCTGCACCACGGCCGGGGGTGGTGGTGGCTTTTTACCCTCCCCAGGCTCCGTAGGCTTTTCTAGAGCCTGCAGAATGAAAACTCCCTCCCCTGGGCTCTGGAGGCTGGAAACAAGCCTGTTTCCGGACTTTTGGTAAGCCTGTTTTTCGCCCTCCCAGAGCCTCCACAAGCACCCTGCACTTACCTGTCATCCAAAATGGGCCGTGTGGAGACTCCTGGGAGGGGCGGGGCAGGGTGGGTGGGGTCAGACAGTCCTTGGAAGAACCGGTTCAGAGAACCAAATTAAAATTAACATCTGGTTCGCCTGAACTGATCCGAACCGTCTGAATCCCACCCCTGCTCACAACCGTTGAAGCATCCCAATGGCCACGTGATCAAAATTCGGGCGTTTGGCAACTGGCACATATTTATGATAGTTGCACTGTCCCCTGGTCATGTGATCACCATCTATAACCTTCTCAACTGGCTTCTGACAAGCAAAATTGATGGGGGAAGCCAGATTTGATAAATGGCATGACTCACTTAAGAACTGTAGCAAAAATGTAAAATGAGGCAAAACTCACTTAAACACCTGCCATGCTTAAGCAAGGAAAACTTTGGTTTCTAAAATTGTGGTCGTAAACTGAGGACTATCTGTAGCGACACTATATAGGTAGTCCTCGACTTATGTCCACAATTGAGCCAAACAGTTCTGTTGCTAAGTGAGACATTTGTTAAATGAATTTTGCTCCATTTTACTATTTTTCTTGCCACAGTTAAGGGAATCACTGCCGTTGTAAAGTAAGTAACACGGTTGTTAAGTGAATCTGGCTTCCCCACTGATTTTACTCCTCAGAAAGTCGTAAAATGGGATCACATAACCCCAGGACAACTGCAACCGTCATAAATAGGAATCAGTGGCCAAACCAAATTTTGATCGCGTGACCATAAGCATGCTGCAACGTGCAACGGTCATAAGTGTGAAAAATGGTCAGAAGTCATTTTTTTGTGTGCCGTTGTAACTTTGAATGGCCACTAAACAAATAGTTGTAAGTCAAGAATTACTTGTATATATGCACACACTGATTTTAAGTGGCGTTTGGCCCTTTAGTGAACTCACAGTTACATTAGCCATAAATGTTGGCAGATCATATAGTTTACTGAGACGGGTTCTTGCCAGGGAGTCAGGGAGAATCTATCTGAGCCTTTTTTTAATGCTTTCCCTCTTTCATGGGGTCAAGGCCCACTTCTACATCTGCTGTTATCTTAACCCCTTCTGGGTAGTTCCTCCAAGGTTGTTCTCTTCATACCTGCCTACAGGTGCTCTTTTAACCAGCAAGCACCTTCGACCTCCAATAACATTGTTAATGTCTCCAATGAAAGCAGTCGACACTTACAAGAGCTTTTCCTGAACACCGTATTGGTCATAAATTTGAAGAACCTTTCTGCATAGAAGCTGGGCCTGTGGACTGACACCGTGTCCTAGGAAAACAGGAAAGGGGGAAAAAAGGTTTTTGTAAAAATGTCATGCGTTACAAAACCATGGCTCTGAAAAAAAAAATCGGACTGCAGGATTCATTAAAAAAATGGTATCAGTATACTAGAATATAAATGTGGACTATGGATGTTTTGAAAATTATTCCAAGCAAACACTGCACCTTTCTGCTGCTCATTAAAGTAGCCATGTTTAAGCCCTTCCTAAGGGAGATCCACCTTTTCCCAAGTTCAACCAGAAGCTAGAAGAAAAAGGCTTTAAGGCAGGGGTGTCAAACTAGATTTCACTAAAGGCCGCATCAGGGTTGTGTTTGACCTGGAGGGTGGTGTGGCCAGGGTGGGCATGGCTCGTCACTCATGTCGGGAGCACCTGTGGTGCCCAGAGTGCTCTGCCAGCAAAAACGGGCTCCCGAGCTCTGTTTTTTGCCTGCGACAGCCTCCTGCAACCTTCTGCCAGCGAAAACAGAGTTCGGGATGGCTGCCTGCAGCCCGCCTGAGCTCCGTTTTAACTGGCAGAGGCACCATGGGCCGTTTCTTTGCTGTTTCCAGGGCAGCCCCACGGATGAGATCTAAGCACCCCGCGGGCCAGATCCGACCCCTGGGCCTTGAGTTTGACACCCCTGCTTTCAGGAATAGCCAAGAGCACAAATCTAATTTTTATAAGGAGACAAGAAGGCCTCTGCAGTTGTGTGCAGAGACATTCTGCAACCCACACAGTAAGCTTAAACCAAATGGAACGTGCACAAGTGGAACGGTCTGTATGCAGAGGGTATAGATTCTCCAACTGTGAAGGTAATTAAAAAGAGCACGGATAGCTAATTTTAACGGTAGTTTAATTGCCTTTCCTGCCTATGGCTGGACTAGATGATCTTTGGGATCACTTCCAACTCCAGGATTCTATACATTTGAATTGAATGTTTGCAGAGAGTTGGACTAGATGATCCTTATGGTCCCTGCTACGATTCTGAGTCAATGAAACCTTGAATAGCTGTTTCCTAGCTGTACGGCTTAAGACAGCTTTCAACCAATAAGCCATGATTATGGACTGATATGTTGTCTGAATGTATCGTCTGTTATGGTACACTGAGAATTACAAAACACAAGTGCCCCATAACTGTTTACACCAGTGGTTCTCAACCTGTGGTCCGCAGACCCCTGGGGGCCACAATGTCCTCACAAGGGTTCTGCGAAGGCTTGAAGAAATGTTATGATTTAAATCTTGAGTTACCGTACTTTTTGGAGTATAAGACACACTTGCCCCCCCCACCACAAAAGAGGGTGGAAATGTTGGTGCGTCTTATACACCGAATAAAGCCATTTTTGGCTTCCCGAAACTCCACCCCACAAGTCCCATTTTCGCCAAAAACAGGCCATTTTTTGCAAAAACGGAAAGCACAGAGGGTTTGGGAGGCCTGCAGAGTGCTCTTGGGGGCCTGGGAGGGGAAAAAAATTTTTTCCCCTTATTTACCTCTTCAAAATCTTGGTGCGTTTTATAGTCCGAAAAATACGTTAAGTCTTGGGACCATGAAAGGTATTTCAAGGGAGTCCGTGGTGAACAAAAGGGTGAGAATCACTGGTTTACATCTTCTTTATTATGGGTAGATTAATTTCCTCTGCTAGTTCCCTTTGGGAGGCAGCAGAATTGAGGACAATGTGGAACCATCATCTGTTACCATTCAGTTGGGTTCAAACTTACCCCATCATGGACGAGAGCTTTCCACGTATGCTCCAGTTTCTTGATTAATCTGGAAGGAACAGACAAGCAAAGGATTGAGAAGGGGAATGGAAGAACCAAAAAAAAAGAGGGCCAAACGCCAGTCATTTCTCTGGGTGCACTCAGAGTGTGGTCAAAAAAGTCAAGGTGACAGCCATAATGATGCAATCTAAGTTCCACTCACGTGTGTGTTGCGCATATAAAATGGGAAGGATTTCAACTGCACTTTTAACTGGACTTCACACCTCTCTGCTCTCTACCAAGGAAGTCAGAGAGAGAAGGATAAAGTTGAGCAGGATTAGGGGAAGTCCGTGGACTACCAAGATCCATATACAGGTGGTCCTTGACTTACAGCAGTCCATTTAGTGACTGTTCGAAATTACGACATCACTGAAAAAAAAGTGACTTATGACCATTTTTCACACTTAAGACCGTTGCAGCATCCCCGTGGTCACGTGATTTACATGAAGATGCTTGACAACTGACTCATATTTATGACGGTTGCAATGTCCCGGAGTCACGTGATCCTCCTTTTGCAACCTTCTGACAAGCAGTGGGGAAACCAGATTCACTTAACAACCGTGATGCTACCTTCACAAATTGTGTCAAGAAAAGTCGTAAAATGGGTCAAAACTCATTTTACAAATTTTCTCACTTAGCAACATAATTTTTGGGGGCTCAACTGTGATCGTAAGTTGAGGACTACCTGTATTTCGACAACCCTATGGAAAAGGCTCGGATGTCGGGAAAGATGGAAGCCAAAAGAAGGGGACGGCAGAGGATGAGACGGTTAGAGAGGGACATCGAAACAATGAACATGAATTTGGGCAGACTCAAACAGTGGAGGACAGAGGGGCCAAATTCACGTTCATTGTGTCGATGACCCACTCTAACCATCTCATTCTCTGCCGTCCCATTCTTTTGGATAGGAGGATATAACCAGGCTCACGGTTGACTCAGTCTTCCATCCTTCTGAGGTAGGTAAAATGAGGACTCGGATTGTGGGCGCAATAAGCTGACTTTGTATAAAAAGAACACCGCTTATGGGGGGCCGAAAGTCCTACTAAGCAGGTATATACAAAAGTATGAAGACTATTGCTTAACGCATTGTTGGCTGCCCTGAGTCTCCAGAGAAGGGCGGCATATAAATCAAACTAATAAATAAAATAATAAATAAATAAATAACAGTGGGAGATAAATGGCTATGTTATGGACCATGAAGAGTCAAACACAACTTGGAGAGTGGACAACATCAACAACAACCATGGACTACCATGAGAGGAAATATAGAAAGAAATACAGAGCTTAGTCAAACTTTCCATATTTCGAGTGGAATCCGGCTCTTACTGGTAGTCCTTGACTTACAACCAGTTCTGGAATACCAATGGCTGCACATCCCCTGAAGTCACATGACCACATTTCAACTTGGCAACTGGCTCAACTTAATGGCCGGTCGCAGTGTTCCGCAGTCACGTAACCATGATTTATGACCTTTTTCTGCTGATTTACGCCTTTTTAGCCAACTTCCGGCAAAAAGCACCCATAGAAATACATTGATGATGATGATGATGATGATGATGATTACTACTACTATTATTATTTATTTTGTATACCGCCCTTCTCCCGAAGGACTGGGGGTGGTGAACAGCCAGCAGATAAAATACAGAAAATACAAAAATTAAAACAATATTAAAAACCAATTAAATTAATTTGGCCCACCGTTAAAACACCCCCATATTAAAAAAACCCATAATTTAGCAATTTAAAATTAAAACAACTTAAAAAATATGGTCAGGTTAGCCCAGCTTGATGAAACAAAAACGTCTTTAAGGCTCGGCGGAAAGTGCGCAGATCCGGGATCCGCCATATCTCCGGGGGCAGCTCGTTCCAGACAGTCGGTGCCCCCACAGAGAAGGCTCTCCCCCTGGGGGCCGCCAGCTGACATTGTTTGGCCGACGGAACCCTGAGGAGCCCCTCTCTGTGGGAGCGTACTGGTTGATGGGAGGCTACTGGCGGCAATAAAGAGATTCAATTAACAACCATGGTGCTCCCTTAATGGCCACTGTGTTCATTGAACGACTGCTGCAAGAAAGTCATAAAATTGGACACAGTCATGTGGGTGCTTTGATTTTACAACTATCATGAGTTAACGATGCAAATTCCAGCCTCTATTATGATTAACTGGTGCTAGATGACTAATGATCGACTGGAAAAGAATGGCCGGCAGTTTTGCAAACATGACTAATGAAAAGTCACGGCAAGAACATTCCCTTCCAGACAAGTGACTTTGCATCAAAGGCTAATCATAGAATAGCTAAGAGGATGTTGGAAAGGAGACCGTGATCAAAAACCCAAAAGGCTCCTTTTGATGGATGATGGCATTAAGGAAAACGATGCAACGTTCCAGACATCAGAAGAAAACAATTTGTCCCTCAAGCCTCTCTTCCAAACAGGGAACAAAATTGTAATAAATGTCTGGATTTGGATAAATTGGAAATTGCTTGATGGAATGCAATACGTTATTCTATTGTGTAAAAGGAAAGAAAAAGAGCTAGTTCACTCAACAGGGTCTCTTACAATGTGCCTGATAGAAAAGAATAAAGAGATTCAAAAGATTCAAAAAGACTCTAATTTTTTTTCACTTAGTACAGATGGTCCTTGACTGACGACCACAGTTGAGCTCAACATTCCTGTTGCTAAGCGAGGCAGTTGTTAAGTGAGCCTTGCCCCATTTTACAACCTTTCTTGCCACAGATTAACTGAATCGCTGCAGTTGTGAAGTTAGTAACACGGTTGTAAAGTGAATCTGACTTCCCCATCACAGAAGGTGATCACATGATCCCGGGATATTGCAACTGTCATAAATACATGCCAACTGCCAAATTCTGATCCCAGGGCCGGCCATGGGATAGATGTTGCAATGGTTGTAAGAATGAAAAATGGTCATAAGACACTTTTTTCAGTATCGCTGTAACTTTGAATGGTCACTAAATGAACGGTTGCAAGTCAAGGACTACCTGTGATAAACAAAAGCTAAAGTTTCTATCTTGATTTTTCAAATTCTCTCTTCTTCGGATTCTGTATTTTAACATCTTATTTTTTGGCATTAAAACTCATTGCAGAAAGAAAGCCTGTGTGAATCGTATGTCAGCTAGGAAAGCCGCCAAAGGTGACCACATGACCCTAGGACACTGCCGCCATCATAAAGACATGCCAGTTAGAGGGCCCAAATTTTGATCATGTGACCATGGGGATGCTGCAACGCTTGTAAGGGTGAGGATGGGATGTCATTTTTTTCCAGAGCCACTGAAACTTTAAACAGTCACTAAACGAACCATTATTAGTCAAGGACCGCCACTAATCAAGGTTGACTCAGCCTTCCATCCTTTAGAGGTAGGTAAAATGAGGAGCCGGTTTGTGGGGGCAATAAGATGACTTTGTATAAAAAAGAACACTGCTTAGGGGGCCCCGAAAGCCCTACTAAGCAGATATATACAAAAGTATGAAGGCTATTGCTTAACACATTGTAAGCTGCCCTGAGTCTCCGGAGAAAGGGCGGCATATAAATCGAACCAATCAACCAATCAATCATCAATCAATCAATCAATCTTCTTGTTGTTCAAATAGATATTTCAACTGTTTATAAAATAAAGTTAGAAACTCAGAAAGTTACACATCTTATGAGACTTACTAAGGTCAGCAAGATGGATGGCATATAGAAAGAAAGAAAGAAAGAAAGAAAGAAAGAAAGAAAGAAAGAAAGAAAGAAAGAAAGAAGAAAGAAAGAAAGAAAGAAAGAAAGAAAGAAAAGGAGGGAGGGAGGAAGGAAGGAAGGAAGGAAGGAAGGAAAGAAAGAAAGGAAGGAAGGAAGAAAGGAAGGAAGGAGGGAGGGAGGGAGGAAAGGAAGAAAGAAAGAAAGGGAAGGAAGGAAGGAAGAAAGAGAAGGAAGGAGGAAAGGAGGGAGGGAGGGAGGGAGGAAGGAAGGAAGGAAGGAAGGAAGGAAGGAAGGAAGGAAGGAAAGAAAGAAAGAAAGAAAGAAAGAAAGAAAGAAAGAAAGAAAATCTTCTGAGCTCTCAAAGTGGAACAGGGATAGCGCCAACCTGTAGGACTGGAGGATATCGATGATCCCAACATGCAATAGCAGACGCTCTCCTTTGCCATTCACTGCTGGAATTCCCCCCATTCTGAAAGCACAAAGGAGAGAGAGTTAGTATCTACTTGCTTAGTTAAAGTAAGAGCCACTTTGGTCTAGTGGTCAAGACTAGAAAGCGGGAGACGTGAATTCTAGCCATGAAAGCCGGCTGGGGTGACTTTGGGCCAGTCACCATCACTAAGAGATGGTGAGTTCTAATCCTGCCTAAGGCATGAAACTGACCTTAGGCCAGTTACCTTGGGCCAGTCACTCTCAGCTCAATTCACCTCACAGGGTTGCTTTTGTGGGGGAAATGTGTATTGAAGGAGGAAGGTGTGTTGGCTGTGTTTGCCACCTTGAGTTATTAATTAACCAGTGGAACAACTTGCCTCCAGAAGTTGTGAATGCTCCAACACTGGAAGTTTTTAAGATGTTGGAGAACCATTTATCTGAAAGGATTTCCTGCCTAAGCAGGGGGTTGGGCTATGAAGACCTCCAAGGTCCCTTCCAACTCTGTTATTCTATTCTATTCTATTCTAAAAATAACAAAGGCAGGTTACAAATAAATGGTAGTGGGTGCAATGCAGGGGTGAAATCCGACCGGTTCGGACTGGTCCGGGTGAATCGCTAGGGATTATTGGCATTGGTTCGCCGAACTGGTAGTAATCACCCCTCGTTGGCCCCACCCACTTCCGGCCAGTTGCTGCTCACCTCTTCCGGCCGCTTGATATTCCGCAGAATTCAACATTAAATGCAGCAGAGAGAATGCTGACTTTTCTCCCTCCATTCAGAACGGAGCTACTGCAGCCTGTCCCTTTAAGTAGTCCCCAGGAGGGAGGGGGCCGGGGGGACGACCATAAAGGGAGCAGCAGCTCCATTTTGAATGGAGGAAGAAAAGTCAGCATTCTCTCTGCCACAGAATTCAACATTAAATACAGCAGAGAGAATGCTAACTTTTCTCCCTCCATTCACAAAGGAGCTGCTGCAGCCTGTCCCTTTAGTCACCAGGAGGGAGAGGGACGGGGGGGGAGCAGCTGGAATGGAGCCGTTTTCGTGAAAGGCAGGAAAAAGGGATTTTCTTGCCTGTCGTCCATTCCTCAATCTCAGCACAGACTGAGGGAAGGATGGTAGGCAGGAATATTCCCCTCCCCATTTTCCTGCCATTTGCGACAAGAAGTGGCTGGGAGGGGAGGGGCCGGTGAGGAGCCCCTTAATGTGAGTGATGTCGAGTTGGCCATGCCCACCCAGTCACATGACCTCCCCCCAACAAGCCACGCCCACAGAACCGGTGGCGAAAATTTTTAGATTTCACCACTGGTGCAATGCCGTTTCTACTCCTCTAAACACAATGGGTTTCCAAGGCATGCTTAAAATGGTCTCCCAACTGTGTGAATTGCCTCAAGATGCATATACACTCTTACTTTCTTCTCCTCACTCTCCCACACACGATCAAGTATAATTAAATCCAAGGGAGTAATTATTACAAAAATCTACACAGACCAGTCCATCCATGGAATAATGCAAGGGCACATTTTTGATCTGCCTGTGTGACACGCAGAGACATTTTGTAATTGCGTGTATCAATAAATAAGAGTAAGAGAGTGTTTATAAATCAGTTCTGAATCATTTTCTTTGCGTTGAAAAAAACCCCCACTGAATGTACTAAGAAATTGTTGTGATGATGAAACTATGCACGAACAATTCTGCTAGGACAGACCGTATTCTGTTTTGTAATTGCTGGTTTTCAACTTTGCATGCTGCCCAGAGTCACTGTTGTGAGAGGGGTAATTCTGGACTTACAATCACAATTGGGACTTGAATGTCTGCCACTAAGCGATGCGGTTGTTAATTGAGTCATCACGTGACCGTGACCGATTTTTGCCACACTTGTTAAGCCGAGCGCAGCTTTGTTCATTCACTTTGATCGTCGGAAGCCAGCTGGGATGGTCACAAATGGAGATCCCTTGTTCCCATGATGCTGCAACCACTATAAATGACGGTCTTCTCTGCCATTGCCCTCACCCTGTGGAATAATCTCCACCCCCCACAATGAGGCCCCCGCCCCCCCATTCCTGGCCTTCCAAAAAGGAGTCAAAACATGGCTATGTGTCTTTCTCTTTCCCTCTTATCACCATATATTTCCCCCCACCCACCTACCCATCCTGAATTTCTCTTTGTAGTTTATATTTTGATAAACCAATAAAAGTTACTAATGGCAAAGAAAACCCCATGGCTACATGGCCTCTTGTGGAGAGCCTAGCCCTAGAGCAATGATGGTGAATCTTTTCAGCACCGAGTGCCCAAACCGGAACGTGCATACATGTGTGCGCGTTGAACCACTGGAAATCTGAAGAGTAGCTGGCTGGCACACACATGCCTGTTTTTTGGCTGTTTTTCGGACCTGAAACAGCCTGAAAAACAACCTGAAAAATGGCCTGGTTTTGGCCTTTTTGGGGCCTGTTTTCAGGCCATTTTCCGGTGCTCTGGTGCCCATGAAGAACAGCTGGCCGGATCACACATGCGTGCCGGAAACCAGAAGAGCAGCTGGCGATGGCACGCGTGCCCACAGATAGGGGTCTCTGTGCCACCTCTGGCACATATGCCTTACGTTTGCCATCATTGATGCCCTAAAAGCCTTCCTTCCTACTTTCAATTAATTTTAACAGTGTTAAATCATCCTTGCCTCTTTTACATTTTTCACTTTAATATACTGTTTTTATATTTGAATATTTTATTATATACAGGTAGTCCTTGATTTACAACAATTCAGCTAATGGCCGTTCGAAGTTACAATGGCACTGAAAAAAGTGACGTAGGACCATTTTTCACACTTATGACCGTTACAGCATCCCTGTGGTCACGTGATCAAAATTCAGACGTTTGGCAACTGGCTCGTATTTATGACATTTGCAGTGTTGTGGGGTTGCATGTGATCCCCCTTTTTCAACCTTCTGACAAGCAAAGCCAACAGAGAAACCAGATTCACTTAACAACCGTGCTACTAATTTAGCAACTAGAGTGATTCACTTAACATATGCGGCAAGAAAAGTTGTAAAATGGGGCAAAATTCACTTAACAAATTTCTCACTTAGCAACATAAATTTTGGGCTCAACTGTGGTCACACGTTGAGGACTGTTGTACCGCCCAGAGCCCCTGCATGAGGGAGATGGGCAGTTTAAAAATATGAAAAATAAAATTAAATAAATAAATATATGTCAGTTAACAAGCATCCAAATCAAATGATTTGCTTAACGACCGGGGTGATTTTCATTTCATTTTCATTTTTCATTTATTTAAATTTCTACACCGCCCTTCTCCAAAATAGGACTCAGGGCGGTGAACAGCCAAAGTAAAAAACAATACATACAAAATTTAAAAGCAGTTTAAAATAATTAAATATTTGGCCGAAAATTAAAACAACCCAATTTAAAATCGATTTAAAATTCACTCAAGCCAGCCCAGCTAGTTGAAATAAATGGGTTTTCAGGGCCCGACGAAAAATCCGGAGGTCTGTTATTGTACGTATCTCTGGGGGGAGGTTGTTCCAGAGGGTGGGCGCCGCCACAGAGAAGGCTCTCCCCCTGGGGGTCGCCAGCCGACATTGTCTGGCGGACGGCACCCTGAGGAGGCCCACTCTGTGCGAGCGTACTGGCCGGTGGGAGGCTATTGGTGGCAGAAGGCGGTCTCATAAGTACCCCCGGCCCTAAGCCATGGAGCGCTTTAAAGGTGGTCACCAACCCCTTGAAGCGCACCCGGAAGACTACCAGGAGCCAGTGCAGCTCGCGCAGGAGAGGTGTTACATGGGAGGGCCTCGTCGCCCCCATAATCCCCCGTGCGGCCGCGTTCTGGACCAGCTGGAGCCTCCGGGTGCACCCCAGGGGGGTGCACCCATGTAGAGAGCGTTGCAGTAGTCCAGGCGGGAAGTGACGAGTGCCTGAGTGACTGTGCGTAGGGAGTCCCGATCTAGAAAGGGGCGCAACTGGCGTATCAGGCGGACCTGATAAAAAGCCCCCCTGGCCACGGCCGTCAAATGATCTTCTAACGACAGCCGTGCGTCCAGGAGGACCCCCAAGTTACGAGCCCTCTCCGTGGGGGCGAGTGATTCGCCCCAATAGCCAGCGATGGTGTCAGCTGGCTATATCGGGACGCCAGAAGCCACAGCCACTCGGTCTTGGAGGGGTTGAGTCGGAGCCTGTTTCTCCCCATCCAGGCCCGCACGGCCTCCAGGCACTGGGACATCACTTCAAGGGCATCGTTGGGGTGGCCTGGGGTGGAGATGTACAGCTGGGTGTCGTCAGCGTACTGATGGAACTCCACCCCGAAGCCACGGATGATCTCACCCAGCGGCTTTACAAAAATGTTGAACAGAAGGGGCGAGAGGACCGACCCTTGTGGCACCCCACAAGCAAGGTGCCTCGGGGTCGACCGCTGCCTCCCTGTCAACACGGATTGCGACCGGTCAGAGAGGTAGGAGGAGAACCACCGAACGGTGCCCCCCACCCCAACCCCGCCAACTGGTGCAACATGATACCATGGTCGATGGTATCAAAAGCCGCTGAGAGGTCTAACAGGACCAGGATAGAGGAACAACCCCTATCCCAAGCCCTCCAGAGATCATCCACCAACGCGACCAATGCCGTTTCCGTGCTGTGCCCAGGCCGGAAGCCGGACTGGAGCGGGTCTGGATAGACAGCTTCATCCAGGTACCGGGGAAGCTGTTGCGCAACCACACTCTCAACAACCTTCGCAACAAAGCGAAGGTTGGAGATTGGACGATAGTTAGCCAAAATAGCCGGATCCAGAGAAGGCTTCTTGAGGAGGGGCCTCACAACCGCTTAACGACTGCAGCAAAAGAGGCGTAACATTGGGCACAACTCACTTAATGACCGCATTGCTCAGCAATTGTCACGTGGTCATAAGTCGAGGACTACCTATGGTCTTACAACTCCCATCATCCCCAGGCATTGCAGTCCCTGGGGAGGAAGATCACACTATGCATCCCCGATTTGGACTCGCGCTCATTTACCGAGGGTGTAATACGTTAGGCTAATTCTTTACAGAGACAGATTTAGCTGCGACTGGGGATCTGAGCGACACCTAAATCTGTCACTGCAAAGAATTGGCTGAATCACTGCGAAGAATTAAATGCTGATGAGCATTCAACACAATGGCCTCTCATTTACGGCAATGGGAGCTGGCAATTTTTCAGTGGTTTCAGCTGTTCCAAATTGCATTTTCCAATATGCCTCATGTTCTGAAATCTCTTGAGCATTTGAGTTGGGAGACAATCCTCTCTCTCTCCAGGCACCCCAAAAAAGCTCCGAGAGGGAGAAAAGGGAAGTCAAGGAAGGGCACTTAAACACAATCATACCCCCCTCCCCTCCCAAAAAAGAGATTTAGATGCCAGGCTTTGAGCACGGCTGAAGATTTCTCCCCTCCTCCCCCTAGAAGCTGGCAAAAGCATAAAGAGATTACCGTATAAATACTATGTTAGCCCTCCATCACTGTTATACATTCACACATTCCTCTGTCTATAGGGAATTAACATCGTTTTATTAGAAACACCTAGCTCAGGGGTGTCAAACTCAAGGCCTGCAGGCTGGATTCGGCCCGCGGGGTGGCTTAAATCTGGCCTGCGGGGCCAATCTAGAAATCACAACGCACCAGCCTGCGGTGCCTCTGGCAGCCAAAATGGGGCACAGGGGGGCCGCGCGTGGCCCCCCATTTTTGGCCTGGGTGGTTGCCTGCAGTATTCTGCTGGCCAAAATGGGATAATAGGGGGGTATATGACCCCACCACACTCCATTTTGGTCAGCAGGATGCTGCAGGAGGCGTCCACCCTGAAAACGGGGCGTGAGGGGACCGTGTGAGGCCCTCCTGTGCCCCATTTTGGCCGGCAGGGTGCTGCAGGAGGTGTCCATTCCGTGACCACCCTCTCCCGGCTGGCCCACAAAGGAGAACTACAATGCTGATCCATCCCTCGAAGAAATCCAGTTTGACACCCCTGACCTAGCCCATCTGGAGGGCCCAACTGTTCCCAGAAGGGCAGAAAACAAGCAGAATAAGCTACTGGCAGAAAAATCAGTTTGACGTAGTGGTTAAAAGCATGAGGTTTAGAAACTGGGTGACTGTGAGTTCTAGTTCCATCTTAGGCACCCAGTCAACTTGCTTTCCACCCTAGGGTAGAGGTGACAATGGCAAACCTCTTCCGAAAATGGTGCCAAGAAAACTGGAGGAGCTTGTCCGGGCAATTACCAGGAATCAAGACCGACTTAAGATATATAATATATATATATATAAAAAGCCTTACCAATCCAAGGAACCATCTTTTCAGCCTGAGGCAAAAAAGACATTAGCCTGGGATAGTGATCTGCATTCTCAATTTCGGGGGTTTCCACAGGGTATGGAGAGTCATGATGGTGGATGGGATGGTGTGGCAAAAGCTCTGTTTTTTTATATACCATACATAAAACATAAAAAACCAAGTGGAGCTTCAACTGCAGGATTGTGGTCACCATCCTGTCATTTTTGATCATACCCTATGGGTGCCCAACCTCCTTGGCTACAAATTTTCCCCTAGTGAGTTTTGCCCCATTTTATGACTTTTCTTGCCCCATTTGTTAAGTGAATCACTGCAGTTGTAGTAACACAGTTAAGTGAAATCTGGTTTCCTCGTTGATTTTGCTTGTCAGAAGGTCGCAAAAAGGGGATCACATGACTCCGGGACACTGCAGCCATCATAAATGCGAGTCAGTTATCAAGCATTCAAATGTAAATCATGTGACCAGGGGGATGCTGAAATGATCAAAAGTGTGAAAAATTGTCATAAGTCACTTTTTCCAGTGCCGTTGTAGCTTCAAATGATCACTAAATGAACAGTTGTAAGTCGAGGACTACCTGTTACTCAAAACCGCCTGTGTGACTTACGTGTCATCCGTGTCAATGGGTTCCCCTCGAGCAGCCCCGCCCTGGATCGACTCCATGGCGGTGGAATAGAGAGCCTTCTGTCCCACGGGGCGTTTTTCATCAGACATGCTTTGAGCACCGTCAACCTGTCGTTCCCGTTCCAGCTGGTCTATGTTGTGCACCCCAAGGAGCAGGCTGTAATCCATGATTTTGAAACTCTCCAGCACCTGAAGGTTATGGGAGAAAAAGGAGAAACTACATTAAAAGCCAGGGAGGGGCTAACACTTGCTAGGTGAACAGCTCTTAGAACTTAAGACTTAGAATAACTTTATTGTCACTTTGAATGTACACTAATCGGCATACATTAAAATGAAACTGTGTTGCATACAGTTCTCAAAGAGTCACCATTACATAAACATAAATACAAAATTTGGCATATACCCACATATATTATATGACACAGAACAGTGGTGAAATGTAAAATTTGTTACTACCGGTTCTGTGGGTGTGGCTTGGTGGGGGGGTAATGTGACTGGGTGGGCGTGGCCAACTTTTTTTTTTTTTACTTTTAAAAGCATTTTTTCTACAACCTCTTCGGCTGAAAAGCTTTTTTTTTTTTTTTTGCTTTTAAAAGAAAAAAAAAGCCTCTGACAATCAGGCAACTCAGCTAGGATCATCAGAGCCCTTTAAAAGCATTTTTTTTACAACCTTTAGAAAAAATGCTTTTAAAAGTTTTTTAAAAAGCCTCTGATGATCGCGCGGCTCAGCTGGGCATGGGGTGTGGGGACGGATTTTTGCTACCAGTTCTCCGAACCATCCGCCGCCATCGCTAATGGATCGGGCAATCCGGTCCAAACTGGGAGCATTTCACCCGACACAGAAACAACACAGTCTAGTTCAGATGTATGTCACGGAAGTGAGTACACCCCCTCACATTTTGTAAATATTTAAGTTTATCTTTTCATGTGACAACACTGAAGAAATGACACTTGGCTACAATGTAAAGTAGTGAGTATACAGCTTGTATAACAGTGTAAATGTGCAGTCCCCTCAAAATAACACAATACACAGCCATTAATGTCTAAACTGCTGGCAACAAAAGTGAGCAGTTTAGACATTAATGGCTGTGTGTTGCATTATTTTGAGGGGACTGCACATTTATACTGTTATACAAGCTGTATACTCTCTAGTTTACATTGTAAAGTAATGTTATTTCTTCAGTGTTGTCACATGAAAAAATATACTTAAATATTTACAAAATGTGAGGGGGTGTACTCACTTCTGTGACAGACTGTATATATGGCGAAAAAAAAGAATCCTGTGAGTTCACCAGGGAACCTAGGGAACAAAGCTGTTACAGAATCTGGTAGTCCTGCTAGAAATACTTCAAAACCTCCTCCTAGAGGGGAGCAACCGAAACAGTCTGTGAAGGGGGTGTGTGGGGTCTCTAACAATGTTTCGAGCTCTAAGCATATGGAGCTTATAAGCAGTATCCTGAATAATGGGAAGTGAGCTTCCAATGTACGACCACAATTGAGCCCAGATTTCTGTTGTTAAGTGAGACATTTGTTAAATAAGTCTTGCTCCAATTACAACCTTTCATGCCACATTTAAGTAAATCACTGCAGTTATCAGGCTAGTAACGAGGTTGTTAAGTGAATCTTATTTCCCCATTGACTTTGCTTGTCAGAAGGTCGCAAAAGGAGATCCCATGATCCTGGGAAGCTGCAACTGTCATAAATATAAACTAGTAGCCAAGTGTCTGAATTTTGATCAGATGACCATGCAGATGCTGCAACAGTCATAAGTGTGAAAAACGGTCATAAGTCGCTTTTTCCAGTGGTGTAACTTCAAACAGTCACTAAATGAACTGCTGTAAGTCAAGGACTACCTGTGTTTCTCTCTCCTCCTTGCTGGGTTGTTAACAATAGATTACTCTGAGCTCAGGATGGCCGGTCACCTCTTTGGACTTACCAAACAATCCCTCTGCAGTGTCTTCACCAGAGCGTTGAACGTGTCTATGTCCAGCATGATGCCCTCGGGCATATCCTGCATGAAGTCCAAATCTTTGTAGGTGGGGCTTGACTTTTCTTTCTCTTTCTTGGACGCCCGGCGTTTGTAGGTGGAGCCTTTGAGGTCGTATTTCAGGTGCATCTTCACCACCCGGGGCAGGATGTTATTCATCACCACCACACGGATGTTTTTGCCCCCGGATTGGACGCAGTAGAGACCGTAGAACTTTGGCAGCAACGTCCGTGGATTCTGGTTCAGGTTCTGGGGGGAGATTTTAAAAGGGACATAGAATATGCTGGGCATTAAGACCTGATCTGTATGCCTTCGAGCATCCGACTTTGCACTTGAGGTAATTAGGGCCCCTCCTGGAAAAGAAACTGCATCCTGCAACATCTTCCACCCCTAGTTATAGGTCTTCTGAGGTTCCCTTTTTTATTAAGATATTTATCCTACTTTTATTATTACAAGTAACTCAGGGCAGCAAACATACCTAATATTCCTTCCTTCTCCTATTTTCCCCACAACAACTCTTGTGAGGTGGGCTGGAAAAGAGGATCTGGTCCAAAGTCACCCAGCCGTCTTTCATGCCTAAAGCGGGACTAGAACTCACAGTCTCCTGGTTTCTAGTCTAACACCTTAATTTACTAGATCAAACTGGCTCCTATTCATTTGTCTATGGACATTCTCAGTCATCCAGGTCATGGTTGTCCCAAAGGTGCTTTTTCAAGAGGCATCTGAACTTTCTGGTTTTGCTTCTCATCCAAGAAACTTCTTCATCTCTTCTCAGTGCTGAAGAAGCTTCTTGGATGAGAAACGAAATGTCTTCAAAGAAAAAACAGAAAGTCCAGTTGCCTCTTGAAAAAGCAGCTTTGGGACTCCTATTTATTTACTAAATTTATATGCCATCCATCTCATTATTAACTGACTCTGGCTAGGCTGAAAGTCCTGTTTCTAGAAAAAGCACCTCACAGTTGCAGTACATTGCCTAGTTTCATGATCAGCATACACCAAATTTAGTTACTGACATGCATGTGTTTGCTGCCTATTCATACAACTCCAGGGCCAGAACATCCTAGAACATTTAATTCACATTCTGGGCCAGGCCAATTCATACATCTGTTCCTGGAATGATCTGGGGGTTTTCTGGATGTTTATTCTTCTGGTTTGGGATTAAATTCTGGAAAACTGGTTTCATCTTCATCAACAAGGCCTAATGGGGGAAACAGCAGTTCTACCCATGGTGGGCTTTGCCCTTTCTTCCTTTTCATGGAGATACATTTCCCAAACTTTTAAAAGCCAACAAGGAACAGGGTCAGATACACACCATATAATAACCCGGAAGAAGTTTCTGGAGGAATTCTGCCTCTTTGTGCATCACAGTCTTGATGATGAATTCATCGTCACTGGTGACATAGAAGAGGGAGCCACTGGCCCCAGGATTGGAGAGTTCGATCAGCGGCTCGTTGCACAAGGAATACTGAGAAGGCAAGAAGATTTCAACCACAGGTGGGAAACAAAGTCAGTAGGCTTCTCCCCACGTGTCCATCCCATCTGAAAGGCCCTGACCCATGCACTCCATAGGTCAGGGGTCCCCAACTTGTGGGCCTCGGCCCACTACCGGGCTGTGGCCTAATCCCCACCGGGCATGGCCCCACTCGTGCAAGTCTCATCAGGGGCATCTGTGACCCCACTCACGCGAGCCTCGTTGCGGGTGCTTGTGGCCCCACTTGTGTGAGCATCGCCACGGACATTGCGGGCGCTCACACACATGCGCCTGCCCCTCCCACAAAATCATCCCCTCTCCCCTCACCCCCCCCAACTCTGCCATAGGTTACTGGGCAATGCATCCTAACCCCAATTCAGGTAGTCCTTAACTTACAACCATTGGTTTAGTGACCGTTGAAAGTTACAACTGCACTGAAAAAAGTGACTTCGGACCGATTTTCACACTTACGGCTGTTTCAGCATCCCCCCAGTTCACACGATCAAAATTTGGGTGCTGGGCAACTGACATGTATTTATGACAGTTACACTATCATGGGGTAGTGTGATCATGATTTATAACCTGCCCAGCAGGTTTCTGATAGGCAAAGTCAAAGGGGGGAGCCAGATTCGCTTAACAACCACATGATTCACTAAACAAGTGCAGTAATTCACTTAACTGTAGTAAAAAATATTTTAAAATGGGGTGCAACTCACTTAACAACTGCCTTGCTTAGCAATAGAAATTTTGGGCTCAATTGTGGTCATAAGTCGAGGACTACTTGTGCTTTTTTATTTGCAAAGGATGAGAAAGACGAGCAGATCTTACCAAATAATCATCTGGACGAATGCCAAAAAGTTCTCGAAAATAGCGGAAAGCGACGGGTGCATATGTTTTGAACCTGAAGTCGGGATAATGATGCGCTGGAGTGAGATTACTGCCTTCGCTAAATTTGGGAAAAACAGAAACAGATTTTTTTTTAAAAAAAATTAATTTTTATTTATTTATTTTATTTATTTATTAGATGTTTGCACTACTGAACAAGACACATACTTTCATTTCTGCTTCTTCTACAACTGATAATGAAATGCATCACTTTTACCACTGGTAAGATAAAGATCTTCCATTTTGGCTATTTGTTGTTTTTTGGGGGGAGGGTGTAACTCGAGTTTACCTAAGGAACTGTTTCTCTCCCCCCTCCCCCCCCCCCGTTATTGGCTTGCCCCACTTGCACCGATAGAAGGGACATGCTGTGGACCCCATCAGTCAAGGAATTCTGGCATGCGGGGTCCAGACAAAGGGTGGGCATGATTCCCACCCTTTAGAACAGGGGTCTCCAATCTTGGCAACTTTAAGATTTGTGGACTTCAACTTGAAGTCCACAAGTCTTAAAGTTGCCAAGATTGGAGGCCCCTGCTTTAGAACATCACACCCCCTGAGGTGAGATCCGTTCCCACCCACGTAGCCTTCTGGAAGGGTCTTAAAACCTGGTTCTGACAATTGGGCTGGGGTCCCAATGGAAGCATTCCATGTTGGAGGTAGTTAGTCCAGGGCTCTCCAAGCTTGCCAAATTTTAAGACATGTGGATTTCAACTCCCAGAATTCCTGCCAGCCAGCCAGCCAGCCAGCCAGCTTGATGGGGAGATGAGTGGCATATTACATTTAATAAATAAATAAGTAAAATGAACTTTCTCTTGGCCAACTTCAGTTCCCTTTTCATGTAGCGCAGTCTCCCTTCCCATAGCAGGATATTACCTGGGAAAGAAAATGCTCTCCACTACGTAGAAATCTTGCATCAAAACATCCCTCTCAGGCTTGGAGCTCAGGTTTCCCACCGTATAGCCAATCCCCAGCTGGATTGCCCCCTTCAGCGTGGTTGACGTGGTCTGTGGCAGCCAACAAAGAATAGGTTGAGTTGAGTAAACTTATGTCTACAGAGATTCTAATTCATCCAGGTCATGGTTGTTTCAAAGGTGCTTTTTCCAAAAGGCAACTGGACTTTCTTGGTTTTTTCTTTGAAAATGTTCTCATCCAAGAAGGTATTTAGTTCTAACTGAAGTTAGAACTGAAGAAGCTTCTTGGATGAGAAGTGCTCTTCAACATCTTCATAAATGATTTAGCTGAGGAAATAGAAGGGGAACTCATCAAATTTGCAGATGACACTAAGCTGGCAGGAATAGCCAACACCCCAGAAGACTAACTCGGTATCCAAATGGATCTTGATAGACTGAGCAATGGGCCCTATCCAACAAACGAAATTTAAGGTGGAGAAAAGCAAGGTTTTACACTTAGGCAAAAAACAACCAAAGGTACAAGTAGAAATTAGGCGAAACCTGCCTCAAAAACAGTAACTGTGAGAGGGACCTTGGAGTCCTAGTGGACGATCACTTAGATATGAGCCAGCAGTGTGCGATGCGGCCAAAAAAAGCTAATACTATCTTTGGTTGCATAAACAGTGGCACAGAATCAAAATCACATGAACTATTAGTACTGCTCTATAATACCTTAGAAAGACGACACCTGGAATACTGCATCCAGTTTTCGTCACATTACAAAAAAGATGTTGAAGCTTTGGAAAAAGTGCAGAGAAAAGCAATTAAGATGATTAAAGGCCTGGAGACTAAAATATATGAAGAACAGTTGCAGGAATTGAGTATGGCTAGTCTAGAAAAAAGAAGGACTAGGGGGTCCTTCTGTTCTCTAGACTACAAGGAAGAGGGGGTCGACTTATTTTCCAAAGCACCAGAGGGCAAGGCAAGAAGCAATGGATGGAAACTGATCAAGGAGAGAAGCAACCTGGAGTTAAGGAGAAACTTTCTAACAGTAAGGATAATTAACCAGTGGAGCAGCTTGTCTTCAGAAATTGTGGGAGCTTCATCACTGGAGGTCTTTTAAGAAGAGACTAGACAGCTGCTTGCCTGAACTGGTATAGGATATCCTGCTTGAGCAGGAGGTTGGACTAGAAGACCTCCAAGGTCTCTTCCAGCTCTATTCTGATTGATTGAGAAGCAAAACGTTTTCATAGAAAAAAACCAAGGAAGTCCAGTTGCCTTTTGGAAAAAGCACCTTTGGGACAAATTTATTTCATTATTTTATTAATTAAATTTTATTTACACACAGATTAAATTAACATACAGATCAGCCACTCTTCACTGGTTAGGAGCAACACTTCATAAACAGTCAATAGGGTGTTGAGATGAAGTTATTAGGCCAGAAAAAGGGAGACCCAGGTTTTAGTTCTAATATAAGGCTTTTCCTTCAGTTTTCATGTCTCCTGCCTCCAACTGTAGTCAGAGGGGATTTTAAAGGCCTCAGAAAAGTAGCCTTGGGCTTAATCACACAGCCCTCCTCCATCTTATACCAAGACTCTCCAGAAACAGGGATAGTTAATTTTTGGATAAAGCAGAGTCTGGAGGAGCCTGAGTCAGTTCCAACTTTTTCCTTCTTATTTCCCCATCAGAACATCCACCCTCCAGGAGATCAGACCTTCTTGTACGTCGTTTCCCCTGATGCGTCAACTCCTCGGTGGCCTATCTTTTTTCCCTGGCTGGCTCCCGGCTGCCCTGTCAGCGATGGTGGCTGGAGAAGGAAGGAGATCAAAGCAAGCAGAGAAAAAGTGCAGAATATTAATTGTCGGTACAGAAGGAACGTTGAAAAGCTCTGTTAGATTAGGCCAAGTTTCATCTTAGTTCTAAGATTTCATTTCTCACAGGAGTCAAGCTGATCCCTTTCAGTGCTTACAAAGAGGAGTCTAAGGCCAAGCCTTCTGCCACCATTGTTCCTCTGCACTGCCGCAGTATGGAGAAAACACGGATTCTTTAAAGCTGAAAACCTTTTGTAGACCTGTTCTTTATGCCATCTATGTTAGCGACCACCACGTCATCTTGTAGTTACAAATCCCACAAGCTAATTTGTGCTGTGTGAGGAACTGTTTTCTTCTACCCTAAATCTCCTGATCAGCTTCCATTTATTTAGAAAGAAAAATTTATCCTGGTTCTCTATGGAGATTCTCAATCATCCAGGTCATGGTTGTCCCAAAGGTGCTTTTTTTCAAGAGGCAACTGGACTTTGTTTTTCCTTCTCATCCAAGAAGCTAACTGGAAGGTAGGGAATGGAAGGATTTAGATTTCTTGCAGAACTGCTTGGTCATTTGCATTCTTTTAGAGAGTCATTGAGTAAATGACCAGCTGTCTGCAAGGAGTATAAATCCTTCCATTCCCCACCATCCAGTCAGAGCTGAAGAAGCTTCTTGGATGAGAAGCGAAATGTCTTCAAAGAAAACTCAGAAAGGCCAGTTGCCTCTTGAAAAAAAACATCTTCGGGATATGCTGGTTCTCCTTCTCCATACCAGGCAAGACTAATAAACCATGTTCCTATGACAAGTCAAAGGACAACGGGAAGCCTGAGTGTCCAATGAGCCATTCTTCCTCCAAGGAAAAAGCCTAAGGTCCTCGATAATCTACTGCAACAGGAAAATGCTGGATGCTTCTGTTCAGTTGGATTTCATGGTATTTCCAAACTCTGCATCCAGCAGGCTGGCCTTATAATAGTCTTAAAGCAGCTGGCAATCTTTAAAAGCCATTTAATCAATCGTTTAATAAAGCCACCACACTCCAAGTGGGGAAATCAGAAATGGCTTGGCTGGAAAAGGCAGCTTCAGCACTTTCTATAGGAGTGCTGCTCTTGCTGCTTCCTAAATAACGGTACTTCCTTGTTATAATTATCTGCTATGGAGCCAGGAGCAAAGTGCGTCTAGGGGTTCATCAGGCAGAAGGCTTTGCATTCAGTAGCACAGAGAGCAAGACTGATGCCATCCTTGTGAGGCAGGGCAGATTAAGAAAACGACTCCAGAGGAAAGCCCTAACTTTACTCTCCTGAAATAGACTATAGCAGGAGTCTCTAAACTTTAAGACCCGTGGACTTCAACTCCCAGAATTTCTCAGCCAATCCTAACTCAATGATCTGGTTGATCTCACATGGCAGAGCATTTAAAACAAGGAGTCTATGGCTGGGTTCATATTAGGCTAAATCATGGATTATTAAATCCAACTCCACAAAGCCTTAGTCTTAAATTATGGCTTCAAAATCACAATGACTGGGTTCCTATAAACTGCTAAATTAGAACATAATTTGCCCCAAGTGCCATGCTTCTGTGCCCTGCTCCAGAAGTAGCTGGGATCAAGGTTTCTTTTTGGGGATGGCTGGGAAATTAAGGAATGAAATAGCCTTGCACAGGTTTCAGGCATCCCTTTTGTTACTTAACCCCAAATTCTTCAAGTCCCCCCACCTCCCTATCTCCCCTCCCCATCTCTCCCTTTTGGGTTCCCCTGCATACTGCCACCACTACCTATCCCTGCCGCCCCCTCCCCTGTTCCCAGAGGACCTCTGGCCCTTTGCAAGGCCTCTGCAACACCTCTTGAGGCCTCTGTAAGGCAGGGAGGGAGAGCAGGGCAGCCAAAGGGGCAGAGAGGAGGGGGAGATAAACAGGTGGGGGGCATGTGAAGTGCACATTGCAGTCATAAATATGGGCGGGCTGCCAAGCACCCAAATTTTGATTATGTGACCAGAGGTACTGCAACAGTTATTACTTGGAGGACAGGTGACAACTACCATTCATTCAGCACTATCACCGCTCACAGTTGCTCAACCAATGAATGGTTGTTCATTGGGAGTTCGCACCTCCCAGAAGTTGCAGGTGCTTCATCACTGGAGGTTTTTAAGAAGAGACTGGACAGCTACTTGTCTGAAATAGTGTAGGGCAGTGATGGGAAACCTTTTCGGCACCGAGTGCCCAAACTGGAATGCGTGTGTGTGTGTGTGCATGAACGCGGGCTGGAGCACCGGAAACCTGAAGACCAGCTGGCTGGTGCGCATGCATGTGCCAGCCACCTGGTCTTCAGGTTTCCGGCATGCTCATGCGTGGCAGCCACCTGGTCCTTGGGTTTCCGGCGATCCGCCACGTCCGAAGACCAGCTGGCCAGAGCACATGTGTGCACCGGAAACCAGAAGAGCAGCTGGCGATGGTGTGCGTGCCCACAGAGAGGGCTATGCGTGCCACCTCTGGCACGCGTGCCATAGGTTTGCCATCATGGGTGTAGGGTCTTCTACTTGAGCAGGGGGTTGGGCTAGAAGACCTCCAAGGTCCCTTCCAGCTCTATTCCAAATTTGAATTTGTTAAGCAAGCACTAGTTGTAGCAGGAAAAGATCTCTGTCTGTTTAAGAATAAATTACAATGCAAAGCTGCCATAAGCCTTAGAGAAAAAGAGGCTGGACCTAAGACAAATGACTTTTAAGTTTTCTTTTTAAAAGTTAAGATAATTCTTCCAAATCCTCTTGTTATAAAAATCAAACATTTCCCTAGTCTGGGGACACTAATGTGACAGATTCCCACTCTCTGGTCTTCATCTCGGGAACTCTTCTACAACCTTTCCCCTTTTGTCATACCGGGGTGGAAAGACAAACTTTCCAGGGCACCAATCACTATTTATCATCTGTTACCTATTTGGAAGAGTTGCTCATAGCCCTGTCATCTTTATGCAGCTCTACTCTAGGGCACCTGACCCTTTCCCCAAGCCCGTTTCTCAGCAAATACCTCGGTTAGCTGTCAAAGCTTATTGCTGATGACAAGCCTGGAACAATGATAAATCCAGCAAATAATAGAACTGCTTATGCACTGAAGTGAAAAGAGACAGCATACGCATTTCTCTCTGACTCCAGGCAGTTAGGAACTCAGCCAGCGTAGCAGGCAGCCCTGCTTACGAAAATCCCTTTGTATAATAGAGCAATTCTGACTCCAGACCTGTCCTTGTGCTCTATGCAGACAGGCAGATATCTGAACGCAAGGCCATCCCTTGCAAACCCTTCCTCTACCCATTACTTGCTTATTTATTCTTATCATTTATCATTTTATGTGTGTACAGGTAGTCCTTGACTTATGACCACAGTTGAGTCCAAGATTTATGTTGCTACATGAGACATGCCTTGTGAGTTATGCCCTTTTTCTTGACAGCACTAGCCATATGGACAGCACTTAAGAGTTACAGTAATGGCCAAAATTGTGGAAACCTTTTGGGAAAAGTGTATTTTTGAGGTTTGATGGCTAATAACACCATTTATTTATTTATTTGGATTTTCAAGATAATCCTATTCCACTGCTGGAATGGCCTGGGAATAACCCAGACCTTCATAACCCAATTGAAAATCTATGGCACCAACTAAAGAGCAAAGGAGACGAAGGAGACAAAAGAAACGCAGGCAGAAACGAGGCTGCAGAACTGGACTGCGTGTAAAGTTAGGAAAAAATCCTCACAAGCCTGCACTGCCAGGTCTTTTTGTTTCAAATGTTAGATCTCTCTCTAATAAGATTGAGGAGCTGGAACTTACTATCTCTCTGCAGAAAAACATTTGGGACAGCTGTGTTATGGCTTGACCCTACCATTCCAGGAGAGGCTATTGAATTGCAAGGACGCTCAGTTTATCGAGTGGATAGAACCATGGTCTCTGGGAAGAGCAGAGGAGGGGGACTTTGTGTTTACATAAATAACAACTGGAGCACAAATGTTAAAATAATGGACACTCACTGTTCTCCTGATTTGGAATACTTGGCAGTGAAATGCCACCCCTTTTATCTGCCTCGTGAATTTAACATTGTAATAACAACTGCAGTATATATACCTCCTGATGCTAACACGACCACAGCCATGAGTCACCTGTTAACTGCTATTAGCAAACAGCAACAGGCCTACCCGGATGGAGTGCTGGTGGTTGCAGGTGATTTCAATCAAGCCAACTTTGATCTGCTCCGGAGCCGAGCCGAGAGGATTGAGGGGGGTGAGTGCGACAGGCAGGAGACAGTTGGGAGAACCGCCGGCACCATTGTTACCATGACGGTCATGGCCGTGGTCGATTCCATCGAGACCGTGGCTAGCCTTGTTATGGACCTCGAACCCCCCTGGAGCTTGCTGGAACTTACGGCTGATACCATCGAGGCCAGGCTCCTCTCCCTTTTGAGGAGTTTGGAGCTCTTTGGTGCTTGTGGGAACTTTGCAGTTTCAGAGTGGACATGATGCCGGATTTGACTATTGGAACTGGAGGTATCCTTCCTTGGGTTGTAATAGGAGAATGGGAAACTATGTGTGGCTCCTTCCGCAGACTTTTACTGCCGGGTTGACCAAATCTGTTTTGAAGTTTAGACCATACTCTTATTGTGGCTTGATATACTAACTATCTGGGGGAGGTGTATACATGTGTGTGTGAGAGTGTGTGTTTTAGACTGATTAGAATTCAGAATTCAGTTTGTTTTAAAACAGAAGGAGTGAATTGGGGGGACTGAATTGTAGAGAATGAGGGAGCCGGGGACGAAGAATGAAGCCCCCTCTGCTGAGTGTGCAAGCAGAAGCAGATGGGGGCCCAGATATAACCCCCGGTATGAATAAAGTGCCTTGACTGCCAGGGAAGACGGGGGCTGATGGGGAGGGCGACGGGGTCTCTGGGGAGATGGAGAGCTGGAATATTGCAGTTATGACTGGGAGAGATAGGTATGACGGGAGCCGAGGGGTAGGCCGCTCTTGGGGAACTAGGACTCACTATGTCAAAGCAATTACGTGTTCCAGCCCCTCTGGTTCTGGTTTTGGTTCACAAGGCTCATCTCGTATACCTGGTGACTTGGGAAATCAGGGCCCTGGCCTCAGGCTGCTTCTATTTAATGCCAGGTCTGTTGTTAATAAAGCCCCCCTCGTTCGGGATTTAATCCTGGAGGAGAGGGCTGACCTGGCATGCATAACTGAGACCTGGCTGGGCCAGGAGGGGGGGTGTTCCCCTCTCAGAGATGTGCCCAGACAGGTTTCAGATACTGCATCAGCCACGACTCCAGGGAAGGGGTGGAGGAGTGGCAGTTATTGTCCGTAAGAGTCTTTGCCCTCGCAGGATCCCTGCCCCGGAGATTGTCGGATGTGAGTCCCACCTCTTGAGGTTGGACTCAAGGGTTCACTTGGGTCTGTTGTTGACGTACCTGCCTCCCAGCTACGTTACAACATCCCTACCTGGGCTACTAGAGGTTAGCGGTGGAGTTCCCCAGGCTCATGGTGCTGGGGGGACTTTAACCTGCTGTCACTTGGCGAACTCTCAGATGGGGCTCAGGAGTTCATGGCTTCCATGAGAACCATGGACCTGACCCAAGTAGTTCAGGGTCTGACCCATAGGGCGGGGGGGGGGGGGGCACACACTCAACTTGGTGTTTCTCTTGGGGCAGGGGAGACATGATCTGGAATTAAGGGATATAGATGTTTCTCCTTTGTCGTGGTCAGATCATTTCCTGCTGAGGTTGGACTTTAGGACGCCACTCCTCCATCGCAGGGAGGCGGAGCCAATTAAGTGGTTCCGCCCCAGGTGCCTAATGGACCCTGCAGGGTTCCAGAAGGAGCTTGGGGAGATACCTGACTCCCTTGTCCACGGCCCGACAGAGTCCCTGGTTGTTGCCTGGAATAAGGCAGCGTCTGGGGCATTGGACCGGATTGTGCCTTTGTGATCACTCAAGAGCAGTGGATCCAGGAAAGCTCCCTGGTTTACCGAGGAGCTCCGGGAGATGAAGCGCCAGAAGAGACGTCTAGAGCGGCGCTGGAGGGCCAGTAAATCTGCATTTGACCAAACACTCTTAAGAGCCTTTATTAGGACTTATTTAGTGGCAATAGGGTCGGCAAAATGTTCCCATTTTTCCGCACTTATTGCATCCTCTGATTCTCGCCCAGCCACACTGTTTAGGGTGACTCGCTCTCTCCTTAATGTAGGGGGAGCGGAGGAGCCCTTGCAGGGTAGAGCTGAGGAATTTGTGCAGTTTCTATCGGATAAAGTCGCTCAGATTCAGATGGACCTGGACTCTGATTGGGCAATTCTGACAGAGATGACCAGGGCAGGTCTTAGTCGTATTGTGTGGGATGAGTTTGAGCCTGTGACTCCTGAGGAAGTGGACAAGGCTGTGGGTGCGATGAGTTCCTCCACTTGTTTGTTGGTTTTGGCCAGCAGGGAGGTGACATGAGGCTGGCTCCTGACTTTAGTTTACGCTTCCTTAAGGGAGGTGTCTTTTCCGCAATCATTAAAGGAAGCGGTCGTAAGGCCCCTCCTCAAGAAGTCTTTCTTTGACCCAGCAGAATTAAAGAGCTTTCGTCCAGTCTCCAACTTTGTGGGGAAGGTTGTAGAGAAAGTGGTGGCACTTCAGCTCCTACGGACATTGGATGAAACGGATTATCTGGACCCTTTTCTATCTGGCTTTAGACCTGGCTACAGCACACAAACTGCTTTGGTTGCTCTGATGGATGATCTCTGGCGAGCCCGTGATGGGGGTCATTCCTCTATCGTGGTGCTACTTGACCTCTCAGCAGCTTTCGACACCATCGACCTATGGTATCCTACTAGGCCGACTAAGGGAGTTGGGAGTGGGAGGCACTGTGTTACGGTGGTTCTCCTCTTATCTCTCTGGTCGGTCACAGTTTGTGTTAATAGGAGGACAGAAGTCGACCCCTCGGCCCCTCATTTGTGGGGTGCCTCAGGGCTCGGTCCTCTCTCCCCTTCTATTCAACATCTATATGAAACCGCTGGGGGAGATCATCCAACGATATGGGGTGGGATATCAGCAGTATGCCGATGATACCCAGCTGTATATCTCCACCCCGCATCATTTTAGTGAAGCAGTGGATGTGATGTGCCAGTGCCTGGAGGCTGTGAGAATCTGGATGGGAGTCAACAGGCTCAGACTTAACCCAGACAAGACTGAGTGGCTGTGGGTATTGTCTCCCAAGGACCATGTCGATTGTGAATCCTTAGCCCTGTGGGGGGGAGAAGCTGTCCCCCTCAGAATGGGTTCGCAATTTGGGTGTCCTCCTTGACCCACAGCTGAGATTAGAGCAACACCTGGCAGCTGTGGCTAAGGGGACCTTTGTAAAGGTTCACCTTGTACACCAATTGTGACCCTACCTGGATCGGGAGGCTCTTCTCACGGTCACTCATGCCCTTGTCACCTCACGGTTGGATTACTGTAACGCGCTCTACATGGGACTACCCCTGAAAAATGTTCGGAGACTACAGTTGGTCCAGAATGCAGCCACTCGAGCGGTCGTGGGTGCACCTAGGTACTCCCACATTACACCAATCCTCTGTGAACTGCACTGGCTTCCTATCGGTCTCCGGTCACAATTCAAGGTGTTGGTTATTTCCTTTAAAGCCCTATATGGTTTAGGGCCAGGCTATCTTCGAGATCGTCTTCTACCGCATAGCTCCCAACGACTGATAAGATCCCACAGAGTTGGCCTCCTCCGGGTCCCGTCAGCTAAACAATGTCGGCTGGCGGGTCCGCGGGGGAGGGCTTTCTCTGTGGTTGCCCCGGCTTTCTGGAATCAGCTACCTCCTGAGGCCCGGACCGCTCCCACCCTACTGGCCTTCCGGAAAATGGTGAAAACCTGGCTTTTCCGGCAGGCTTGGGGCCGTTGATCTCGCCACTGCGATCTTGCGAGATCCAGCCATGAGTGGTGTGTATGGGTTTTTTTAACGTCTTTTATTGTATATTGTTTATACTGTCTTTGTTGTAAGCCGCCCAGAGTCCTCGGAAAGTTGGACGGCATAGAAATACGAAAAAGAAAGAAAGAAAGAAAGAAAGAAAGAAAGAAAGAAAGAAAGAAAGAAAGAAAGAAAGAAAGAAAGAAAGAAAGAAAGAAGAAAGAAAGAAAAAGAAAGAAAGTTGTTAGTCAGAAGTGACCCAGCAATAAAATCCAGTTAATAGAAGCAATCATTCAATCTTGGTTTCACATTATAACAGCTCCGGAACTAAAAGACTTGGTTCTGTAATTCATACTAAAGGTTACCCAACTATTAATTGACATGGTGATAATTTTTATCTCTCATTTTTTTCTATGGTGATTATTTTTGTATATCTCATTTTTTCTACGTGTTTTACTTTTCTTCTTTATACTGTAACTGTTATTCTAATAGCAAATCCTTCATAAAAGTTATTGCATTACATTCTTGATTAAATTATCTTTCCATTGATATTTAATTTTATGGTACTACTCCAAAAAAAAGTAGTGTTATTAGCTAGTTTTAGAAAATACACTTTTCACAAAAGGTTTCCACAATTTTGGCCACTACTGTATACACCACTTCACAGTGCTTTACAACCCTAAGCGGTTTACAGGGCCAGCTTCTTGCCCCCAACAATCTGGGGTCTTCATTTTACCAACCTTGGAAAGATGGAAGGCTGAGTCAACCTTGAACCGGTCAGGATTGAACTGCTAGCAGTCGGCAGAATTAGCCTGCAATACTGCATTCTAACCACTGCGCCACCACTTCAGTTGATAAGTGAATCAAGTTTGCCCATTGACTTTGCTTGTCAGAAAGTCACAAAGGGTGATCCCAGGGCACTGCAGACGTCATAAATGTGAGTCAGTTGCCAATTGTCTGAATTTTGATCACGTGACTATGGGGATGCTGCTATGGTTACAAGTGTGAAAAATGGTCATAAGTCACTTTTTTCAGTGACTGTTGAACTGTCGCTAAATGAACTGTTGTAAAGTCGAGGACTACCTGTATCACCAAATAAGTCAAGTCAACCCACAGCAACCTAATTAAAACATGCAGCCAAGTAAAACAGGGTGAGCGTCATTAAAACTGAAATAACAGAAATTATTATTGTTGTTGTTCCTAGGTACTGGCTTACAATGACATTATTGCAAAAAATACCTGGTCTAAAGGCAGTGATGTTTGTTGGATGGTTAGCCAATAATAACAATGGGAAAACTAAAACACAAGGCAAAGATGGAACACAATAACATAATTAAAATGAAGTTTTCCATCCTAAACGATTTTTGGAATGTTAAGAGGGAGGGAGGGAGTCTTAATTCCAGGAGAAAACTATTCTGTAAGGCTGGATCAGATCCTGGCCTCTATTTTCCTTTGCTCAGGGAAAGGAATAATGAATAATGGGATAATGAAAGAAGGGTAGTTAGTCCCACACCCTTTTGGGTCTGATGTCAAGGTTACAAATAATGTTAAAATACACAGAGGTGACATCACAGGGTAAGTATGCAAAACAAGGCATTCCAGATGGAAGGTGTATAGCAAAAAAGCCACTTGTGGGCTGAACTGAAGCTGTTTGCTGCACTAACAATGTGCATTTGTGAATAATTCACTTGCACACAAATACACTTCTCCTCCCCTTCCAGCTCTTTCAATAGTCTTGTGTTAAATTTCTCAACTGGAATGATGAGTCATGCTTTTAATTCATGGTTGTTTTAATTATGCTTTGCTAATTTAATCAAAAAGATTTGCACAAAATCTTCATCATCTCAGCCCAAACTATACCTGTGATTGCTTAGTACCCTGGGTGAACCCAGGTTCAGCATGCTAAGCGGATCACGTGAACTAAATCAAATTTTGCTGAAATAGGTTTTATTTGTCATTTTTATCTGTTCTTATCACGATCTCGGTACTGATCAGATAGGTTGAATTATTTTCATCATGTAAAATGAGCTGTCCTTCAAGCTGGAACATCCAGGCAAGTGTAAAATGCTGCAGGAGTTATGATGGGCAACCAAGTGTCTTTATGAAAGACTTACAATGTGATCTGAACTCCTTGCTCCCTTGTAGTTGTTGTCAATAAACCTTGCTCTTTAACAAAGCAGAAATGCCTCCCCTTTCCTTTGGGGCAGCAAAGTGGGTCAAGATTGGAACAAGGGGGTGAGCTTGTGGTTATGGGAGTGAAAGGAAGGGCTACCCTGTTTTCCCGAAAATAAGACATCCCCTGATAATAAGCCCAATCGGGCTTTTCAGCACATGTGCTAAAATAAACCTCCCCCCGAAAATATTTAAACACAGAGCTGGAAATCAAATAAGACGGCAAGAGGAGCCCCATCTTGCTCCACGTGCCCCAAAATAATAAGACCTCCCCAAAAATAAGGCCAAGCGCTTATTTCGGAGTTCAAAAAAATATAAGACAGGGTCTTATTTTCAGGGAAACACAGTATTTCAGAGCCAGCTTAGTCTTGTAGCATCATGCTACAAAGTAGGGGACAGTGAGTTCCAGTTTTGCTTTAACCATGAAAGTCAGCTAGGTGACTTCAGGCCAATCACATGAGACAGTGATTTCTAGTCCTGACTTAGTCATGAAAACTAGCTGGGTGATAAAATGGTGGTAAAATATAATACAGGTAGTCCTCAACTTACAACCACAAGTGAGCCCAAAATTTATGTCATTGAATGAGAAAATTTGTTAAGTGAGTTTTGCCCCATTTTACGACTTTTCTTACAACATTTGTTAAGTGCAGTTGTTAAATTAGTAATACAGTTAAGTGAGTTTGGTTTCCCCATTCTTTGCTTGTCAGAAGGTCTCAAAAGGCGATCGATCACATGACTCCATGCCACTGCAACTGTCATAAATGTGAGTCAGTTTGTCAAGCATCCGAATGTAAATCACATGACCATGAGGATGCTACAATGATCATAAGTGGGGAAAAACAGCCATGAGTCACTTTTTTTAGTGATGTTGTAACTTTGAACGATGACTAAATGAATTGTCGTAAGTCAAGCATTATCTGTATTATATCATATATCAATAGCACTTAAACTTACATATCGCTTCATAGTGCTTTACAGCACAAAACGGTTTACAGTCTACATACATACATACATACATACATACATACATACATACATACAATAGAACCTCTGGTCATGATCATAAATCATTCCATAACTTTGGTCACAACCCAATTTGGTCGTGACCCGAATCTAATTTTGGAAATTTGGCACTTACAAAAAAAAGTGGTGCGGAAGGGGAAATCTGCTGTGGAAAAAAAAATTGTGAATTTTTTGGTCAGAACCAGATTTGCTTGTGGTCAGAAGCGTTTGTGACCAGAGGTTCTACTGTACATACATATTCATTCATTCATTCACTCATTCATCCATTGACACTCCTGTGGAGGAAGTCGCTTGCCTAAAGAACCTCGGAGAACCTGGTGCTCAAATTCTTTAGCATCTTTACTAAATACACTGGTTAATGTGCTCTACTGGAAATCACTTGCTTTATTTAAAAAACAAAATAAAATCTTCCCATGGGCATATAAAATCAAAAAACACAATAGGCCAATAAATGCAAATGTTTACCTCTGTTAGAACCGTCTTCTTCAAAGCCAGCCCTGAAAAAAGAAGAACATGATGAGGAGGTGAACACAGAAACAGGCTGTTTTTACAATCCCATTCCTAACCTAGGTAGATACTGCCAGAAAACATGGTTTCCCTCTGTCCAAATCTGCAATCAAACTTTCCTGTTAAAAATTCATCTTGTCCAACTCAAAATGATCAGGCTGTGTTTTTTTCCCCCTTTCAACTATTCCCTTCTCTCCATCTTCCTAAAGGGGAGGCTCAGAGGTGGGTTTCAGCAGGTTCTGACCAGTTCTGGAGAAGCGGTAGCAGAAATTTTGAGTAGTTCGGAGAACCAGTAAATACCACCTCTGGCTGGCCCCATCTACTCTCTGCCTCCCGAGTCCCAGCTGATCAAGAGGAAATGGGGATTTTGCAGTATCCTTCCCCTGGAGTGGGGAGGGAATGGAGATCTTGCAGTATCCTTCCCTTGCCACGCCCACCAAGCCACGCCCACAGAACTGATAATAAAAAAATTTGAATCCCACCACTGGTAAGGTGGAACATGCAAAATATTTCAACTCTAAACTATTTCAAATTCAAAATAGCCGATTCAAATTTGAAATTAACTGTTCCAACCTTGCTGGAATGTTCCAGCACTATTCTGATCAGAACAGTTACCGGTATGTTCCAAGCGGCTGTTCTGAAGTCGGAATATTTCCAGAGTAGTTATGTGAGCAATGAAACATTAAGCGCACCACGTTGTCTGCTTATAAACAGCCTCTATTAAAGGTAATGGGATTTTCTTCTCAATAAAACAGAGATGTGGGCTGGAAAATTTTATAGAGTAGAAATTTGCCTCCAAAAATTTTCCACTTCAGGCAAGTTTGGCAATTTCAAAGTTGGATAGAATTTGCTCCCAATAAAGGAGAACGTTTGTAGCTCAGGGTTCAAATGAGGGATTTTTGGTGCTCTCTGAGCTTGCTTGTTTTCTTGCATATGTTTCATTATCCAAATTAGGTAACATCATCAGTGCACTGATGTTATCTAGTTTGGGTAATAAAACGTCTGCAAGAAAACAAGCAAGAGCGCCAAGGATCCCTCGCAAAATTTGCTTTTCTAGGTGACTGTTCTAAAAAAAAAAGTTTGAAACATGGCTGTCTCCCCCTCGCATCAAATAATATATTATAGCCCATGTCTTTGAACAGGCTATAGATACTGCAATGAATATGGTAATCAGAATTCTATTTATTTGCATAGGAAAAATGTTCCTATTCAATATTTTTCGGAACAGCCACATCCCTGTAAGTAAATGAACCAGATTACTTGGGAAGCTTTCTATCCATTGCCAAATTGTCACATTCGAGCAATCAAATTCCATCTCAATTGTTCCACTTACGTTTCAGTACGAACCTTAATAAGGCCAACTACGACTCTGAATAACAAAACTCATTTCTCCACCCAGAAAACTAGCATTCCCAAAAGAATGCCTCATCTGTCCTTCATTCAACATTTATTTATTTATGCCAGATGCTTATATGATTACCCGTCTTATGTATCGTAACTCTGGGAGGCTCACAGCACCATAATAAAATCAAAGGAAACAATTAAACCAACATCCCTAAATCCCAGTTTCCAAACAAAAGAAACTTAAAACTTGTGATTCCTCTCTGCCCAATACAGGTAGTCCTTGATTTAGAACTACAATTGGGATTAGAATTTCCATTGGTAAGCAAGGCAATTGTTTTTAACCTGGTTTTATAACCTTTTTTTAACATGGTTGTTAACTGAATCACTGCAGTTGTTAAGTGAGTTACGTAGTTGTTAAGTGAATCTGACTTCTCCCATTTTGCTTGTCAGAAGCCAGTTGAGAAGGTTGCAAATGGATCATGTGACCCCAGGACACCGCAAATGTCATAAATATATGCTTTTGCTAACTGCCCAAATTTTGTTTACATAACCACGAGGAAGCTGTGATGGTCATAAGTGCAATGACCAGTCATAAATCCCTTTTTTCAGTGTCATTGTAAATTTGAATAGTTAAGGACTACATATAATACCTTCTGAAGTGGTATGGCTGAGACACAGATTTACAGCATATTCCATTTCAATTTCAAATCTTTATTGTCAGTGCACAACATATGTACAATGAGATTGGTTGAGCTCCCTCAGTGCACCCCTAACACAATACAACTCACAGTGAAGACAAAAAATCCCTAACCCAATAAATCATATCAACAAAACACCCAGTCCTATTGCACCAGTGTGAACATGTTACACGTTGCGCCGGCCCTGCAGCCCATCCTACTACATAGTTATGATGTTATTTCTCATTCAGGAGTCTGACAGCCCACGGATAAAAACTGTTCTTCCGCCTGTTTGTGTGGCTGGCTATACTTCTATATCTCCTTCCCGATGGTAGGAGGGTAAAGAAGTGGTGACCAGGGTGAGAGACTTCAGAATTCCGGATTGTGTCATTTTAAAATATGGTTTTGGGTACCCCAGAATGAGGGGTGTGTGTGTGTGTTTGTGTTTTTTTTTTAAAAAAAAATCTTTTGGAGGATGAGGCAGTCAAGGGCAAAAACTGGTGAGCCTTGAATGTTTAAGGCACTGATTACAGTATGTGGTATTCCCTGAACTATCCCTTGTGAAAAAAAACAGATGGGTTTTCCCAGTGAAAAAAACAGATGATGATGATGATGGTGATGATGATAATAATAATAATAATGTCCCGATTGTAATTGGAGCCCTTGGAGCAATACCCAAAGGGCTACCCCGCTATTTAGAAATTCTAAATTTGCCGGACTTGAACATTTTGACTCTACAAAAAACCATCTTACTCGGAACAGCTTACATCCTCCGACGATACCTTAACAGTTCCTAGGTCCTTGGTTGGGACTCGAGCTGCTGAGCTATTAACCAGCCTCAAAGGCTGTGAATCTCACTAAAGATTAAATAATAATAATAATAATAATAATAATAATAATAATAATAATAATAATAATTTTATTTCTATACCGCCCTTCTCCCAAAGGACTCAGGGCGGTATACAGCCTATTAAAAGCACAAAGACAAACAGCCATTAAAATTATTTAAAATTATTAAATAATTTCGGCTCAATATTAAAACCCCCAAAAATTTAAAACAAAGATGTTTTTTCCCCCTGTTTCTGTTTGTTTAAAGGGCAAAATAAGTGCCTTAAGCCTCTGCAAGGCTTAAGATACCCATTTGCCCTTTTAAAAAAACTACACAAATAGGAACAGAGGCTTTCGGCTCTGCCCACTGCAGCAAGACTTTTGTGTTACCAGATACACACGCCTTCTCTCCAGGCAGGACACAAAAACAAAGTGCAGCTCCAAGGCCAAACAAACAACCACCTAATTATTTTGAGAAATTATCCTTTTCTCAATCTTCTCTCTTAAGACTAAACTATCCGGTTCAGGAAGACCAACCTGGTTTCATCCACTGCACAGAAAAGCAGCAGCTGCAGAGATTTTTTTTTTTTAATTCATCCCTCTAAAAAAAACCTTATTTAAAACTAGGGCTTGTAAAATTAGCTTTTTTTTTCTCTTTCACCCTCCTAATTGCTTTTTTTTGTTATTTTGGATAGGAAGCTTATAGGCTGAGATTTGTTATTACGCATTATATTGGAATCCTCAGCTGAAGAGCAGGTGGTGATGCTTTAAATCAGAGGCTGCGAATGAATGGTGCTCGGATATTACAGGTAGGTCCTTGACTTACAACAATTCATTTAGTGACCGTTCAAAGTTACAACGGCACTGGGGAAAAAAGTGAATCATGACCATTTTTCACTTACAACTGCTACAGCATCCCCGTGGTCACATGATCAAAATTCAGACACTTGGCAACTGACTCATATTTATGACGGTTGCAGAGTGTTGAGGGTCATGTGTTCACTTTTTATGACCTTTTGACAAGCAAAGTCAATGAGGAAGCCAGATTCATTTAGCAAGTGTGTTGCTAACTTAGCAGCTGCACTGATTCACTTATCAACCACGGCAAGAAAGATCATAAAATGGGGCAAAACTCAACTCAATTTTTTCTCACTTCAGCAATAAAAATGTTGGGCTCAGTTGTAAGTTGTAGTAAGTCGAGGAATTACCTGTGCTGGCCATTACTGGAAGAGGATGGCCGGCAACAGCAATGATGAAAGATTTAAATGGCCAGGCTGGAAATAAAATATTCTGGAAAAGATCTAAGTCGGTGTGTGAGTGGCAGGCGCACACTCACAGCTCCATTGGTGCAAGTGGCAAGCACCTGCACCCTCCACTCGTCCGAAGCCCCTTTCGTGCGAGTGGAGAGTGCCTGAGCAGAGGGCTCTTGTGCTCGTGCACGAAGCTCCATTTGTGTGAGTGGAGCTTTGTGTGCGAGCACAAGTGCTGACTGCGCGCACGAGTGGAGTTTTGTACGCTTGCCCATTGTTCACTGATAGTGGGTCACGGCCCGGAGGTTGGGGACCCCTGATCTAAGTGATCACTAACAGTCCACAATGTCTTGAAGGCTCATAACTATCAACCAAACTTTGGAAGGTGATAGATTCCCCATTGGTGCCTAGCTATTATCTGCCCTATTGTCTGTTGTATAGTAAACTAATAATGCTCAACACACACACAAAATTCTACTGATAGTCCTCAACTCACAACCCCAATAGAGACTGGAAAATTGGTTGTTAAGTAGGGCAGTCATTTAGTGAGATATCATGTGACTGCACTTGATTTTACAACCATTTTACTGTGGTCATTAAGTGAATCACCCATGGTTGTTAAGCAAGATATCATGTGATTGCAACTTGCAACCTCCTTCAGGCTTCCCCAGTGACTGGGGGAGCCAGCTGGGAAGGTTGCAAATGGTAATCACGTGATTGAAGCTGCACCTTTTTAATGCATGCCACATACACACACACACACACACACACACACACACACACACACACAAAACCCAAAGCCTCCATCACAACAGTCCTCCATCTTGTCAGTGTGCTTTAAGCCTTGATTTAAAATGGTGAACCACCTCACTGTACTTTAGACAGAAAAGTTGTGGATGCTAAAAATAGTCAATTAACAGATGACATTTCATCATCCCCTATGTTTATTTTGCTCCTCCTTCAGGATGTCTGCAGCCCATGCAAGTTATACAAGGCAAGCATTGTTATGCGCTATCTTTTCATTTAGTTTCCGCAATATGAGAGTAACTTAGCCTGCCTCTGATTGACAAAAGCTCCTTGTTGACAATTCCATGGGGTCTTTAATTCCCAGCCAAGAATTCTATTTGATTTTTGCTGTAATGATCAAGGCAAGAAGGAAGTCATACAGGAAGCTGGATTTCACATGAGGCTAGTTTTTCCTGGCATACGAAGAAGAAGCAGCGCACAATAACGCAGCCACAAGGAAACAAGAGAGTAGTCCTCAGCTGCAGGATATTCACAGCGGTACGTTGTGAAGATGAGAAACGTTTCAAGGGATAAGGGGCCTTCCTCCGTTGCTGCAGGAAGGATCCAGGGGAAAATGTGCTAGCTAAGCTCTTTTCCTGTACCACTTCCAGAGCTGGGGATTAGTGGCAACATTGAGGCTAATTAACCCAAGCAGCTTAACTTGCAAAGTAATAAAGTTCCTGAGCCAAGCCTAGCCCATTGTAGGTGAGCACTAAAGCCCCAGAAGGGCCTAATCGGCTATTTTGGGAGGGAAAGAAAAACAGCAACAAGAATTTCTGCATGCTTCTCTTTAAAGAGCGAAGACACCAGTCCAATCTGAAAGAACAAATTGTTATTTTTTAAAAAGTAAACTTCTCTATTGAGTATCTGCTGGGAGTTGCCAACAAACCTGGAGAAAAGGGTACTTATCTCCTTAAGGTCACACATGGCCTGGTTTCAGGGAAGGGGGAGGAAAAAAAATGTATCCTAATTTTATGCCAGCCAGGCAATGCTGTACAGGTAGTCCTCGACTTACGACCACAGTTGAGCCCCAAATTTATATTGCTAAACAAGACATTTGTTACGTGAATTTTGTTTACGTGAATATTTTACGGCCTTTCTTGACACGCTCGTTAAATCACTGCAGTCGTTAAATTAGTAACATCCTTGTTAAGTGAATCTGGTTTCCCCATTGACTTTGCTTGTCAGAAGGTCTCAAAAGATGATCACATGACCCCAGGACACCGCAACTGTCATAAATATGAGCCGGTTGCAAACTGTCTGAATGTTCATGTGACCATGGGAATATTGCATCGGTCATTAAGTGTGAAAAGTGGTCATAAGTCACTTTTTTCAGTGATGTTGTAATTTTGAACAGTCCCTAAATGAACTGTTATAACTTGAGGACCACCTGTAATTACCTCCAGGATGACACAGCCAAGTTTGGGCCCCAGGCCAATCAGCAGAGCCAGGTTTCAAGGCCTTTAGGAAGGCCAAAAGGATGGGGGCAGATCTCACCTGGATGGGGGGGGGGCATGATGTTCCAGAGGAAGAGACAGAAGGTCAGCCGAAACATGGAACTCAACAGTTTCAGCAGCAGCTCTGGGGCACTCATTTCCATACCCCCTAGAGACTCCCCCTTTATAGCCATGGCCCCTACTACAGTGCACCCTGCTGTAACTTCGGGATGAGACAACACCCAGGATGAGAGTCCAGCATACCAGACAAGCTGGAAGAACAGTGGACGCTTCGACAGAACTGGTTTGTTGCCTAATTTTGATTTCATCCCGATTAATGCCTAGAGACTAGTTTCTTAATAGAGTATTTATTAATTTATGAATAATGAAATAGGACATGCAGAATGGTAAGAGTTTTTGGTGGACTGAAGTGCCCTCAATTGAATTATAAACTAACGTCAAAGAAGATAAAATGCTGGCAATGTTAATGGCAGCACGAACAGAAGCCATCCACAAAAAGTTATTCACATCAGTAGACATTCCGATACTGGAGAAGTGAATGCATGAATAAGATGCCTTTCTCTCAAATTAAGACACTGAAGGCCTTGACGAACTGAAATCAATGCCAGGGCTGATTTAGGCTAACTTGTGTTTGGCGGAGTTATGTATTGTCCCAGGAAGGCTGACATCTTCCCACTGTTTACAGGTAGTCCTTGAGTTACAACAGTTCATTTAGTGAACATTCAAAGTTACAATGGCACTGAAAAAAGTGACTTATGACCATTTTCATACTTGTGACAACTGCAGCCAAGTGTCTAAATTTTGATCACATGACCATCATGGTCATGTGATCAAAATTCAGATGCTTGGCAACTGACTCATCTTTATGACTGTTGCAGTGTCCCAGAGCCCTAAGGTCCCCTTTTGCAACCTTCTGACAAGCAGTCAATAGGGAAGCCAGATTCCCCTAACAACCGGGTTACTAACTTAACAATTCATTTAACAACTGTGATTCATTTAACAACTGTGGCCAGAAAATTAGTAAAATGGGAGCAACTCACTTAACAAATGTCTCACTGAGCAATAGAAATTTTGAGCTCAAGTGTGTTTATAAGTCGAGGACTACCTGTACTAGGATAACTTTCAGTGGAAGGGGATAGAAAAGGGAGATCAAATAAATACACCTCCTACAAAACACACAGACGCATTACTTCTAGAGAGCATGAGGATGGGGATCAGATCCAAATTACAATGCCAATAAGTCAGGTTTAAGAAAGCAATAATAGGGCATTCATACAAGGCAAAAAAGGCAGGACAAATAAGATCTGTCCCGGAACAGGTTCAAGCGAGCATATGAAGATTCATTTTTCCCTGCATACCATGTCTAATTTGCTCTACACTCAAAGAAACATGCAGAAGACAGATGATAATAAGGACCAATGACTGTTCTCCCTATATAGCCTGGACTGCTAAGGGCACAAACAGCATCATCGGGACATTAAGATATAGTTTTGGAACGATCTGTTCTGTAAACAACATTTTCTCTGCGCCGTTGTGTTGTGATCACAAATCCAGGCTGAGGTCAAGACGAAAAGTTTAAACAAAGTGAGAGTGCTGGAAGAAGAAGGTATACAGAAAACCAATTCCTTAGAAAAAGTGTTACCAAGAAGCAGGCACACGTAGCATAAAGGAAGGACTCCAAATACTGTTATCTGACAGTATTTCAATGTTTAAAATAAGAATGCATAACATGATTCGCAGTTACAACGGCATTGAAAAAAGTGACTTAAGGCTATTTTTCACACTTACAACCATTGCAGCATTCCCATGGTCACACAATCAAAATTCAGACACTTGGCAACTGGTTCATATTTATGACGATTACAGGGTCCCGGGGTCATGTGATCCCCGTTTGCGACCTTCTGACAAGCAAAGTCAATGGGGAAGCCAGATTCATTTAACAACCATATTGACTTGAAAACTGCAGTGATTCACTCAACAACTGTGGCAAGAAAGATTGTAAAATGGAGCAAACGTCACTTAACAACTGTCTTACACAGCAACAGAAATTTTGGGCTCAATTGTGATTGTAAGTTGTTGTTAGTTGCGAAGTTGTGTCTGACCCATTGCGACCCCATGAACAACATTCCTCCAGGCCTTCCTGTCGTCTACCATCCTCTGGAGACCATTTAAGCTCACGCCGACTGCTTCAGTGACTCCATCCAGCCACCTCGTTCTCTGTCGTCCCATTCTTCTTTTGCCCTCCATCTTTCCCAGCATTAGGCTCTCCTCCAGTGAGTCCTTCCTTCCCATTAGGTGGCCAAAGTATATGAGTTTCATCTTCAGGATCTGGCCTTCTAAAGAGCAGTCAGGGTTGATCTCCTCCATGACTGACCGGTTGGATCGCCTTGCAGTCCAAGGGACTCGCAGGAGTCTTCTTCAGCACCAGAGTTCAAAGGCCTCAATTCTTTGTCGCTCAGCTTTTCTTATGATCCAACTTTTCACAGCCATACATTGCAACTGGAAAAGCCATAGCCGTGACTTTTGTTGGCAGGTTGATGTCTCTGCTTTTTAGTATGCTATCTAGATTTGCCATAGCTTTCCTCCCCAGGAGCAAACATATTTTAGTTTCTTGACTGCAGTTCCTATCTGTGGTGATCTTGGAGCCCAGGAAAATAAATCTGTCACTACCTCCATTTCTTCCCCATCTATTGCCAGGAATTGAGAGGGTCGGATGCCATGATCTTAGTTTTCTTAATATTGAGTTTCAAGCCAACTTGATTGTATGTAGAGGACCACTTCTACTGAAGTATATGGCTCCTTAGAATCTAAAGTGTTTTTTCCAAGTTATAACTCATAACACTATTTAGAAACCTTCTTGAAATCGTCCTTGTAGTGTAGCCCTCTGAAAGGAACAAAGGGTGTAGATGGGTGATGGCGAACCTATGACACATGTCAAAGGTAGCACTCCACAACATTTTGGGTGACACGCCAGTGTTCACCAACACCCGACAAGAACTATTCTTGAAGACATGCCCCATTCTTGTTCAATTATCAGAGGCTGCGTGAGAATAAAGTCAACTATCATGCAGCCTCTGGACCCTCTGGAGGTCATGCTCTTGAATGGCCTCTAGACTCTCCGAAAATCGCACAAGGATGGGGTGTGCTTTTGCACAGTTTTCAGAAGCTGCAGAGGCCACCTTGGAGCATTCTCCGGAGTCGCTTCAAAAATGAAGCTTTACACAACACGGAGCTGCCTCAGGTAGGCCGCGAGGGCCTGTCAGCAGAAAGGGAACACTGCCTGAAGGCAAGCATCGTGCGGCAGATCCTAGGGAATCACACACACAATTGGGCTGTATATTTAAACATTAATATGCAAAGAATTATCTTTTGTTCGGGGTGTGTCTGGTGTGTGACATGCCAACAAAGTCAAGTTAGGCATTTTCAGTGTATTTGATAGGCAAAGCCAAAGGGTTCATTATCGCTGGTGTAGATGGCAAAAATGAAGATGTTTTTGGTGAAGTCCAGGCTATGATAAACGTGGTGATATAAGAATACAGGTAGTCCTTGACTGATGATCACATTTCAGTCCAAAATTTCTGTTGCTAAGCGAGACATTTGCTAAGTGAGTTTTGCCCCATTTTACGACCTTTCTTGCCACATTTTTTTGAATGAATCGCTGCAGCTGTTAAGTTAGTGACCCGGTTGTTAAGTGTTCCCTATTGACTTTGTTTGTCAGAAGGGAATCATGTGACCCTGGGACCCTGCAACTGTCACAAATATGAATCAGTTGCCAAGCATCTGAATTTTGATCATGTGACCATGGGGGTGCTGCAACAGTCTTAAGTGTGAAAAATGGTCATAAGTGACTTCTTTCAGTGCCGTTGTAACTTTAGAGTGGTCACTAAATGAACTGTTGTAAGTTGAGGATTACTCCCATGAACATTGCAGCCTTTCCTCATAGAAAAGCCACTGTAGTCCTTTTATAATCTTAGCTGCCGTCCACTGAACCCACTCTATTTCCACTACAAGTAATCCTTGACTTATGATTGGCCACTTAGCGATTGGTTGATATTATGATTAATCTCTCTGGTAGTACAAGTAGTCCTCGATTTACAACAGTTCATTTAGTGACCATTCAAAGTTACAATGCCACTGTAAGGGACTTATGTCCCTTTTCCCACTGTAAGGGAAAAAAGGAACTTATGACCATTTTTCACACTTACGACCTTTGTAGCATCCCCATGGTCATGTGATCAAAATTCAGATGCTTGGCAACTGGTTCATACTTATGATGGTTGCAGCGTCCTGGGGTCATGTGATCCCCTTTCACAACCTTCTGACAAGCAAAATCAATGGGAAAGCCAGATTCACTTAACTGTGTTACCAACTTATCAACTGCATTGATTCACTTAACAACTGCAGCCAGAAAGATCATAAACTGGGGCAAAACTCACTTAACAAATGTCTCATTTAACAACAAAAATGTTAGGCTCACAAATTGTGGTCGTAAGTCGAGGACTACCTGTACTTATAACCTGGTTCTGGAGTTCTGACTGCCAAGCCTTTCCCCAGTCATGTGACCACATTTTTTTGCAGCATTTTTGCAGAAAACCAGCATCCAGTTTTTGGCAAAACTGGCCCATAGTGTATGGTTATTTCACTTAATGATCACTGCAAAAAAGTCATACAATCGAGTGGGTTACATGGATGAGCCATTTTACGGTCGTAAGTCAAGGACTCCCTGTATATCTGTTCTGAGGTGCGACAATCAAAACAACACACAATTTTCCAGATGTGGCTGCCCCATTGATTAATTAATGGCATTATGATATTGGCATCTCTATCTTCAATACTGTTTATTATCCCCGTTGTTGGCCTTTTTTCTTTTTTCTTTTACGGAGGATGTACACAGTGTGGATACCTTTATTGAACTGTTTACCATTACTCCACAACCTTTGTCCTCATCAATCATCGCTAACTCTGATCCCATTAGATCCCACCCGCAATCTTCACTCAGCAGGATATTCCTTATCCTGCTGGACAGCTCCCTAGCATTTAGCCGGAACAAATTTGCTCTGCTTTTCTACACGTCTTGTCTGTTGAGTTTTCTGGAATGTTTGCTTTATGGTTTTAATGTATTTCATCTGGCAGATATTTTGGCTCATTCTGAGATGGTTGTTGAGACTGCCCTGATATCTTAAGATGAGAGGTGGACTTAAAAGAGAGTTAATTTTCCAACCAAGATTGCATGACATACACTTATTTTACATTTGATTTCTAATTTCCAGTTAACCTCACGCAGGTCAGATAGGGACAGCCAAGGGCTGAATATGGCCCAAAGGCTGTATAACACCGAGGTCTATTGCAAAGCATTTCTTACATTTGGTTTCTTTAGAACAGGGGTGTCAAACTCGCAGTGTCACGTTGTCATCACGTGACGTAGTGTGACTTTTTCCTCCCTTTGCTAAAACAGGGGTGGGCGTGGCCAATGCGTGACACATCCAGCCCGCAAGTTTGACAGCCCTGCTTTAGAATATAGTAGGAAGATTGCTGATTTAATTCCTTTCTACTGATGTCAAAATTCCCTTCTCAGTCAAAGAACATTTAAGAAATCTTTGGAGGTTCTGGGTCAGTGGCAGGCTGAACAGTCCTCATGTAATAGTACAGTAAGTCAGAGACACTCTCTCACAGCATTAATGAGTCATCTAATCCCATTTTAACATCCACTGCAGAAACCCTTTTACTGGAATAACCACCTTTGCTTCACAACATTTTAACCAGATCTTCCAAGCCCAAATCTGGTCAATCAGGTGAGAGGAAACCCCAACCATTTCCAAAGAACAGTGGCTGGCATTGACCCTGCGGGTCTTCAGAAAGGCTTGAAAAACCTGGTTTTTCTGGGGGGAAAAAATCCAGGTACTGGAGCTGACTGGAAATGCTGATGAAACAGCTGAAACAATAATCCCAGTCACTTTTTTTTTTGTTGCTACTTTTAATTACAGATGCTTTTTGACTGAATGACCAAAATTGCAGATTAGGACTTTCATTGCTACGGTAAGCAAGGCGGCTGTTAAGTCGGCCACGCCCAATTTTACCTTTTTTTTTTAAAAAAAAAAACCATGGTTGTTAAGCAAATCACTGCAGTTGTTAAGTGTATCTGGCTTCCCCCATTGACTTTGCTTGTCAGAAGCAGGTTGGGAAGATCACAAATAGCAATAGCACTTAGATTTATATACCGCTTCATAGTGCAGCCCTCTCTTGGCGGTTTACAGAGTCAGCCTATTGCCCCCAACAATCTGGGTCCTCATTTTAGCCACCTCGGAAGGATGGAAGGCTGAGTCAACCTTGAGCCTGGTGAGATTCGATCTGCCAAACTGCTGGCAGCCGGTGATCAGCAGATGCAGCAGATGCAGCCTGCAGTACTGCATTCTAACCACTGTACCATGGTGATCATGTGACTCCTGGATGCTGCAAACATCATAAATATGTGTTTCGTTGCCAAGCACCCAAATTTTGATCACTTGACTATGGGGATACTGAGATGGGTGTAAGTATAGAACTTATAAATTATAAGTCACTTTTTTTGAAATTACAGTGCTGCTGTAATTTCAAACAGTCTCTAAATGAATAATCATAAGTCGAGGACTACCTATATATTGCTTTTTGTGGATTATCAATTGTATAAGAACCAGAGTGATGCAATGGTTAGAGTGCAGTACTGCGGGCTGACTCTGCTCACTGCCAGGAGTTCAATCCTGACCAGCTCAAGGTTGACTCAGCCTTCCATCCTTCCGAGGTGGGTAAAATGAGGACCCAGATTGTTGGGGGCAAGAGGCTGACTCTGTAAACCACTCAGAGAGGGCTGTAAAATGGTATATATGTCTAAGGGCTATTGCTATACCACCCAGAGTCACAACTGTCTGAGTTGGGCAGTCATAGAAATGCAATCCATAAATCAAACTAAAAGAAAGGATGAGTAGGATCACCCATCATGTTATGCTAGGGGCCCCCAAGCTTTTGGGTACCAGGGACCAGTTCCACAGAGGGTGTTTTTTCCAGGGATTGTGTATATGTGTGTGGTTTCGTGTGCTGCCTGGATTCCAAATATGTGCAGATGGGGTTTCATTCGCTTGCGCAGCCTGGGTCCTGAAGAGCCGCAGACCGCTACTGGTCCACAGCCGGGGATTGGAGATCCCTGTATCATTCTTATTTTCTGCAGTTTATCGAATAAGCTCCAATTAGACAGTCTCACACAATACATTAAATGAAAACCAAACAAGTTCATATTATAGTTTAGGATAGTAGTGCATGGACACTACACTGCCGATAAGGAGGAAGAAAAGTCTAGATCAGAGGAGTCCAGCCTTGGCAACTTTTAAAACTTGTGGACTTCAATTCCCAGAATTCCCCAGCCAGTAGTCTCCAAGTCTTAAAAGTGGGTCTAGACTCTAGACAAACACCTGAATACTGAACCGAAGCACACGGTTAAACCTTGGAAGTTGCAGAGATCAGATGAGTAAATATTCCAGTTCACACATCCACTAAGCTCTCTGTGCCTGAGCAATCAATATTGCGCTTCCCAGGACAAAGCAAAGAAATAGTGCTCAACATTTCACCATCTGTGCTTTTGCTGTCTGCCTACTAGGCAGTCTCTTTGTTGGTGGGCCTTAATTACACTCCCTACAGCTGGCACGCAGGGCAGTAAGTGGCAGTGAACATTCAAAACAAAATGGGTGGCATTCGAAGAGACCAAAGCGGAGTGCCACCTCCTCACCACAGGTGACAAACCGCCATCCCAAAGCCTCCATCCCACAACCACCATAACTCTGCTTTGGGGTTTGGGGGATATCTGTGTGGAGGAGGTATGATTGCTCGGTTGTTTACCTCACCTTCAGAGTTCTTTAAATATTGTTTTTTTTTCCCCTTTTGTATCACAAACTTCTCTTTTTTGCAGCAGAAAAACAGGAGAGTTTGGAAAATTGTAATATCGCCGGTTGGATTGCTTAACAGATTGAAGACACCAGATTGAAACAAGCAGCGACCCTGAAGGATGGATACAGGTAATCCTCGATTTACAACCACAATTGAGCCCAAAACTTCTGTGGCTAACCGAGTCAGTTGCTAAATTGCCATTTTACGACCTTTCTTACCATAATTGTTAAATGAATCACTGCAGTGGATAAATTAGTAATCCAGTAGTTAAGTGAATCTGGCTTCCCCATCGACTTTGTCGCAAAAGCTGATCACATGACCCCGGGGCACTGCAACTGTCATAAACTGTCATATGAGCCAGTTGCCAAGCAGCTGAATTTTGATCATGTGACCATGCTGCAACAGTTGTAAGGGTTGAAAAATGCTCAGGTCACTTTTTTCAGTGCCATTCCAACTTCGAATGGTCGCTAAATGAACTGTTGTATGTCGAGGATTATCTGAATGTTGTTCCCAACATCCTATCCTATGGGAACAGATGACATTCATTGCCAGTGACTCTTTATGGTCTAAAGGGGGAACCTTGCTTCTAACTCCCCACCCCAGCAGTCTGATTCAACATCTTATATTTGCAGCATTTAAGCAGGTTCGACACTGCTGGACTTACAACCTCGACTTACAACCACAACTGAGATCAGAACCTCTGTTGTGAAGCAAGGCAGTTGTTAAGTGAGTCACACCCAATTTTAAATCTTTTTTTTTTACCATGGTTGGTAAGCGAATTACTGCAGTTGTTAATCACAGTCACTAAGAGAATCCGGCCTCGCCTATTGACTTTGCCTGTCAGAAGCTGGCTGGGAAGGTTGCAAATGGCAGCCACACAGGGCCCTAGGATGCTAGAACCGTTTTAAATACATACTGGTTGCCAAGTGCCTGGAGTTTGATAATGTACTGTATTTTTTGCACTATAAGACGCACTTCCCCCCCCCACCCCCCAAAAGTAGGTGACAATATCTTATAGAGGTGTCTTATAGAGTGAATATTGGGGCGAGGGGGCAGGGGAGTTGGTGTGGCGGCATTGTTCACCACCGCCACCTGTCACCGCTGCCGCCACGTGTGCAACATCACAGGGATGTTGCAACAGTCGTAAGTGTGGAAAACGGTCATAACACACTTTTTTCAGTGCTGTTGTAAGTTTGAACGGTCTCTAAATGAGCTGAGTTGAGGTCTACCTGTACTGACCCCCCCCCCTCCCAGGACAGAGTGGGTGTGAGACTAGTCCAAGGTCACCCAACTAGCCTCATGCCTAAGGCAAGACTTAAAACTCAGAGACTCCTGGTTTCTAGCCTGATGCCTGAACTGCTACACCAAACTCTATATAGCCTCACATTACACAGGATTTATTTAGCTTGCCTTGCAAACTTGGCCTAGGTCAAACCCAAACAAATCACATTATCATCTGGCATAATGTGACATACAAGCTTGCTGCCCCCTCCCCCCGTTAAGCCTTGATTTTTCTCTGGGATGCAGATACGGTGTCAGTTTGCATTATTCCTAATACCTTCAAATCTTTCCTTAAAAGCTCATCATTTATGTGCTAAACCCTTCTACTGCATGGCTGCAGTAGAAGGGAAGCCCCAATATTTGTGCATTTTAAGTGAGCAAACCTTCCTTTAGGGCTCTTTGAGAGATAGACGGCAACCTAGCCTTCTGTCGCCTTGTGCCACAGGGTTCATGCATGGCATTAAACCCATAATGTGTTGGTTTTGTTTTGGCTCACCATAATGGGGAGATCCGGCCATTGTGGTTTGGAAATCAAAGTTTATGGTTTTATGTTATGTATGAATCAGGCGTCTGCGGCTTAATTCTCTCTGAATCATTGCTCAGTTCAGTCTGCACGCCAAGCTGCGACTTATATGAACTGGGATTTAGAAGTCAAAATATGTTTCGGAGCTTCCCTCCGGCTTTCACAGCTGCGTGTCTCATCCAGCACTCTTTGCTTGAAGCCAGAGCAAAAAGCAAACAAAAGGTTTACCGATTCTGACATCGCACCGAAGCAGAACGAACTTAAATCGTGACCTGCGAGCTCACTTTAAATAACAGTATTATACAAGCTGTGCTTTGTGCTCGCTTCAGTTCAAACCTTTACGGCAGTGTTTCTCAACCTTGGTAGCTTGAAGATGGGTGGACTTCAACTCCCAGAATCCCCCAGCCAGCGCTGCTGGCTGGGGGATTCTGGGAGTTGAAGTCCACCCATCTTCAAGCTTCCAAGGTTGAGAAACACTGCTTTACGGTTTCTCAGTTCAAATTCCATTCCAAATAATAGTTTGCCTCTGTGATTTGATGTAGTACAGGTAGCCTTCGGCTTACAATTCATTTAGTGGCTATTCAAAGTTACAACAGCACTGAAAAAAAGTGACATGACCGTTTTTTACACTTAACGAGTGTTGCAGCATCCCCATGGTCACATGATGAAATTTCACACGCTGACTCATATTTATGACAGTTGCAGTGCCCTGGGGTCATGATCACCTTTTGCGACCTTCTGACAAGCAAAGTCAATGGGAAAGCCGGATTCACTTAACAACAGTGTTGTTAACTTAACAACTGCAGTGATTCACTTAATATCTTTGGCAAGAACGGTTGTAAAATAGAGGAAAACTCACTTAACATCTCACTTAACAACATAAACTTTGGGTTCCACTGTGGTTGTAAATCGAGGACTTCTTGTATTTGACGGGCTATGAACTACCACTCTGAACGAAACTACAGGTAGTCCTCGACTTACGATCACAATTGAGCCCAAAATCTATGTTGTTAAGTGAGACATTTGTTAAGTGAGCAATCATAAATATGAACCAGTTGCCATATGTCTGAATTTTGGTCACGTGATGAGGATGCGGCTGCAAAAGTCATAACTGTGAAAAACGGTTGTAAGTCACATTTTTCAGTGCTGTTGTAACTTAAGAAAGGTCATTAAATGAACGGTTGTAGGTCGAGGAGTACCTGCATACAGTTTGACAACTTTGGCAGCAACAGTGAAATCCTGGCCACTTTTTCTATAAAGCCCCCTCCCCAACTATTCCTCTATCACCCCCTTCTCCTCGCCCCACATTCCCCCTTCATTTCAGCATACTTTACTCAGGATTGGGTGATTTCTACGCATATCCCCCAAACCTGCTTCACACCCCTGAGCCATGCTGCAGCCAAAGCAAAGTGTGCTGTTCAACATGGCTATGTGCAGCTTTCTCTTTTTCTCTCCACAACACACACACCCAACATTGCTTAAGCACCTTCCAGAAGAAAGGGAACAAAATCAGGCATTCTACATAACAGGCTTTCTCACAAAAAATGCTGAAGCAGCCCGATCACCAGATTAACAGAATCCATAGCTACAAAGCTTGTGCTTGTTAGCTTTTTATATAACTATACAGTGGGGTGTTTTTTTTTTTTTAATTAAATTCTTATGTAGGCAATCCAAATTATGCACGGAAAGAAAACCAAACAAAACCACCAACTGCCCCCACTCCCAATGACACAGAAATCAACATTTGTATGCACGGAGGCATCTCTCATTTCACATAATTATTCTCTATTTTTATAACATTCTGACTCTGTGAGGTTGGGGGAGAAAACAAAAACTGTGCAAGGTATGAGAGGCTAATTTAGTTTTCAGAAAATTGGGCAAGATTGGAGAACTTGGACCATCACCCAAATTTTACCAGGTATGGCCAATGCACTGCTAGGACTAACTTGGCAATCATACGGGACTAGAATCTTAATGTTTTAAGCAAACGAGGATTTTCAAGAAATGAAATTAGCCCTCAGCTGAATTGTAGCCAGGATGAATTTGATTTAAATCAAGTTGATTTAAATCACGATTTAAATCACTAGTAAAGAGGCTTTTTAAAGAGTTGCTGTGAAATTGTGTGAATGCATCAATGCCCATGTTATCTCAGCTTGCTGCTAGATTCATTGAACATTTACCAAAAACGTAAATATTGCAGAATATGGCCTCATGCTACATAACTAAGCTTCATTTCATGCTGAATGAACTAAATTATTAATGTATCTTAAATAGAAAACTATGTTTAGATAAATTTTTATTCCAAAAACATTTTATTAAAATAAATTTGATAAAAATAAAAAAAATCCAATTTAAATAAAAAGAATCCAGTTTAAAATTTAAAAATCTGATTTTTTTAAAAAAAAATTTAAATCATCGGTTTTTATCCACCCTGATTGTAGCCTTAATGGCCACTTATACAATCAGATGTTTACAAGAGCCAGGATCCTGTGGGTAACTGGAATATCAGGAAAGACTTGGTGATCAGTCCAGGTAGGTGCAAAACAAACTATATGTTGAAAATTAGACAAATCAAGCTCTCTGTTTCTTTCTAAGGAAGCTTTGCAGGTAGTCCTCGATTTAGGACCACATTTTGAGCCCAAAATTTCTGTTACTAAGTGAAATAGTTACATGAATTTTGCCCCATTTTATGATCTTTCTTGCCAAAGTTAAGTGAATCACTCCAGATGTGAATCTGGCTTCCCCATTGACTCAACTTTGTCAGAAATTCCCAAAAGATGATCACCTCGTCTCAGGACACTGCAACCATCATAAATATGAATGAGTTGCCAAGCATCCAAATTTTGATCACATGACCATGGGAATGCTGCAATGATTGTAAGTGTGAAAAACGGTCATCAGTCACTTTTTTCAGTGACGTTGTAACTTCGGACCGTCACTAAATGAACTGTTTGTTAAGTCAAGGACTACCGGTATTTCCCACAAATTAATAGCTTGCAAAACATTTTACTCTCTAAAGCCTGAGGTTTTCTTTCAGGCTAGAAATGGAATGGGCTAGTAAAAGAGACACTGAATTATTGTTTTTCTCCTTTGCTGGTTGGTCCACTGCATTTCTGATGGGACTCTTTCTGCAACCAGGATAGGCTAGTAAAGGAGAAACTGTGTACCAAGATGAGGGAGGCTTTTTATCACATGGCACTTTAAAACCCTTGTACTAATCTAAAAACCCATAATAACACAGTTCAGCCAAGCTCTCATTCCTTTGCATACTGATGAGATTTTTAAAATCCCTTCTAGTAATGCACCTGCCACAAAGGATTTAAGAGACATCCTCCCATGCCCACAGCCTCCTCCAGTACCCCCCCTCTTCAGGTTGTGACCAAGCCAACAGCAACCCACTTTGATCACTGCATGGGCTGGGAAGTGGCAAAATTGCTTTGTGTGAAAAGCAGAGCTTGTTCATTCTGTCTTGTACCTTACTTGGAATCCACATCAAGAGCAATCAATGATCGCTCTGATTCTTTAAACATAACTCCCAGCTGCATTAAATATACATGAGACAAATATGCAACGTGCAACAAGCTTTACGGAACCCAGTAAAAGACATCCGAGACAACTTAACACCATGCAGCAATTGTTGAGACTGTTGGTAAACGTGCTTTAAAACCTGTTATTTACACACACACACACAAATCCATAATGCCCGATTTAATAATGACATTACAATTGTTAATATACCAACATCAGAGTTCATACTTCAGACTAAATCTGAAGTATAGTTAAGGTATTAGTCTACACTTTAAAGACTTAATTTCAAGATTGAAGTATGGTTAAGGCTGTGTTTCTCAACCTTGGCAACTTTAAAATGTATGGACTTCAACTCCCAGAATTCCCCAGCCAGCAATGCTGTTTCAGCAATGAGAAACACTGGGTTAAAAATATTAGTTAATATTTTTATTAATTAGTCTTGACAATGGAGCTTACTGGAAGACTGGAGCAATCATTCTCTCCCAGCCTACCTCACCGGTCCGTGGCTGTAGGAAAAGACAAGAGGAGGAATATGTATGCCACCTTGAGATCCAAAATTGAGGCATAAATTTAACAAGCTTGAGTTATTTATAAAAATAATAGAGACGGGGTTTGAAAAATGTAAAATAAACAACTAAGTAAACCAGAACAAAACAAACTACATTATGGCTTAGTATTCTGTGTGAACCTTAATCTATGACTAAGGATATCAAGCATAACCTACAGGTGCAGACAGACCATTACAAATTCTACCAACACAAGCAAAATATTCAGAGTCATGCCTCATTCCCATCATCCAAAATTCAATGCTGCCTGTAAGACTGTGAATTCAAATTTTGTCATGAATCTTTTAAGGTGAGAGTAATGAGGACATTCCTGAATGCAGACAGGAGTCTGGCAACATATGCACAAATTATCCCATCTAGGATAAATTGCAACCCTTGGTACCTTATCATCAGGAACACATTGTGAATCCCAGCTTCACCCACATGCATGCATTCGAGGGGAGGAGGGGAAAACAACCTTGAGTTATCCAGGCTCTTTATCACATGCTAGGGGCACAGCAAATGACTCATGTTTAAAAAAAGGAGGGTAGGTTTTAAATCTTTACACACTGTTTTAAATTGTGGGAGGGGGAGGTGCAATTTCCTGTACCATCACATAGTATTCTGAAGTAGATGCATTGCTGTAATAGAAAAATGATTAAAATGTACTTTCCCTTCTGACAAAAGACTCCCTTTTTAATATAGGAAGTTTAAAAAGTCACCGACTTTAGTTGAACTGAAGATGAAATCATCTCGAAAGCAAAAGATGGGACACATTTCAAATTCTCACCCGATTAGTTTTAACTAACTTGTATGCTGAAATAGGTACCGTATCTGAATTCTAGTATGGCGGCATGACAACATCCCCTGGGGGAGGGGAAAGAAAGAACAAGCTTTGTTCTCAATTTTAAAAAGAAAAGTCTAAAAAGATAAAGTGGGAGAAACATCCTTGGGAGGATATGGTGAAAGATCCTATTTAAACCAAGCTCCCCCCAGAGATACGGAGAATCCCGGATCTGCGCACCTTCCGCCGCGCTCTAAAGACCTTTTTATTTCACCAGGCGGGCCTGGCCTTTCTCCCTCTTTTTAAACATTTTTAAACATTTTTAATATTTTTAAATATTTTTTAGTATTTTTAATATTCAAAGTTTAAATTTGTTTTAAATTGATTGGGGTTTTAAATCTGTCTGGGCCAAACTATTTAATTCAATTTTATCTCTGCTTTTTAAATTTTGTATGTATGTATTTTATTGTTGGCTGTTCACCGCCCTGAGTCCTTCGGGAGTAGGGCGGTATATAAATCAAATAAAAGTAAAAGTAAAGTAAAGTTAAACCAAGGATTTTTCTGGAGGAGGGATGATGAATAAAGTTAATTAATACATGAGGGTCAGAGTGATGATAGGGGTCTGGATTATGTCCAGATTATGTCCATACTCTGCCATGTTCCTTTCATGCTTCTAAGGGTCTCCAGTCCACCTTCCCACAAACAGTATTACTTGCAGCTGACCAATTTTCTCGCTTCTGCCTCCATCCTGATGACAAAGATGTCCTCTTTTCAACTCAGAAAACTGCAGAATAAGCCTCTTTTCTAGCTCCCACTAGACTTTCACAACTCCTGCCTCCTCCTTCATCCCTCTTTCTCTAAAACTACCTCTCTCAACACCACCAAGATATAAGCCCCCAAACTGTATTTCCTGCCTTTTGACTGCTTCCAAGACTTTTGTTCGCTGTCTCTGGACACCCATTATTTACTGTAAACCCCCAAATCATTTTTCCAGCCCCATACCCCTGCTTCACTTCTCTCTAATCCTCCATGCCTGGTTCCCCCCCTCTTTCAGCCTCTCCTTAAAATCCCCAATTTCTGCCAAACAATCTTAAATATTTCCTACCCACCTTTCCCCCTGCAAATCTGTCTGCTGCATCCTATTTTAAATGTCTTTTTTCCTTAATTTTTCATTCTTATACATCAGCAGCATTAACTCAAGTTACCCTGGGGTCTCCATTCTGATTTTTTTTCCATTCCACATCCAATTATCTCATCCTATGAACTTATGTACCATAAATCTGTATTATCCCTTTATGCTCTTCTCTGATTACTCTACAATGTACAATGTATCCATAAACTATACAGGTAGTCTTCAACTTACTACATTTAATGATCATCCGAAGTTACAATGGTACTGAAAAAAGTGACTTATGACCATTTTTCACACTTACGACCTTTGCAGCATCCCCATGGTCACGTGATCAAAATTTAGACACTTGGCAACTGGCTCATATTTATGACAGTTGCAGTGTCCAGGGGTCATGTGATCAACTTCTGTGACCTTCTGACAACCAAAGTCAATGGGGAAGCCAGATTCAATTAACAACCAGGTTACAAATTTAACAATTGCAGTGATTCATTTAACAACTATAGCAAGAAAGGTAGTAAAAGAGGGCAAAACTCATTTAACAAACGTCTCACTTAGCAACAGAAATTTTGGGCTCAAATATGGTCGTTAAGTCAAGCACCACCTGTAATGCTAATTACACTGATGGTTGATAATAAGTATGGTACTAATGTGCATAACCGAGCAACTTCTAGTCCCCCCCCACATATCAAACTGTTTTCCTACTTTTACCCCTTCCTGGTTTTGCCCCAAATCCCCAAATCCACACATTTCAATGTGCACTATCAACACCAAGTCACTAAATTGTATACTGGAGGATCCCATGATTATTTTTCACCCTCCCAGCATAGATTTGCCAGCATGTCCTCTGAACAAGTATTGTTACTGATTTTCAATGTTCTGATGTGAATTTTAACAGTATTAATACAGTTGACTAGATGGTTGAATTACTAAAAGCCAACCTGTAACCTTTATCAATAAATGTCATCGAATTACAGATAGCCCTTGACTTATGACCACAATTGAATCCAAAATTTCTGTTAAGTGAGATATTTGTTAGCTGAGTTTTGCCCCATTTTACCACATTTCTTCCTCAGTTGTTAAGTGAATCACTGCAATTGATCATTTAGTAACCCGGTTGTTAACTGAATCTGACTTCCCCATTGACTTTGCTTGAAAGGTCGCAAAAGGGGATTACATAATCTTGGGACACAGCAGCAGTCATAAATATGAACCAGTAGTCAAGCATCTGAATTCTGAACACATTATCATGGAGATGCTACAAAGGTCGTAACTATGAAAAACGATCATATGTCAGATTTTGCAGCGCCGTTGTAACTTTGGTCACTAAACAGTTTGTTATAAGTCGAGGACTATCTGTACTAACAGCTGACCAGTAACCTGTATCAATAAATGTCATTATATTATTAAATAAGCGTTAGGTTATTACCGTTATTACCCCTTCCCAAGATTCTTGTATATATACATACATACATACATTCTAACATCAAGGCAAACAGGGCTACCTTTAAACCTTCACTTCCAATTCAAGTCCTACTACAGGTAGTCCTCGATTTATGATCATAATTGATCCCAACATTTATGCTGCCAAAAGTGAGACATTTGTTAAGTGCGTTTTGCCCCATTTTACGACTTTTCTTGCTACAGTT
>JAKOOJ010000018.1:6407500-6602500 GCA_022577455.1 Arizona elegans
CTCCCCCCTCTCTCTGTATCTCTCTCTCTGTATCTCTCTCTCTCTGTATCTATGTCTCTTTCTCTCCCTCTCCCCCCTCTCTGTATCTCTCTCTCTCTCTGTATCTATGTCTCTTTCTCTCCCTCTCTCCCCCCTCTGTATCTCTCTCTCTCTGTATCTCTCTCTCTCTCTCTCTGTATCTATGTCTCTTTCTCTCCCTCTCCCCCTCTCTGTATCTCTCTCTCTCTCTCTGTATCTATGTCTCTTTCTCTCCCTCTCTCCCCCTCTGTATATCTCTTTCTCTATCTCTATCTCTGTATCTCTCTCTCTCTGTATCTATGTCTCTTTCTCTCCCTCTCCCCCCCTCTCTGTATCTCTCTCTCTCTCTGTATCTCTCTCTCTCTGTATCTATGTCTCTTTCTCTCCCTCTCTCCCCCCTCTGTATCTCTCTCTCTCTCTCTCTGTATCTATGTCTCTTTCTCTCCCTCTCTCCCCCCCTCTGTATCTCTCTCTCTGTATCTGTATCTCTCTCTCTCTGTGTATCTCTCTCTCTGTATCTGTCTCTTTCTCTCCCTCTCCCCCCTCTCTCTGTATCGCTCTCTCTCTCTGTATCTCTCTCTCTGTGTATCTATGTCTCTTTCTCTCCCTCTCCCCCCTCTCTCTGTATCTCTCTCTCTCTCTGTATCTATGTCTCTTTCTCTCCCTCTCTCCCCCCTGTATCTCTCTCTCTCTCTCTCTCTGTATCTGTATCTCTCTCTCTCTCTGTATCTATGTCTCTTTCTCTCCCTCTCTCCCCCCCTCTCTCTGTATCTTGGATTTCCAAGGCAGGCAAGGAGTGACTGGGAGGGGAGGGCTGGGGGCAGGGCCAGGCAGTGATGGGACAGGGAGCTGCAGCAGAGGGCCCAAAGAACCGCTTGCTCTTTTTAATGATCAATATTGAGATATGAATAAAAGTATTACAGAAATTCCAAGCTATCTTAAATTGTTCCTTTTAGTCAGATTAAAAGCTACCACATTCTGTAACTACTTCTGGAAATATTTACCGCGCCAGCTGTTTATGTATTTGAAGCTACTGCAGTAGTTTCCCGTTTTACAGAAATATTAAGCTTTCCTCTGTACACCTTGAAAAGAGTGACATCTTCTGGTGGATATCGCTCTCTGTATCTTTTTATTATTATTATTATTATTTGTTTTTAAAGATAGCTTGATTTTTAAGCTAGAAAGATAAAAGCTATCAAAAAGGAACAGTTAAAAGAAAAAAGGAAAGAAAGAGAAAGGAAAGTCAAAGCAAAAAAAAAGGAAGGAAAAAGAAATACAAAGAAATAACTCCCAACTTTCTTTTACAGTACAACAGATATAAGTACAGGTCCTCGACTTACAACAGTTCATTTAGTGATTGTTCAAAGTTACAATGGGACAGGGGTGAAATCTACTTACTTTCCCTACCGGTTCTGAAGTGCATGTGCCGCGCACGCATGCCCATATCACATGTGCCGCGCGGACCCTCTGCACATGCTCAAACCCTTCTGCGCATGGACAGAGGGTAAAAAACAGGTTACTTCCTGGTTAAAACCAGGAAGTAACAACAACTGGGAGGGTAGGCGGAGCCTCACACTGCCATCGCTACTGGTTCTCCAAACCACCCACCGCCATCGTTACCGGTTCAGTCGAACCGGTCTGAACCGGTAGCATTTCACCCCTGCAATGGGACTGAAAAAAGGGACCTATGACCGTTTTTCACACTTATGACAGATGCAGCATCCCTGTGGTCACACAATCAAAATTCAGATAGCAATAGCACTAACACTTAGATTTATATACTGCTTCATAGTGCGTTACAGCTCTCACCAAGCGGTTTACAGAGTCAACCTCTTGCCCCCAACAATCTTGATCCTCATTTTACTGACCTGGAAAAGATGGAAGGCTGAGTCAACCTTGAGCTGTGAGAATCCTCCTGTGTTTTATTTTGTCAGTTTCAAGCATTTGTTTATTTATTTATTGGGCAGACATGACTCAAATCCAGTAAGACTCTGCACAGCTTGCATTTAGTTTTTGCAATAATTAAACATTATCACCAAATTTAATAGCAACAATAGTAGGAAAAATTACCACAAGCAGTAAGTAACCAAACTTAACGCAGGGTAGTGCTTTTCTAATTTCTAGAAATATTGCACAACTGTTTGCAACAGCTGCGTTTGCATAACGACATTCATAATTTACTGAATTAAGTCACTGCTATGGTTTGCACACAGGACTGATTGTGCACACTAACTTATGCAAAAACAGTGGTTAGATGTCAACCCTGAAGTAGGGGTGAAATGCTTGGAGGTTTCTGGATTGCCACACACAACAGAGGGAAGGGGAAAATAGTTAGATGGGGTTTTGTAGCCAAAACAGTAAAGTTTTCCTGTGGGAACCAAGGTCATTCTCATAGGTAGCTGGCCCGAGGAGGAGTGAAGTAACCAAGCAACGGGCCAGCACCCGGATTGGACAACGTGACCAGTGACTTGAGGGAAAGGGGAAAGTTTTAATTAGGTAAAAGCTGTGGGAACTTTTAGAGTTGGCTTTCACCAGTTGTGCCAATATGACGTATCCAATAAAACTGTTCTTTGAGGAATTTGCCTGCCTTGGAGTTCTATTTTCGATGGGTGCATTACGTGGAACCCTGACATATATATACTCTCTCACCAGGGGTGGGTTCTAAAATTTTTTACTACTGTTTCTGTGGGCGTGGCTTATTTTGTAGGCATGGTTTGATGGTCATGGGACAATTCTTTAGGATTTAGCAGAAGTACTGGTCTACCAGGCTTTTAACTGCTTGCAGAGCTGTACCGGTCTACTCATTTGTTTTTTGAGGCAGCAGTCTACCCATTTATATTTGGAGGCACCGGTCTACTCATTTGTTTTTCGAGTGCAGTGGTCTACCACCACACTGCCTTTTAACACTGATCAGCTGTAGGGCAGCCCTTTGAAGCCCCATGGCAAGAATTTAAACAGTTTTTTTCCTTCTAGCCAAGCAGCTGGGACTCGGGAAGCAGCGAATAGATTGGGGGTGGGCCAAATAAAAGGTAAGAATAATGTGGGGGAGGGGCGGGAGGGCCCAGCTCCCGAACAAACAGAACTGGTTCGGTGATATCATATCGTCACCGTTACCGGCTCGGCCGAACCAGGAGGAACCCACCACTGTCTCTCACACAACACAATGGCTGAAATTTCTCTCTTTCACTGTCCCTGAATTAAAGATAGTCCTTAACTTAGGACCGTAATTGAGCCCAGAATTACAGTCATACGTTGTAGTGGTAAGTGGAGGCATCATGTGACCAGACCCAATTTTTTGACATTTTTTGGTGGCGGTTTTTAAGTGGATGCAGTGGTTGCTAAATAGGTTGTTAAATACAGGTAGTCCTCGACTTACTACTACAATTGAGCCCAAAATTTATGTTGTTAAGCGAGACATTTGTTCAGTGAGTTTTGCCTATTTTACAACCTTTCTTGCCACAATTGTTAAATGAATCATTGCAGCTGATAAGTTAGTAACATGGTTATTAAGCGAGTCTGGCTTCCCCATTGACTTTGCTTGTCAGAAGGTCACCAAAGGGGGATCACATGACCACGGGACACAGCCAGGGTCATAAATAAGTTTCCAATAATTTTGATCACATGATCGTGGGGACGCTTCAAACGTCGTCACTGTGAAAAATGGTCATAGCTCACTTTTTTCAGTGCTGTTGTAACTTCGAATGGTCACTAAGTGAACTGTTGTAAGTCGAGGACTACCTGTATATCCGTTTTATCCATGAGCATTCTTTGCTGGGAATCAGCATTTGGGACTGGAACTTCCATCACTAAGCGATGTGGTCATTGAGTCAGTTGCATGCAATTTTACGACTGTGGTCATTACATGAATCCAACTCCCCTCAAGCTGTGGTCATTAAGTGAATCCAACATTTTTTTTATTTGATTTATATGCCGCCCTTCTCCGGAGACTCAGGGCGGCTTACAATGCGTTAAGCAATAGCCTTCATACTTTTGTATATTTATACAAAGTCAGCTTATTGCCCCCAACAATCCGGGTCCTCGTTTTACCTACCTTAGAAAGGATGGAAGGCTGAGTCAACCTTGAGCCTTGGAGAGATTTGAACTTGCAGTAATTGCAGAGAGCTGGTGTTAATCACAATGCTTTTAGTCTGCTGAGCCACCAGGCCCTTCATTGACTTGATCAGAAGCCTCCTAGGAAAGCCACAAATGGTGATCAGGTGACACTGGGATGCTGCAACCGTCGTAAATACATGTCAGTTGCCAAGTGCCTGTATTTTGAGTGCATGACTGTGGGGATGCTATGCCAGTTGCAGATGCAAAGTCAAGTTTTAAGTCATTTTTTCCACCGTCATAACTTCAAACCTTTGTTAAATGAATGGTCGTAAGTGGAGAACTGACTCTATAAAGAATAAATCGACTCCTTCAATCCTGTGACATCCCTTTAAGGCAAGGGTGTCAAACTCGATTTCATTGAGGGCCACATCAGGGTTGTGTTTGACCTCGGGGAGGGCGTGGCCAGGGGTGTGGCCAGCATGTCATTCATGTCAGGGGGCGGGCCTGCGCACAAGCTCTATTTTCACTGGCAGAGGCACTGCAGGCCGGTCCTTCGCTGTTTCCAAGGCAAATCTAAGCATCTGTCCGCGGGACAGATCTAAGCACCAAGCGGGCCAGATCCAGCCCCCAAGGTCTTGAGTTTGGCACCCCTGCTTTAAGGACTGGGAGACTGAGATCATATCTCCCTTTTGCCTTGTTTTCTTTCGGTTGAACAGACCCAACTCTTTTCATCCTTTTTCACAGGGTCTCTAAACCTCTCATGCTCCTCGCAGCTTTTCTCTGTACTCTTTCCAAGCTTCTCAGCATCCTTCTTATATTGTGCAATAAGTATAGTTAATATTTATTTATTAAATTTATGTACCGCCCAACTCACTGTTGTTATACTGGAATTATAGTTTAAAACAGAGTTCCCCAACTTTTCCAGTTGGCAGCCCAGAGCGGGGGTGGGAGGGGGGAAAGAGGGAATTTTGTGAGAGGGGCATGCGTGCACGCAAGCACCCGTTCAGTGGTGGGTTTCAAAAATTTTTACTACTGGTTGTGTGTGAGTGGCTTGGTGGGTGTAGCATGGCTTGGTGGGTGTGGCAGGGGAAGGATACTGTAAAATCTCCATTCCCTCCCCAAACCAGGGGAAGGATACTGCAAAATCCCCATTTCCTCCCAATCAGCTGGGATTTGGGAGGCAGAGAATAGATGGGGGCGGGGCCAGTCAGAATTTTTACTACCGGTTCTCTGAACTACTCAAAATTTCCACTACCCGTTCTCCAGAACTGGTCAGAACCTGCTGAAAGCCACCTCTGCACCCGTTGCTAGCGTGGGTGGAACCATGAGTGCTTGCACGAGTGGTGCCGCAAGTGTCCATGATGCTTGCATGAATGTGCCACAAATGCACGCAACGCTCACACGAGTGAGGCCAAAGTGCCTATGACGCTCGTGAGTGAGGCCACAGCAGTGGTGGGTTCCTCCTGGTTCGGTCCGGTTCAGCCCAGCCGGTAGCGGTGACAATATGACATTACCGAACCGGTTCTCCCCTCCCCGCCCTCCCCCCCACGTTATTCTTACCTTTTATTTGGCCCCACCCCCAATCTATTGCTGCCTCCTGAGTCCCAGCTGATGACTAGAGGGGAAAAAAACTGTTTAAACTCTTGCTGGGGGGGCTTCAAAGGGCTGTCCTACAGCTGATCAGTGTTAAAAGCAAACAAATGAGTCAGGTCGTAAGTGCAAGGACTGGTCGTAAGTGCGAGGACCTTCCAGAAATGACTCCGACCAGCTAGCCACGCCCACATAGTCACATGACCTCCAAGACACACCCACAAAATAAGCCACGCCCACAGAACCAGTAGTAAAAAAAATTACAACCCACCCCTGGGCCACAGGCCCCCACGATGCTTGCGCGAGTGGGACTGTGCATGCACTTAGATGCGCAACAGCTGGCTACTCACATGGCTCGGTTGCGAATAGGCTGCAACCTGGTAGTGGGCTACAGCCTACAGGTTGGGGACCCCTGACTCAGAGGATTTAAGCCAATTCTGGTCCACAGGTTTTGCATTTCTGCTTTAAACCCAAGCCTACAGACTAGTATTCTCAACTTGGATCCTGGGATTAGTTGTTTTTTGTTTTTTTTGTAAATATTTTTTATTTATTTTTTTCCAAACATAAACATAAAATATAACTTTTAAGAACAAGTCTCGATCCGGTCATAGATGGTTACCACACTTACATTCCTTTAACAAGCTCCATTCAATTTCCCATTACATCTTTTTCAGAAATTCAAAACATAAAAAAACCAATTTTAACATAAAGTCTAGCATTTCCACCTAAACAAATCCATTATATCAATACAATTTTAATTTCAAACTAACTTTCGCTCATTTTTATATCTATATATCAATCCTGATTTTATCTTGCTCTTCTTCACCTTGTATCTTTTACCATCAGTGTCAAAATAATTTTTAACAATATTCTAACCTCTTATTCCAATTATTTACCTTACAATTTTATCACCACAAATCTTAATTTCAAGTTCAATACAACTCCATTTTTATTACACTTTCTAAAACAAAATTCTATCTAATTCTTAATCTCTTGACCCTTTTCCTCGAATCTTAGTATCTTAAACACACTTAAAAACACTTATCATCTATTACAATTTCCATGTTACACAGGTTTATCACAAAAACATGTTTTATTTAAACTAATTTCTAGCATCTTTTCTTCCATACCTCCCTCTATTGTTTGGCTGTTTTCCAGCATATTATGTTTGGCTGATTCCCAGCATAGTTTCCTCCAGAGCACCAACTATTTTTGGCTAGTTTCCAATATAGTCTCCTCCAAGCCTACCACCATTATTAGCTAATTTCCAACATATTTTCCAGCATAATCTCGTCCAACTCTCCACCTATTTGTTTGGCTGATTTCCAGCATTTTATTGGCTGATTTCCAACATATTATGTTTGGCTGATTTCCAGCATAGTCCCCTCCAGGGCTCCCACTCTTGTTTTGCTGATTTCCAGCATATTCTCCTCCAACTCTCCTGTAGGTGTTTGGCTGATTTCCAGCATTTTAACTAGTTTCCAATGTATTTCCTCCGAGTCTCAAACTCTTATCTAGTTGGTATCCATCTCTCTTATTTTAATTTTCTCTTACAATATAATTATCTATTTTTTTAAAAATTAATTTGATTTATATGCCGCCCTTCTCTGGAGACTCAGGGCGACTTACAATGCGTTAAGCAATAGCCTTCATACTTTTGTATATTTATACAAAGTCAGCTTATTGCCCCCACAAACTGGGTCCTCATTTCACCTACCTTAGAAAGGATGGAAGGCTATTTTGTGTCAGTTTCCCAACATGCTCTTTCAAATTAATTCTCAATATATTTCATAGTAATCATCATTTCCAGCATATGTTAAATTAAATCACAGTTTGTTGCTAAAATCTGTGTATCTTATAGTTTGCTCAATAAAACCTTAATCAAACATAATTACCAATCTAGCATTTGTTTGCATATTAAAATTAAAACATATTACATCAAACAGTAAATTTTCTTAAAGTTATCTCACATTAAAATATACTCTTCTTTATTGTTTTTAACCACCCATATATCATCCTCTATTTTAGTTGCCATCCCTTATTTTCTATTTTTATTACTCCAAAAACCCTCCTGTTTTTATCCAAAAATCATATATACCTTTAGGCTTTTAAACTTTACATTTCAATTTAGTTACATTTCAATTTATCTACTTTATTTCTTCCTTTTCTTCCTTTTTCTGTCTGTCCATAAATGTTCCATTTCAAAGTTCATCTGTTCAAGTTGAAAAAATTTTGTATGTCCCTTTAATGCTTTATAATGTCTGTTCCATGTGTGACGCATCAACTTCCTGTCTTTTCTTCTTACGCCACACCTAATTTTTTTGCTAAGCTTGTTAATTTCCATTGTCAAATGTCCAAAATGTTCCTTCTTTCTTCTTAAAATCATCCAGGACAGAATAAAGATCTCCAAATTCCATAGATCTAATGTTAATTTCAAAGTAATCCAAAGTAAAAAGCCACTTAAAAAGTTTCTTTTCCAAACGGAAAGGGAAATCTTTTCAATCCACTCTCCTGCTTAGTCACCGCAGGCTCCCTGGCAATTATGTAGCCATCCGTCTGTCTTTCTTCATTAGCTTCATTAACTTTCAAAGGTGTAAACTCCCAAAGATACATTTCTCCAATCCACTCCAAATAAAAAAAAAGTCACTTTTCTAAATTATTAAAAGCCAATTTTTCCAAACTTACTAAAACAAAGTCTGTTTTGGGTCTTTATTTCCATTTTTTTTCCTTTTGATCTTCAAGCCCCACAGATCTGTAGCCGCTATTTAAAGTTGGGGTCTTATTTTTTTCCAAAAAAACCCCAAATAGTCCTGTTGTTTTGCCTGGGTTGGTGTCACTCACCCAGCTTCAAGATATTTGCTCTTTCTTCTTCTTCTTCTCTCCTGCACAATCTTGTGTCCCGGTCTGCCGCGGCTTTGTGGCAGCCGCCATGGCTGCCTACCCCCACCGCCATCTTCGAAGATTCCCTCTGGCCTCCGAGGAACTTGCCTGTTCCTCTTGGCACACCGAGGCGCTCCTCTTCACCCCCATCCCTACAAGATGAGGGATGGTCCGAAGACCGATCAGACGGTGGTTTGTCAGTTGGGGTTTTCGCGGGCTTGTTAGAGCCCGCTATTTCCCCAACTGTGGCGCTGTGGCTCCAGACCGGAAGTCTGATCCTGGGATTAGTTGTGGTTCATGGGGGTACTCAGTGGTGGGTTCCTCCTGGTTCGGCCCGGTTTGGCCGAGCCGGTAGCGGTTACGATATGACATCACTGAACCGGTTCTGGCCCCCCTACCCCCCCACCTCCCCACCCCCCCAGTATTATTCTTACCTTTTATTCGGCCTCACCCAGTGGTGGGATTCAAATAATTTAACAACAGGTTCTCTGCCCTAATGATTTCTTCCAACAACCAGTTCACCAAACTGTTCAGAAAGTTAACAACCGGTTCTCCCAAAGTGGTGCGAACTGGCTGAAACCCACCACTGGCCCCACCCCCAATCTATTGCTGCCTCCTGAGTCCCAGATATCGGCTAGAGGGAAAAAAAACTGTTTAAACTCTTGCCATGGGGCTTCAAAGGGCTGCCCTACAGCTGATCAGTGGTAAAAGAAAACAAATGAGTAGACTGGTGCCTGCAAAAATAAATGGGTAGACCAGTGCCTGCAAAAATAAATGGGTAGACCAGTACAGCTCTGCAAGCAGTTAAAAGCCTGGTAGACCAGTACCTCTGCTAAATCCTAAAGAATTGTCATATGATCATCAAGCCACGCCCACAAAATAAGCCACGCCCACAGAACTAGTAGTAAAAAAAATTAGAACCCACTCCTGGTGATAGTGTAAGGATTTCCTGCTGGGAATACTATGATAAAAACACTTATTTTTTAAAAGGTCCAAAATTTCACAAGATCCCCAAAATTCATGAGACTTCATTTAAAATCTCACAACTTTCTAAACTAGAATATTGAAACGTCATGCTGTTTAGATTATAAGAGCCATGGTGGCCCAGCGGTTAGAATGCAGTATTGCAGGCTAACTCTGCTGGCTGCCAGCAATTCGATTCTCACTGGCTGAAGGTTGACTCAGCTATCCATCTTTCCGAGGTCGGTAAAATGTGGTCCCAGATTGTTGAGGGTAAGTGTTGTGGCCTGTACACGGCCTGTGCAGCTAGTAGCTGATTCAGACAGCGAGGAGGCCGGTGTGGTGCTACACCAGCAGCCTGTGCAGCTGGCACTCGAGTCAGACAATGAGGAGGCTGGAGAAGATGTGGTGCCAGAGGTGAGGATTCAGCCAGGGCCTTCAGAACGTCCAGAAGCTCCCATAAGTGAAGAGGATGAAGAGGAGGAGCCTCTTCTCGATGCACAGGCGTGCAGAGCTGCCAAAAGGCAGGAGTGGCTCCTCAGGAGGAGGTCTCCTCGGGAGTAAGGCTTGGGGCTAATTGGCCACTCCCGTAGCCTATTTAAGGAGGAACGCCGACTGAAGCAATTTGCAGGGAACAACTTAGTTCATATACCTTCGTGTCTTGTTTTGCTTATCAGCTTCCTGCAAATTGCTTCTCGGCATTCTGCCAACCATAGTAAGCTTTCAGTTATTATTTTTTGAATTCTTGGCGGCTGTTAATGCAATTAATTAACAGCCGTTGTTATAAAAGACTGGTTTATTTAGTAAACTAAGGTTTGAATGGACTTTGTGTGTGCTCTGTTCTTTGTGGTCCGTAGCTGGGACAGAACAGGTAAGATGCTGACTCTGTAAACCGCTTAGAGAAGGCTGTAAAACACAGTGAAGTGGTACATAAGTCTAAGTGCTATTGCTATATCCACCCAACCACCCATCCATCCATCCACTCATCCATCCACTCACCCAACCACCCATCCATCCAATTTATATGGCTACCCATCTCATTTATCTGACTCTGGGGGGCTTAACGTCAAAGAGATAAACACTATAAACACATAGCAGTTTCATTTATTTGGGGGGGGGCAAATTAATTTAATTTGGAGGCTTTGCTTACATGGCGACCCTCAACAGCAATAAAGTGATCTCTGCAAAGGTTGGGAATTGTTAGTTAATAACTTTCATGGTGACTGTCATTCTCTAGAATCCTTCCAGTTGGTTGGTTTTGCAGCTAGATGGTAGTATAACCTCATGCTATAAAATACACCACAACCACCTGAAATTGATGCACTACAGCATTACACATAGGCAGGATTGTCCTAGGGTAAATTGGAGGTGCCTGTGTTGCTACTTAGTGTACTGTGTACGCAACAGCCTCTTCAGATCAATAAAGCATGCATGTAGATACAGTTGAATGGTAGCTTGCTTCTCCATGGTTTATTGAACAGGCCATAGTTGCCTGGGTTTCACAACTCAAAATCAAACAGGCACCAATCGGCTAAGCTGCTGCCTAAGCCACCCTTGGCTGGTTTTACCCAGCAGCTTTAACCAACACATTAAGCTTGGTCAGCTTGAACCTTGGTTAGTTTTAAGTATGTGTCCTCATTTGGTGAATGTATGGTTCAGTGCATTGTGTAAATAAAGAAAATGGGTTATTTAATAAGCAGGGTATGGACTTGATGTGGTTGGGGCCAGCATGGTTGATTCTTAACCCATTTTAGCAAGCCAGAACCGAACAGAATTAGAGAGTTGGAAGGGACCTTGGAGGTCTTCTAGTCCAACCCTCTGCTCAAGGAGGAGACCCTATACCATTTCAGACAAATGGCTGTCCAGTCTCTTCTAAAAAGCCTCCGGTGATGGGGCACCCACAACTTCTGAAAGCTTAATTGATTAATTGTTCTCACTGTTAGGGAATTTCTCCTTAATTCTAGGTTGCTTCTCTCCTTGATTAGTTTCCATCCATTGCTTTCTATCCTGCCTTCAGGTGCTTTGGAGAATAGCTTGACCCCCTCTTCTTTGTGGCAGCCCCTTAAATATTGGAACACTGCTATCATGTCATCCCTGGTCCTTTTTTTCACTAAACTACACAACCCAATTCCCGCAACTCTTCGTATGTTTTAGCCTCCAGCCCCCTAATTGTTTTTGTTGCTCTTCTCTGCACTCTTTTTAGAGTCTCAACATCTTTTTTATAATATGGTGACCAAAACTGAATGCAGTATTCTAAGTGTGGTCTTACTAAGGCTTTATAAAGTAGTATTAATATTTCAAATGATCTTGATTCTATCCCTCTGTTAATGCAACCTAGGACTGCAGTAGCCAGCTTAACAGTTAAAAATGTGATAAAGTTTGACAGAAGAAATCAAGATCCGAATCCCGTTCAACAGCAAAGCCAAGATAACCTTAACCTAGCTATCCCAATAAGATTCTCATTTGTATCTTCGAAATCAGAGGCCTTCAAACTTGTCAGCTTTTAAGACTTGTGGCTGGCTGGAGAATTCTGGGAGTTGAAGTCCACAAGTCTTAAAGCTGACAAAGTTTGAGGACCTCTGTTCTAAATATTCAGCAAGATATTGGTGAGACTGTAAATCCCTGGGGAACATTGGAAACAACAATTGTCCTGCTGGATCTGTCTCCTGTCCTGTCTAATCCAGCACAACTGGATTTATTGAATCTTTGGAAAAAGTGCAGAGAAGAGCAACAAAGATGATTAAAGGCCTGGAGACTAAAACATATGAAAAACGGTTGCAGGAATTGAGTATGTTTTTAACGTATTTTAAATTTTTGTATTTATGTGTTTTATCTTGTGGCTGTTCACCGCCCTGAGTCCTTCGAGAGAAGGGCGGTATAGAAATTTAATAAAATAAAATAAATAAATAAATAATGTCTAATTTAATGAAAAGAAGGACTAGGGGTGACATGATAGCAGTGTTCCAATATCTAAGGGGTTGCCCCAAAGAAGAGGGGGTCAACTTATTTTCCAAAGCACCAGAGGGCAGAACAAGAAACAACGGAAGGAAACTAATCTCAAGGAGAGAAGAAACCTGGAATTAAGGAGAAACTTCCTAACAGTGAGAACAATTAACCAGTGGAACAGCTGGCCTCCAGAAATCGTGGGCGCTTCATCACTGGAAGTTTTTAAAAGGAGACTGGACAGCCATTTGTCTGAAATGGTATAGGGCAGTGATGGCTAACCTTTTTGCCGTTGTGTGCCAAAAGTGGCGGGAGCACGGGGAGGTCGCCCACGTGCATGGCCACACCCATAATTCAATGCGCCCCGCCACTGCGCACGCCCCACACTTTTAGCACGTGATGGCACGGTGGGACCCTCAGAGGCCGGAAACAGCCCATTTCCCAACTTCTGGTGGGACTGGAAGGCCTAAAAATCAGCTGGCTGGTGCACGCATGTGCGCTGGAGCTGAGCTACAGCAACGCTTGCGTGTCCACTGATATGGCTCGGTGTGCCACCTGTGGCACCCGTGCCATAGGCTCGCCATCACGGGTATAGGGTCTCCTGCTCGAGCAGGGGATTGGATTAGAAGCCCTCTAAGGTCCCTTCCAACTCTATTCTGAATTAAATTGAAGAAAAGACGGAAACCCACCAATGACCCAGCTGATGGCCTTCAGAGGCAGTCCCACTGCCATCAAGGCTAAAAGCTCTTGGTGGATCTGAAATAAATATCAGATTTTTGGGAAAAGGTATTGACTGAAATGTCATGTGTTAGTCACTAAACAAAAATTTGAATTTTCTCCAAAGTTAGCTTTGCCACTTGTATTTGGTGGCCAGAAAAATCAATTGCAAACTGAAGAACTCATTACATTTTTACTTCTAGTAAAACTAGAAGTACAAACAACAGAAAGGCCTAGCTATTCTCTCTAGATGAGATAAGATTTTATCTATAGCCCTGGTGGCACAGTGGCTAGTATTGCAGGCAAATTTTGCCCACAGCCTGGAGTTCGATCCTGATGGGGCTCAAGGTTGACTCAACTTTCCACCCTTCCAAGGTCAATAAAATGAGGACCCAGATTGTTGAGGGCAATAGTAACATTGTAAAACTTCCAGAGTACTATGGTGTGATCTATAAGCCTAAATAGTATTATTATTGCTATAGCTATGCTTGAAAAAGGTAAAATCCATTCTATGACAAGCCAAAATAAATTCTGGGAATTTCATAATTTATATAACAGATAAGCATGCTCAAAGTTGCATGTATCCAAAATTATGGGCACATTAAGAGTTACCAATAGTGTGTATAGTATGTTTATAAATTCGGTAACTTGACAGCAAGGCTCTTCCAACCTCAAATACAGAACTTGGATTCATAAACTACATTCAGTTTGTCAAAGCCTAGCCTGTTGATTAAACCAGGTCCAACATTACAATTAAAACCATGACCTATAAACTGCAAAATGCATGTTATTTGTTCAGCATAATGCACAAATTAGACCAAGGCTCTCTAGCCTTGGCAACCTTAAGACTGGTGGGCTTCAACTCCCAGAATTCCTCAGCCAGCCATGGAATTCTGGGAGTTGAAGTCCACTAGTCTTAAAAGTTGCCACAGCTAGAGACCCCTGAATTAGGCCATTGTGTTAAGATGACATTTTAATTATTTGGAATTATTTAATTCCAAATAATTAAAATGTGGTCACCTGAGACTATTACATATAGAAGTTAACCCTTTAACTTCTTTATCGTTAGCACTTAAGTTAACACTTTATTGTGGCTGAGTATTTACCATATTTTTCGGAGTATAAGACGCACCTTAGTTTTTGGGGAGGAAAATAAGAAAAAAGCTGATTGGCAGGTGAATCAGCCTCCTGGAATACCCCCAATCAGCTGTTCCCAGAGGTGAATTTTAGTAACAGGTTCGTTGGTTGTGAGATCTGTACCTTGCTTTTTTTTCTGCCTCTGAAAGCCTCCAAAACAGCTTCAGAAAAAAAAAGCCTCTGAAACTAGAGGCTTTCAGAGGCTTTTTTTCTGAAGCTTTTTTTCTGCGGCTTTTTTTTTTGAAGCTTCTTTTCTGAGGCTTTTTTTCTGAAGCTTCATTTCTGAGGCTTTTTTCAGCCTCTGAAAACTCCGTTTGAGAGGCTGGGTGGGGCTATATTCGGAGTATAAGACGCACCCAGATTTTCACCCTCTTTTTTGGGAGAAAAAGGTGCATTTTATACTCTGAAAAATACGGTAGGTTTTTCTTCACCCAAGTACTTCACCTAGAACAGAAACCTAGACCACACTGCTTCTTTTTGTTGGTGCCAAAATGCCAGCAACTTTTTCTGGGTAATTTTATTTCTCTCCTATTTTTTTAGCAGCCTTGAATTGCCTTTCCTTGCCCCTGAAACATGCACAGCCAACATTAAATCATATCTCAGTGTGTTTTGACAGCAGCACTGTAAACAAATAAGCCTATTTTGCAAGGCAAGACTCTTCTAACTGGGAAAATGGAAACTGAAATCCTGTTTGCCTGGATGAGACCCCAATGAGAAGCTACTATATAGAGACCACATAGATTTGCTTATGCTACATCAGTATTTCTCAACCTTGACAGCTTTTAAGCTGTGTGGACTTCAACTCGAGTTGAAGTCCACACAGTTTAATGTTCCCAGGTTGAAAAACACAGTTGTGAAACATCCTGTATACTGCTGTCTAACACAGGTAATCCTCAACTTACATGAGTTCATTTAGTGACCATTCAAGGTTACGGCATTTAAAAAATGTGACTTATGACCATTTTCCACACTCATGACCATTGCAGCATCCCCGTGATCACGTGATCAAAATTCAGCCGCTTGGCAACTGACTCATATTTATGACGGTTGCAGTGTCTCGGGGCCACACGATCCTCTTTTGCGACCGTTCTGATAAGCTAAGTCAATGGGGAAGCCAGATTCACTTAACAACCGTGTTGCTAACTGAACAACTGCAGTGATTCACTTAAAAGTACGGCAAGAGAAGTCATAAAAACGGGGCAAAGCTCACTTAACAAATGCCTCGCTCAGCAACAGAAATCTTGGGCTCAATTGTGATCGTAAGTCGAGGACTAGCTGTATAGTGTTTCTCAAGCTTGGAATTTTAAGTTTTGTTTTTTTTTTAAATGTTTTTGGACTTGATGTTATTGCAGATTCTTCTACACAGGTTGAAAACCATCCGTATCCATATCCCCTCCAATTCAAAGAGTATAGTTTGCCCACGAAGCTGGAGACGGAGGAAGCTCACACGCTCAAAAAGTTGTCCAAAAACTGCTTTTTAATAAGAGCTCCTTAAATTAAGTCAAGTATCACAACCAGCAGTCTTAGGAACCTGGCTTGGCTTTCTATACCGACCCTCACCCCTTAGTAGCAGACGGACATGATCCCCCTCCCCTTCCCTGCCTCTCTTCCCAAACAGCTAAAGGTTTGTTTTTAAAGGCCTTCTTACAGATCAGCTCTAGGTGCTACTACTACTACAACTATGGGGTTCCATTTTTACAGTTATCACCCACGACACAATGGGTCCTATGTCAAACACCAAAATGAATCAGGTACATTTCTGGTGATGGTCGAAATGGAATGACCAAGCTGCTTCGGCCATCTCCCCTCCCACCCGACCGCCCCCTCCCCAAGTCTACTTCTCAAGTCCATCAGAAGCCAATGGTGCTTTTAGCCTGTGGTGCTGGGACAGCATGATGCTCTGGTCTTCTTCAAGCTGTCGAGCAGCCGCTTCTTAAAGAATCTCTCGCGGTATTTGAGTCCGGTCAGGTGTCTCAAAGTGGGAGGCATTTGTTCCGGAGAGACGTCCACATAAACCGGGATGACCTTCGCCCCCTTCTGGTGTACGGTATGGACCAGGTTCCATTCCAAAATGTGCTGGCACCAAGGGTCAGTCATTGAATGGGGGGTCAAGAGGATGATGGCCAGTCGGCTGCTTTGGATGATCTCGTTCACGGAGGCCAACACCGGCTTCCCGGCCACGTGGTCCTGATGTTCAACGTAGCCATGGAAGCCATAGGCAACCAGCATCTCGCGGATAGCGGTGGCAATGGCGTCGTCTTCCAGGCAGTACCAGAGAGAGAAATCGTATTGGAACGAAGATGTCATGGCGTAAAAAGTATGGGGGAACTACCCCTAGGGCAAGTGGTGATTTTCTCACCCCAACCCCAACCCTTCCCACAAAGCCCACTTGTCCCAGCCTATCTGTGTGTGTGAACTCTGCGGAAACTTCCCCTTGGCTTTCCCCAAAGAGAGGTGTTTTGTTCTGAACGTCTGTGTGAAGGAAACAAAACGAGGGCCAATGGAGCTGCGGAGAACTAAGAGCAACAGTGAATCTAGGGCCAAAACAATAAAAACAACGCTAACTGCACAACCGGGCATCTCAGCGTGAGCACAGCGAAGAGATCCAGGCCCTCAAGAAGCTTGTAGCGGGGCGGCTGGCTTGGACACACAATTCACGGAACCTAAAAACACAGACCGTGTTGAAGATGTGTAGCGTAGGCATGCTGAAACCACATCACAATGGCGAGTCTTTAGTTTTTTCAAGCATGGCATGGATCCTGTAAAGGGGGGGGGAAGGGGGGAACGCGGGTCGAACTCGACTGTGGTCACTTTCCCCCCAAAAAAGTATCTCACAAAGCTCTCTGCTTCATCTCTAAAATGCCCTGCTCCAGGGTTGCTCCGGCCAGTTTCAGCTCCTCGCACTTCTCCTTGAGCAAACTGCAGGCCTTCTGGAGCCGGTGATTCATCTCCACATAGGACTGGGTCAGCCGGTAGAGGCGTTCCCTCTTGGCCTCTGGATCTTCATTCTTCGTTGGGGTGGGCAAATCTGAAGGCAGGCAAAATGGGAACCGGGGTGAGGGTGGGTAGAAGAGAAAAGAGAGATAGAGATAATGACAGAGGAGTATATTTGTAGCTCGGGGTTGAAATGAGGGGCTGCTGGTGCTCTCTGAGCTTGGTTGTTTTCTTGCAGACGTCTCATGACCCAACTAGGCAACATCATCAGTGCTAGTAGGGAGTGGGGTTTGCTCTCGTTTTATATTCTAGTGACTTGCCCTGTCAGTTTTTGGTGTAGATTCTTTGGTTGGGCTGTTTACTATTAGCTTGTTTGGCAGATCCTTAATTGGGGTACTGTTTACTTCTTGATTGTGGGTCTGATGTTAATCTTGGTGTTAATTTCTGCTCTCAACTAGCACTGATGATGTTATCTAGTTTGGTAATGAGACATTTACAAGAAAACAACCAAGCTCAGAAAGCACCAAGGACTCCTCAGACAGAAATAAAGTGTGCTACCTTTGCAGAGCACCTACACAACAAAAGCTTAATACCGTAATAAAAGCATTGATTGGCACCGAGATGCTCTTAGTTTCAATATGACATATCTCAGCTCAGCTACAAAGAACCCAGTCAGAGGTTTCGGAGAACAATTGGGTTCAGATTCATGTTATAGTGCAATCATAACTAATATAAAATTGAAACCTGAAATCTTTCTCTTAGGATTACTAAATAAGATTTCCCCCGATAAATCTCCCTAAAAGATTTGGAATTTTATCATTGTACATGTTGGCCGCAGTGAGAATTTAATATGCACAGAAATGGAAAGATATATCAATCCCCACTACTAAAAAATGGATGAAAAAAGGTGAAGCTAGCAAAAATGGCAAAATTGACATTTCCTATTAGAGAAAAGAACATATCCAGCTTTGTTTCTACCTGGAAACCACTTCTGGACTTTGTGCTTGGGACAGAAAAAAATGAACTCTTGATTTTGCTGATTAATAGAACTGGCTGATATAGAAGTAGCTAATATTTGTTAAGTTTGTAAAAGTAAAAAGTGAAGGCTGTACTTTACTATGCTGAAAAAAGTTGAAAGTCAATGGTCTTTTTTTCTTTTCCATTGTACCTACATCTTTCTTACCCTTTTCTTCCCTTTTTCCTATCATCCTCATTTCTGTTTTATATTAAGATAATTGTAATAAAACATCTAAAAAGAAGTTTTGGAGAACAGTTATTCCCCCCCAAAAAAAATTCCAGCTGGATTCAATTTAAGACAATTTCCTCTATTTCTAATAAAAGCTGAGCTTCATCCAAAACAATGAGAATTAAATTTCTTCTATAAATGGCTAAATATTTCACTTTCAAGCAAAGTATATTAGGATCAATCTAGCAGCTTCAACAGGACTGGAAACCACCGAATGCTAAGACCACACTGACACTCAATCCACAGTGCATTTACTTAGGTCACAGAGTGGGGAACTTTATGACTTGTGGACCTCAACTCCCAGAATTCCTGAGCCAGCATGAAAATCCACAAGTCATAAAAAAAAAGGGCCATAGTCTCCCACCCTCGACTTAGGATTTGTTTAAAAAGTCATAAAGGACAGACTGCAGTTAACACTAAACTGACTGGTTCACACATCATGCTAAATTGGGAAATTCTTTAATGGAGGGGTCCCTAACCCCCTGGTCTCTGGACCTGCACTGGTCTATGGCATGCCACTAACCAGTCTGCACAAACAAGCAAAGCCCCATCTGTGGATGCAGGCAGCACCTCTCTCCACAGATCCAGTCCCTGGTACCCAAAAGGTCGGGGGCCTCTGCCTTAATGGATCTGGCTCAGGGGCAGGTTTCAAACCCCGTCGCTACTGGTCCGCTCGTGGGTGCACGCGCTCACAAACCAGGTTTTGTGGCTTAACGTTGTCTGTAAACTCAAAGGATGTGTCTAATATGCTGGCTGTTGTGGTCCGCCAGCAGCCTGCAGACCTGGCAACAGAGTCAGACAGTGAGGAGGCTGGGGAGGACAATGGGCCAGTCCTGGAGTCTGGGGAAGGCCCGGATAAGGGCTCTGCATCAGAGGCAGAGATGGGGCCAGGGCCATCTGGGAGCAATGCGCAGACTCCGGAGCCTCCAGAGGCTGACAGTAGAGAGGCAGAGGAACAGGAGGAGCCTGTTCCTAGTGCACGCATGAGAAGAGCTGCCAGAAGGCAAGAGCAGCTGAAGAAAAAAGGACAACTCGGGAGTAAAGCCAGGAGATGATTGGCCACTCCCATAAGGCTTAAAAGAGCAGCAGTTGGGTTCTTTGTAGAAAAGCAATGTTGATTCTTGTCAGCGTGTTTTGAACTTTGTGGGGGTTTTGCCAAAAGCTTTTGGCTGGTTGCCAAAGACATCAAAGGTTGGTGATAAGGCCGAGGGACTGGTTATTAAGAATTGTGTTTGGTAATCACTACTTGGGTCTTGGTCACAACACTGGCTGAGTGGGCAACCTGAATACACCTTCCTAGCACCCATAAGCCAGCACAGCCAAATCTTTCATCAACCTTTCCATTTGGTGGGGTTGAAGGGGATTTTGGAAGGTCCAACTCGCCTCCCCAAAATTGGGGAGATCTTTTAGGGATGATGGTGGTGGTTTAACAGAACCTGAACGTACACCTCTCCTCCCTCGTCTTGACAGTCCATGAAATTATAGGGAGGATCCCTTCTGAGACATGATATACCTGACTAGGTGGCTCAGTGGCTAAGGCACTGAGCCTGTCGATCAGAAAGGTCTCCAGTTCAGCAGTTCGAATCCCTAGTACAGGTCTCCTGATTGAGCAGGGGGCTGGACTAGATGACCTCCAAGGACCTCTTCCAACTCTGTTACTGTTACATTTGCTCTGCCTCCATTCCTCCAGCAGGCTAAGCCGTTCCTGATCTGACCACTGCCTAGTCTGCAGCTCTTCCTTCTGTCTCCCAAGGTCATTCACACAGACCATTACAATTTACTAGTGATGGATGGAAACTCCAGCCTTTTCCTTTGCATTCAGGGCACTATGCTTGCACCTTGGCACAATGTTTATTCTTTTACATGCCTTTTCATCCAAGTTAAGCTTTGGTCTGGATTCTCATTTGCCATGAGATCCCCACCCCCCGAGTTATAGTCTTTTATTTTTTTCAAATTAAAAAAAAAACTGGGGTAACCTAGTCCCTTCCCTGCATTTATTTTGCAACCCAAAGTTTGGAAGACAATATATGGGCTAAGATCTTCATACCTTCATTGGGCTCCACCAGAAGGACAAAAACAGGGTCGTTGGGCTGGGCACGCTGGACATCTTCAAGAATCTGTTCTGTGTTGGGGGGCTCAGGGCGTGTGGGGAGTACCACCCGCTTCTTGGCCTTTGAGGTCATTGCTTGGAAACAGGTGCCTGAGGGCACTGGAACGACAGAAGAGTTGGAGAGAGAAACAAAAGGGTTGGATCTTTTTTCTGATAAAGCAGGCGTCTCCAAACTTGGCAACTTTAAGTCTGGTGGACTTCAATTCCCAGAATTCCCCAGCCAGCTTTGCTTTCTGGGAATTGAAGTCCTTCAGGCTTAAAGTTGCCAAGGTTGGAGACCTGTGTGATAAAGCTTGGATAGAAATGGACCGGCTCGCCAGGTAGTCCTCCACTTATAACCACTCACTTAGTGACTGAAGTTACAACGGCCCTGGAAAAAGTGACTTAAAACCGGTACAATTAGTCCTCGACTTATGACTGCAACTGAGCCCACAATTTATGTTGCTGAGAGATTTGTTAATTGAGTCTTGCCCCATTTTATGGCTTTTTTTTGTCACAGTTCTTAAGTGAATCATCGCAGCTATTAAATTAGTAATCTGGTTGTTAAGAGAACCTGGTTTCCCCAATTGACGTTGCTTGTTAAGAAGGTAGCCAACGTCGGATCGCCTGACCTGGGGAACATTGCAACGGTCACAAATATGACCCCATTGCCAAATGCCTGAGTTTTGATCACACGGCCTTGGGGATGCTGCAATGGTCATAAGTGTGCAAGTCACTTTTTTTCAATGCTGTTGTAACTTTGAATGGCCATTAAATGAACTGTTGTAAGTTGGGGACTACCTGTACTTCCAATTGCAACCATTGCAGCATTTCCATGGTCACGGGATCAAAATTTGGACGCTTGGCGATTGGCGTGTATTTATGACAGTTGCACTGTCCCGAGGTCACACGGTCGCCATTTTCAACCTTCCCAGTCGGTTTCCAACAAGCAGTCAATTGGGGAGGGGGGGGGGATCAGATTCACTTAACCACCGTGTTATTAATAACTGAGAGTGATTCGCTGGTCTCAATTGGGGTCGTACGTCGAGGACTACCTGTCCACGTGAAAAGGAACTCCAATCTTAAATTACAAGCAGTTCAAGCTGAAGAAACTGTTTAGTCAGGGGTTTTTAGTCCTCTGTATGAACTTGCATTCTTGGCAGTTCCAAGAAGGCTCCACCACATCCATTTGCACTACTCAGCTGACTGTACCGACACAAATAAAACCTCCAGGTGGCCTCAACGACTCTCTAAAAAGGACGCAAATGACCAGCTGTCTGCAAGGAATATCAATCCTTCCATTCCCCACCATCCAGTCAGAGCTGAAGAAGCTTCCTGGATGAGAAGTGAAATGTCTTCAAGGAAAAACAAAGAAAGTCCAGTCGCCTCTTGAAAAAAAACAACAACCTTTGGGACAACCGTGACCTGGATTTCTGTGAATCTCCATAGACATTTGCATTCTCAAGTTCAAAAACCCCTAATAAGCACAGGTTGACGCAGTGGTGAAAGCATCAGACTCAAAATTAGGAGATTGCGAGTTCTAATCCTGCCTTAGGCACCAAGTCAGCTGAGGGGGAGTGGGATTCTGCGCTGGTCCCTCTCCCTCAGTCTCAGGAGTAGGAGGCAAGGGCAACCCATTTCCAAATATGTTTTCCATATAGCCATCAGAAATTCAGTCTCGCTTGAAGGTGTGAGTGCGTGCACACGCACACAGCAGCCTTTTGAGTCTGAGGAAAACACATCTGATCCATCCACTGATCAAATCACTCCCCGATTGACCCAAATCGCCACCATTGGAAAAAATAAATATCCTAAATGAGTCAGACTGGCTCAAAGTATTCTTTGTACAGGTGTGGGGTGAGGAAGGGGTACCTGCAATTTAAGAAGGGAAGTTGGTGGGGGGGGGGAAGAGAAATGTTGCTGTTTCTAAGATGGCACCTGCCATCTGGTTTTTTTTTTTTAAAAAAAATAAGTTACATAAGTCACACTGAAGAAGGGCTAGCTGCTGAAATTTGTCTTTACAATATGCCTATTTTGCAACAGAACTTAGTCATCTGAACCAAAAAAAAAAATGAATTCAACTACTAAATCTGGATATTTTTTTTACTGTACTCTACATACAAAAAGGCTTCACCTTCCTTTCTGGGGGATAAAAACCCATTCAGATAATTCCTTGTGGTTTTCTGTAATTAGAAAGCAATCTAACGATGTGTGCTTAAATAGTGAAATGATCAGACTAAAACATTTCAATTTAAACAAAAAGGCAACCTAATTTTTTCCTTATGTAACTTTAAAAAAAAAAATTAGATGGCAGGTGCCATCTTAAAAACACCAGCATCCTCCCCTCCGGCTTCTCTGCATTAACACAGAACAGAACGTTGCTTTTAAAATAATTATTTTAATCCACCAAAAGGTAAAAAAAAAAATGCTTCCAGAAAGGACATTGGTGCAACTCTGCTCTGCTTCCAAACATGATTTTTACAGCAGGAGGCATAACGCTATCTTCTATGAAACCCATGTTCTAAACATTGCTTCTATCACCTTCCCCCACCCCCGCTTTTTAAATTAGAAAAGAAGAAATAGAATAACATACACAACCTTTTGACTTTGTCAGCGCTAGAAGCTATTCATTTTAATGCATTCAAAAAATGGTTTTCGCTTTCCAAAAAAAAAACCCCAATAGTTTTATCAAATGCAAACTGTGCCTGATTTAATTAAATGTAGGTAAGGAGGGAAGCATAATAAAGAGTAAAAAAGAAAAAAGATGCTTGCTTCATTATCAGCCAGCTTCAGGAATATCTATAAAATCTATCCCCCAGAACCACACTTTTGAAATACAGTGGCCAACCGCTGAAAATCAAAAGCACTGTGATGCATTTTAAAAAAAGAAATTAAAACAAATGAAGATGCATTATGCCTCCGATAAGCTGAAAACCCTTTTTATCTAATAGTTCCCTTTATCGTCAAAAAGGGCTCCCCAAATGAGCCCAAGTAGAAAAAGCTACTGCATCAACATCACACCCCCTTGCAGTCCTCTGAAGCCAAAAAAACCCCCTGTAAAAATTAAAAAAAAACCTAGTTCCTGTTTATGTTTTAAAATCATCTTTCTCGTAAGGCATAGTCCACCTGATGCAAGTTAAAAGGATATTGCCCCACAGAAGCAATTAATTAAAACTTGATATATTTTTTTTTAAATCTAAGAGTTGTTCAAAGAAAAATCCTATGATTTCTATGGGAATTTTAGGTATTTAATCATCTGTGCCCTCGCCCCTAAAAAAAACAAAAAAACCCTATAAAATACAACCACAGGGCTTTTCAACCAAAAATCCCAGGGCATCCACACCACAAATTATCTCAGTTAATCCAAGCTCTCCTCCACCTACCAAGAATAGTTTGCTTCCATCTCAGTTTTGTCTCCATTCAGCACCTCCCTTTACTTCCAACAAGGCTAGAAACCACAATCAAAACATCCCTTGTTTGTCAATGCAGGAGTGGGAACCAGGAGTTAAATTTAATTATCTTGGTCTCTCAGCTTATCCAAGCGCGCTATCGCTCTCTCTCACGCACACACACACCATCCCAACGTTACTGTGTGAAACTCTGCAGTCCCGTCTGCAGGTGTGTGAAGATGTCGTTGTGTAAAAAGGTGGGAGGGGGGGAGTGAGATGCATTTAGAGAATGAAAGGCTTTTTGGAAGGGTTGGGGAGGAGCAGAAGGCTCTGATGCTGTGAAATTCTGTTTTGTTTTGGGGGTTTTTCCCCCTTCCCTTCCCTAATTTTAAAAAAGCCCTCATTCCTGCCCTGAGCAGGAAGGACAGCCCATGCATCCCAACCACGTTCCAGAATGTTCACTACTGGCTCTGCAGTCCCTTTCGCCAAGGATGGCTAATGCAAGATGCATGCAGGGAAAAAAAAAAGAGGATGGTGAAGGGTTGTGGGGGGCGCTGATACAGAATACACCCGTTCTGCAGATACCACACCCACTCTATTGCAAGCACACACCCTCAGAGCCTCGATTCTACCCTCCAGTAATCATGCCATAGACCTCTTTCCCTGATCCATCATCTTCCTGGACCTTTTCGTTTCCTTCCCCTGGCATATTACTCCCACCCACCCGGGCCCCCTCCCTCTGTCATAACAGCCCCCTTTCTCCATTTCTACCAGCAGCAGAGTTTGCATCAAAACCTCCCCTCTCCTCAATGCCTTGCAGTGTGCATTGGAGGAGGGGGTGGGGGTGTAATACACATTTCTTTCCCACCTGGCTGAATCCCCCCCCTTTTTTTCCTTTCCTTTCTCATCCTCCCTTTTCTCCCCTACTTCTACCTTCCCTTTACCCCACCCCCACCTCATGCTAAACTATCTAGGTCATGAACACACAACCCACCTGATTCAAGCCCCCTCCCCTCCTGGAAGGCTCCTTGCACCTGTCCCAGCCCCCCCCCTCCCCACCTCAGGTGGCTCTACCCAAGGGTCACCTTCTCCTTCAGACCTGCTCTCTTCTGCTCCTCTGGAAGGATCCTGAACCCCTCCCCATAACCAGATCCTCCCACTCCCCTCCACCAACAGACTCCAATTCTTCCTGCTCAGTTAGCAACAACCCACCCACCTCCCAGCAACTCCCACCATATTCTCACCACCCACCAGCTTTACTCCTGGCTCCCCCCCCCGGGAGACCCTCGCTCTCTTCCCCACCATTCGTTCCTCCCAAGCTCCAGCTCCCCCAATGCCAAGCCTACACACGCCCTACCCAAAAGCCCCTCTTTAGCAACAGACCACGATCTCTTTCCCGCGTCACCCCCTTCACACGAGACGGATCATTTCCTCCAAGTCGCCCCCCACCTCCCCAATTCCCCTTCTCCAACAGGACGCCCGCCCCAGGAGGACCCACAACCTCTTTCCTGCACAACCCCCCCCCTCACTCCCACTCCAGATCAGGCTCCCCTAAACTTCCTCTGTATTTACAGACACCCCCCCTTAACCTTTACCCCTCCCCAAATAACCCCCCCTTCCTCGTCTCACCTGCTCTCTCTCCTCCTCTCCACCACCTGATTCCCTCCCTCCCTCCTTCCTTTTCCCAAGCCACGCCCCACAGCAGGCCACGCCTACCCATTCTCCCCCTTTCCAACCCCCCCCTCCGTTTTCGGATCGCCCCCTTCCGGTTTCCGTGCGAACGTGGCACATGCGCAATGGGGGCGGAGAAGCGCTCAGGACATCCTCCCACTCCACCCCGCCCTCCCACTCTTCCCCAAGATTGATCTCTATCATCATTTCTGGCTGATTTGCAGCCGCCCTGAGTCTCCGGAGACGGGCGGCGTATAAATTTAATAAATAAAATAAATAAATAAATAATTTAATAAATAAATAAATTTAAGGAAAAGGTGAAAGAAATGCAGGAGGGGAGGGGGGAAGTCCTACTTTATTTAGTTCCTTCGCTATGCAAAGGCGTGGTTGCTTGTGAAAGACCGAAATGTGAATTTAATACTTTTTTTTTTCCCCTCTGGGTCGACTGTCACGAAGAAGACGGGTTTTTGGATTGGCACTTTTGCGATGGTTTCGTTTATTATTTTTTATATTTAACGTGTGGCATCTACAGATGTGCAATCACTGATACGCAACACCAATACAACCCGTCGTACGTACAAATGTAAAAATGTAAATAAAAGTGTAGGAAGTTAGCATCCACCCCTTTCCTAGAGGAATGAAAATATTTTGGGAAATATTAAAAAGGCAGAATATTATGTTTCCCTGGATGAGAAATGGAGAAGCATGTTTTAAAGACGAAGCAGCTCCCATCTTCCTGCCCACTCCCTTTGTCAATGGGCCAGACGCAGAAACTCAATCTTTGTCAATGGATCATCATCTGCAACACAATAGGATCCATCTAGCAACAGAAACTCACCACATGGCACCTGGGAAGATTACATCAGCCAGCAAGGCGAGCTAAGACCCCCATCCCCTATGAGTCTGACAATCAATCAGGATACTCTTTCTGGGCCCCAGGAAGTTCAAAGCCCGAGAGGGCATAAAACCTGGGGACTCACTGCGTCTCGGCCCCCTTTTCTGTTCAGGAACTCAAACCACGTGATCCTGTCCACCATTAAACCATCTTTCCAAGCAGTCTCCATGTTTCCAGTGTCTTTTTCCCCACTTGGAGCTGAACCCAGAAGGATATTTCTTCCAACAAAAGAATAACAGACGTAACAATTGGAAGGGATCTTGGAGGTCTTGTAGTCCAGCCCCTTGCTCAAACACCATAGAATCGCAGGAGGATACAGGTTATACAGGTAGTCCTTGACTTACAACACTTCATTTAGTGACTGTTCAAAGTTAAAAAGTGAGTTATGACTGTTTTTCACAGTTACAACCTTTGCGGCATTCCCCATGATTACGTGATCAGAATTCAGATGCTTGGCAACTGGTTCATACTTATGGCCATTGCTGTGCCCCAAGGTCATGTGATCACCTTTTACGACCTTCTGACAAGCAGAATCCAAAAATATTCCAAAATTTATTCATCTTCAGAAAGGGATGAAACTATAGAATAGAATAGAATAACAGAGTTGGAAGGGACCTTGGAGGTCTTCTTGTCCAACCCCCTGCCCAGGCAGGAAACCCTACACCACTTCAGACAAATGGCTGTCCAACACCATCTTAAAAATTTCCAGTGTTGGAGCATTCACAACTTCTGCAGGCAAGTTGTTCCACTGATTAATTGTTCTGTCAGGAAATTTCTCCTTAGTTCTAGGTTCTTCTCTCCTTGATTAGTTTCCACCCATTGCTTCTTGTTCTACCCTCAGGTGCTTTGGAGAATAGCTTGACTCCCTCTTCTTTGTGGCAACCCCTGAGATACTGGAACACCCCTAGTCCTTCTTTTCATCAAAGTAGACATACCCAGTTCCTGCAACCGTTCTTCATATGTTTTAGAATCAATGGGGAAGCCAGATTCACTTAACAACCGGGTTACTAATTTATCAACTGCAGTGACTCACTTAACAGCCGTGGCAAGAAAGGTTGTAAAATGGGGCAAAAACAAATGTCTCAACAGAAATTTTGGGCTGAATTGTGGTCGTAAGTCGAGGACTACCTATAATTGGATATCTAAGGAAACTGACCATCGGGCGGGTTCCAAATTCCATTGCTCGGTAATGGTCGGATTAATCTAAGATGTTTGAAAACATGCATGAGAGCTATGTTTTATATCTGTATAAAAACTAATCCTGGCAATGACTAGTTGTATGTTGGATATGTGTGAAAACACTGCATGGATGTTGTAGTTGGTGGGACACTGGCTGGATGACTTCAGTCCAATCGGTCCAGAAGACATTGAGTTCTAGTTCCGCCTTAGGCATAAAAGCTGGCTTGGATCACCCTGGGCCTGTCACTGTCTCTCAGCCCAACCCACTTCACAGAGTTATTGTGGGGAAAATGGGGAGGAAGTAGGTTCTCTGTTGTGAGATATTTATAAAAATAATAAAAGACAGAATAAAAATATCGAAAGAAAAGAATGAAAAAGAAAAGGAAGGAAAGAAGGAAGGGAGGGAGGGAAGTCTATAATAGACAAATAAAAGTGGTCAAGAAGCTATTAAGTCAATTAGAATACAGCTGGAAAGAACCTTAGAGGTCTTCTAGGCCAGTGATGGCTAACCTTTTCAGCATCGTGCTGAAAGCGCATGTGTACACGCGTGAAAGTGTGTGTGTGCCGCACACCCATAATACAATCTGTGCACGACCCCCCCCCCGTGCCCCCGTGCATCAGTGGTGAGTTGCCCCTGGTTCGGACTGGTTCACAAGAACCGGTAGTAAAACCGGCGGGGGGCTCGGCCCACCGACCCTGATGTCATCAGGATGCTTCTGCACATGCGCAGAAGTGCATGTGCGCGAGCAATGTGAGCGTGTGCAGCCCTATTGCAAAACGGTAGTAAAGGTAAGTAGAACCCACCCTTGCCGTGCATGCACCCCACACACGTGTGTGACCCCCTTGCATGCACCTCACCCCAAGGCATGCACATGCAACCATGGGCATGCACCCGCGGATATGCACACGTGATCCCCGCATGCACCCCGCCTGTGCATGCACGCGCGACCCGGCACTTGAGTGCACGACCCGGTGCACGACCCGCCTCCTGCGCACGTGTGTGACCCCCACATATGCACTCCGCTCTCCCATGCACACACGAGTGTCTCCTGCATGCGCCCCGCCCCCACGCATGCATGGCAGAGATCTGAAAACCAGCTGGCCGGCAGAAGGCGCGTGTAAATGCATGCACGGCTAAGCTGGGGCGACCACTTGCGTGCCCACAGAGAGGGCTCTGCATGCTACTTGTGGCACGTGTGCCATAGGTTCGCCATCATGGCCCTATACAATTTTGGATTGTATAGTCTCTTCTTAAAAACCTCCAGTGATGAAACACTCACAAGGTCTGAAAGCAAGCTCTTCCACTAGTTAATTGTCCTCACTGTTAAGAAGTTTCTCCTTAATTCCAGGTTGCTTCTCTCCTCGATTAGTTGTTTTTCCATTGTTTCTTGTCTTGCCACAACGGAGCCCAGAGTTTATGTTGCTAAGTGAGAAATTTCTTAAATAAGTTTTCTCCCATTTTACGACTTTTCTTGCCACGTTTGTTAAGCGAATCACTAACACGGTTGTTAAGTGAATGTGGCTTCCCCGTTGACGTTGCTTGTCAGAATGCCGCAAAAGATGATCACATGACTGCGGGACACTGCAACCGTCATAAATATGAACCAGTTATCAAGCATCCGAATGTAAATCACAAGACCATGTGTAATCACATGTAAATCACATGACCATAGGGATGCTGCAATGGTCGTAAGTGTGAAACATGGTCATAAGTCACTTTTTCAGTGCCATTATAACTTTGAACGGTCACTACATGAACTGTCATAAGTCAAGGACTATCTCTGTATGTTTGCAAGATTCACAGTTTAAACAAGAACAGACAATATATCCTAAATTAAGCTTTCATCGTGTAGCTCCCATGGTACAAATCAAATCAACCCCTTCAGGCTATTTCAAATGTCTTAAGACTTCAAATTCTAGAACTCAGTGTTTCTCAACCTCCTCAACTTTATGATACATGGATTTCAATTCCCAGAATCCCACTTTCTTAAAGTTGCCAAGGTCAAAAAATACAGATAGGCCTTGACTTACGACCACAACTGAGCCCAAAATTTCTGTTGCCTAGCGAGACAGTTGAGTTTTGCCCCATTTTACGACCTTTCTTGGCACAGGTAAGTGAATCTTTCCAATTATTTAGTTAACACAGTTAAGTGGATTTGGCTTCCCCACTGCCTTTGCTTGTCAATGACCCCAGGACACTGCAACCGTCATAAATATGTCAGTCATCAAATGTCTGAATTTTAATCATGTGACCATAAGTATGCTGTAACAGTCATAAGTGTAATTAAACGGTCATAAGTCTCTTTTTTCAGTGCCAATGTAACTTTGAATGGTCACTAAAACTGTTGTAAATCGAGAATTATCTGTACTGCTATAATCTTTAACCAGTAGGCCTTACGAAAACTTGAGATAATGGAAAATCTAAGAATTATAGAGAGTAGAGCTTTTTATTGGTCATTATTTAGAGAGAAGAATAAGAATAATTAAAAACAAAACAAAACAGAATCCCACTTCCTAATGTCCCAAGTCCTTCCTGAAGTGGCCTCCATTTCACGTCTTAGCATCAAAATGGTTTTGTCTTCCAATACTTTTTCCCTAATTTTGTATTCTCTTTCCGGAGCAGACGCCAGTATTGCAGAGTGTCCTGGTCCAGTTCTTCCAACTTCTTAGGGGGCCCTAGATCCATATTGAAAAGCCTGGGATGGGGAGACAGGGAGAAGGAGAGAAACAGCCATCATAAAATAAATTGAGTCATGCAGCATCTTGAAATGTTTGTAAACAACAGGAAACTGACTGACTGAAACAGTGTTAGCAATAGCAATAGCACTTAGACTTATATTATGCTTTACAGCCCTCCCTAAGCAGTTTAGAGAGTCAACTTATTGCCCCCAACAATCTGACTCCTCATTTTACCGACTGCGGAAGGATGGAAGGCTGAATCAACCTTGAGCCTGGGGGAATCGAACTCCTGGCAGTCAACAGAATTAGCCTGCAATACTGCATTCTAACCACTGCGCCACTACGGCTCTGATCAAACCTCTGTACAGGTAGTCCTTGAATTACGACTGCCCAAAATTTCCATAGCTAATGGTATTGAGTGTTGCGCCATTTTATAATTCCAACTCTGTTATTCTGTTCTGTTAAATACCCTTTCTTGCCATGAAGTGAATTGTTAAGTTAGTAACATGCTTGTTAAGTGAATCTGGCTTCCCCATTGCTTGTCAGGAGGTCAGAAAGGGGGATCACATGACCCTGGGACACTGCACCGCAGGCCAATCCTTTGCTGTTTCCAGGCTGGCCTCGCGGGCCAGATCGAAGCACCTCGCAGGCTGGATCTGGCCCATGGGCCTTGAGTTTGACAGCCCTGCTCTCCATCAAGGATGGGCAACTATGGCCCCTTTGCAACCTGTGGACTTCAACTCCCAGAATTCTGGTTTTCATGCTTATGTGTTAACTCTCAAACTGTTGGGGCCCATCAGTGGCCTGTGCGGATTGTAGCTGATTCTGACAGTGAGGAGGCTGGTGTGGTGCTGCGCCAGCAGCCTGTGCAGCTGGCACTCGAGTCAGACAGTGAGGAGGCTGGAGAAGATGTGGTGCCAGAGGCAGGGATTCAGCCAGGGCCTTCAGAACCTCCAGAAGCTCCTTTAAGTGAAGAGTATGAAGAGGAGGAGCCTCTTCTTGATGCACAGGCGTGCAGAGCTGCCAAAAGGCAGGAGTGGCTCCTCAGGAGGCGGTCTCCTCGAGAGTAAGTCTTGGGGCTAATTGGCCACTCCATTAGCCTATTTAAGGAGGAACACCGACTGAAGCAATTTGTAGGGAACAACGTTAGTTCATTCTACTTCGCGTCTGGATTCTCTGCAAAATTGCTTCTGGGCTTTCTGCCAACCTTAGTAAGATTGTGATTACTTTATCTTTAGTTTCTTGTAGGCTGTTAAGGAAGTTTATTAACAGCCTTTGTTTTGAAAAACAAACTTTGTTTGAGTTATTTTAGTAAATTAAGTTTTGTACAAACTTTGTGTGTGCTGTATTCTTTGGGGTCCGTAACTGGGGCAGAACACAAACCAACTGTAGCTGAAGCCATATTCATTTTACTTCGTTTCTTAGTTGCCATATAAATGGTGGGAGGGCAGGGGTGAAATCCTCCGTGGTTTGCCACCGGTTTGTTGCCCGCACATGCGCAGTGCGTGCCAAATGCACACTGTTAACACGCGTGCAGCCAAACACACGCTGTGCACACATATGCACAATGCATGCCAAACATACGCTGCACGCGAGCATGCAGTTTGGTATGTGCACGTGCAGTGTGTGCCAAACATGCACAGTACACGCCAAATACACGCTGCATGCGCAGTGCACGTCAAATGCATCCTCTGTGCAGAAAAAGTAGGCTTAAGAAGGTAAGTAGAACGGGGGGGGGAACAGCTGTGCCGCGCAATTTAGATTTGCTAGAAAGCAGGATTTCCTGCTTTCTAACGAATATAAATCGTGTTTCACAGCTGATCGTCAGAAATAATGGTTCGGACAAACCGGTAGCTTTTTTTAACTACCAGTTCACCCGAACCCGTAGCTTTTATTACTACTGGTTTGCCCGAACCAGTGTGGACCAGTAGCATTTCACCCCAGGGGGAGGGGGTGTGGGATAATTTCTTTCCAGATGCCAGACGTAACAGCGATAAGTCCCGTGGGAATCAAGTTTTTCTCAACGAGAAGGAGCAGCTGAGCAGCCTGCTATCCACCTGGTTGGTTAACATGACCAGTGATACTAGGGGTGGGCGGGTGACATCTATTCCTTTTATTATAACAAAACACGGGAAATATTTATAGTTGGTTTCACATTTCTCTGCTCCCACAGAGAGGGTCTCCTCAGGGTGCCATCGGCCAAGTTATGTCGGCTGGCGACACCCAGGGAGAGGGCCTTCTCTGTGGGAGCCCCTGCCCTTTGGAATGAACTGCCCCCAGAAATGTGTAAGATCTCCAACCTCCGTGTATTTCGCTGTGCCCTCAAAACCTTGTTGTTCCGCCAGGCCGGGATATCAATGTACAGATTTTAATTGGTTTTAAATGTGGGATTTTAAATTTGGGGGTTTTATAATTGAGCCAATTATTTAATAATTTTAATAATTTTTAAATTTTGTCTGTCTTTGTGCTTTTAATCAGGCTGTACACCGCCCTGAGTCGTTCGGGAGAAGGGCGGTATAGAAATATTATTATTATTATTATTATTATTATTATTATTATTATTATTATTATTATTATTATTATTATTATTTGAACGTGCCAATATGATGTAACCAACAAAATGGATCTTTGAGAAAAGCCGCCGAGTTCTGAATTGATTGGGCCATTACTTGGCACCATGCCATTATGACCCTAGCACCATCCCCAGGGTTGCATGATCAAAATTCGGGTGCTTGACAACTGGTGTGTATTTATGACAGTTGCGCTGTCCGGGGTGGGGGTGGGGGTGTCACGTGATCATCTGTAACCATCTCAGCTGTCTTCTGACAAGCAAAGTCAACGGAGGGAAGCCAGATTTATTAAACGGCCGCACAATTCATCTCACAACTGCAGCGGTTCATTTAACAGCTGTGGCAAAAAAGGTTGCATAATGGGGCAAAATGTACTTAACTTTGTTTAGCAACGGAAATGTTGGTCTCGCTTGTGGTTGTACGTTGAGGACTAACCGTAATGTTGTTTCTCTAATCCAAAATGTTCTGGAACATCTGCTTTACTTGTTCAGTCCTAGCCTATGTCTTGCCTTTGCAGCCATAAGGACTAGAAACTTTATTAAGAAAGCCAATGTTTGCAGAGTCTGGAAACCGGGACCCAGTACAACTGGACAGTTGGCAAAGGGCTTTCAAACAAGAAGTGACTTTCGGAAGCAATGGAAATTTGATCCAAGTAATCCACAGCTTACGACCATCATGGAATCTGGAATTTCCGTCATGAGGATCGTAAATCGAGTCCTTAATTTACCCAGAACAACACAATAGCAAAGAGAAGCAAAAGACTTCTGTGGCCCCAATCTCATTCCTCTTTTGCCCACAATCGTAACCGAGAAGGGCCACTGCTCACCATTCAGGATACTCGGAGTCTGGCTTCAGCTCTACATCTGTCCCTTCCTTGTAGATGTTCACCCCCATAGCATGAGTGGTGAGCTTAACCGGGTCCTTGCATATTTCAGGGCCTTTCAGTTCTTCTTTGGAAAGACCTTTCATTTTGCCTCTCGCTGCTAAAAAGAAATATATATATATATTTCAGAAGCTGTTTTGGCATATGCATAAAACATGAGCACATTATTCAGGAGTAGGGGGGAAAAGGGGACCACTCTGCAAGTCAAAGCATCTCTGGGGATATGGAAAAAAGCTTTTACATTCCTTTTTCACACTCTAAGACAGGGGTATCCAACCTTGGCAATTTTAAGACTCGTGGACTACAACTCCCAGAATTCCTCAGCCAGCTTTGCTGGGAATTCTGGGAGTTGCAGTCCATGAGTCTTAAAGTTGCCAAGGTTGGAGATCCCTGCTCTAAGGAACTCAGGCTAATGCCCCCAGAATAATATTTTCAGGAAGCAGCTCAGAGAAGAGGGCACCTTTTTGTGATACAAGCTCTGCAAATATCGCTATCATGAGGACTAGCTACTTTCTGCATAGTCAGTCATCTGGTTTACATAACCCTCAAACTATACAGTATACAGACAGTCCTCAAGTTCATTTAGTGACCGTTCAAAGCACCAGTGGCATTGAAAAAAGTGACTCATGACCATTTTTTACACTTCCAATGTGATTAAAATTCAGATGCTTGGCAATTGACTCATAGTTATGACAGTTGCAGTGTCCTAGGGTGATGTGATCACCTTTTGTGACCTTTTGAGAAGCAAAGTCAATGGGTAAGGCAGGTTCATGTAACAACCATATTAGAATAGAACAGAATAACAGAGTTGGAAGGGACCTTGGAGGTCTTCTAGTCCAACCCCCTGCTCAAGCAGGCAACCGTAAATAAAAAATAAAAATAAAATAAATAAATAAACTGTATATCATTTCAAACAAATGGTTGTCCAATCTCTTCTTAAAAACTTCCAGTGGTGGAGCATTTACAACTTCTGGAGGCAAGTTGTTCCACTGATTAATTGTTCTGTCAAGAAATTTCATCTTTGCTCTAAGTTGCTTCTCTCCTTGAATATTTTCCATCCATTGTTTCTTGTCCTGCCTTCAGGTGGCTCTGGAGAATAGCTTGACTCCCTCTTCTTTATAGACGCTCCTTAGATATTGGAAGACTGCTATTGTGTCACCCACTAGTCCTTCTTTCCATTAAACTAGACATACACAATGTTACTAACTTAACAACTGCAGTAATTCACTTAACATCTGTGGCAAAAGAGTTTGTAAAGAGGAGCAAAATTCGCTTAACAACTCTCATTTAGCAACAGAAATTTTGGGCTCATTGTGGTCGTAAGCCAGTATTTTGATTAGTTTGGACTTGGTGTATTTCCTGAACTTCCACCAATGTAGTATATATACTGCTCAAAAAAATAAAGGGAACACAAGCAGACGACATTCGAGACCTGAATGAATGAAATAGCCTTATTAAATACTTTGTTCTTTACATACAGTAGTTTATACACTGCTCAAACAACTAAAGGGAACACAAAACCACTGTATGTAATGAACAAAGTATTTAATAAGGCTATTTATTTATTTATTGTTTAAATTTGTATACCGCCCTTCTCCCGAAGGACTCATTCATTCACATCTCGGATGTCTTCTGCTTGTGTTCCTTTATAAAATATATAAAGCTTAGAATAACACAACTAAAAGAAAGTTTGCTGTAGTGGCTAAAGGCAGACCAGGTAGGCTATAGATTCAGTGTTTTTCAATCTCAGGGATTTTTAACAGGTGTGGACTTCAACTCCCAGAATTCCTCAGCCAAAAAAAAAATGCTGGCAGGGGAATTCTGGGAGTTGAAGTCCCACACATCTTAAAATTGACAGCGTTGAGAAACTCTGGCAAGCATAAAAAAATAAAAACGTTTAAAAGCAATAAGGTTTTAAACTAACCCACTGGCGTTTTCCCTCTAAAAGGCTGGGTTGACAGCACCATGCAGAAGAGCAATCTTCCAATAAACAAAGGAAGAAGAATACTTTAACAGAATAACAAAATTGGGTGGGACCTTGGAGGTCTTCTAGTCCAACCCCCTGCTCAGGCAAGAAATCCTATAGTACCATTTCAGACAAATGGTTGTCCATGGGTGCAAAGCTCTTCTTTAGATACCCCCCCCCACCCTATCCGACCATGGAGGACGCCCAAACTGCTCCCTTCCAGTCTGGCTTACCCGGTTTTTTGGCAGCATAGTTTCTGACCGTCAGCCGCGACCATGAAAGGCTGGAGACCGAGGAGCAAACAGCGGCCCGGAGCTGCAGCCCAACCAAAGCCATGCGACCTCGAAACCTACCCTCTTGCTGGGGCTGGCAGCTTCAGGCGCACGGAGTCTGCGCAGAAGCAGAGAGCGTTCTGGGAAACGTAGTTCGTCTCCCCCCTCTCCCCGTTTCCTTTTGCGATCTCCGAGCGCTGATTATAATGACGACTTAACATCTCCCTTCCCCAACCGGGTGCCCGCCTCATTAACGTGCTGCATCGCAAGATCCGTCTTCTCCAGTCCGCCTGGACAAATATTTCATAGGTTGCAATAGGTTTCTTCCATGGAAAAATCCCCACAGAATCCTGCACTCATGAAATATTATGAAATGTTCAGTAAGAGTCGTCAATGCCTGGAATGCACTACCTGACTCTGTAGCTTCTTCCCCAAACCCCCAAAACTTTAACCTTAAACTGTCTACTGTGGACCTTACCCCATTCCAAAAAGGTCTGTAAGGGGCATGCATAAGTGCATCAGCCTGCCTATCGTCCCTGTCCTAATACTCCTTTTTTACTTACTGTTTTCATGTATTCAAATTATGTTTATATTTTTACCTGTTATCTTATATATGCTTGACAAAATTAATCAATCAATAATAAAATGTAATATAAAATAAAATAAATAAAATAAATAAAATAAAATAAAATAATAAAATAGAATAAAATAAAATAAAATAAAATAAAATAATCAGTTGGGTGCAGTCGTTGAAGCCCAATCTTGATAGCATTTTGTACATTTGCTCAGAAAAGTGTCTACAGTATATTCTATTGGATTCTGATTTGCCCTAACTGGGAGAACAGGCTGCTGGTGCAATTCTTTTCCTTCCCTATCATAAAATATTCTGGTTTTTCATGATAGTCCAGATGATTTTAAAATAGAATCTGTGTTACAAGAGATATTTAGTGTACAGCTCAATCCTGTGTAAAGAAGAAAATATATACAGCTCAAATTAATCCCTCACTACATAAATAACTAGTTATTTTTCAGTTATATATTATAGTACAGTATATTATATTCCACCCAATCCCAAGCGATTCAGCTATTTTTATTTATGATTTTATTCTCATTCTAATATTCAGTGTGGTTTTTGAGTATGCCACATCTGACCTGTCAATGATTGTAAATAAACTTTACTAGTACTGTAATACTTATAACTCAGTTCCTAGGGAACTTGGACAACTTCCAAATATGTGGCATTTCCAGTCCACTATCAACAAAGAATAATTTGTGGGTTGATGTCTACACACCTGGACATTTCTTTTAAGTTAGAGCCCACTCATTTAAGATTGCTGATTTTAAAAATTACGTTGGCTGGCAGATGCTGTTGAATTACAGCCCACATCTCTCGTAATCAGTGGGACTTTAAATATATTAAGGGTGAAAATGAGGTTCTAGAAGGCAGTATTTTCAACATTAAGCAAAAATGAAGACGGGGAGGGGGCATAACCTCAAACTGACAAGAGGAAAGTTCAAAAATTATACCTTACGATTCTTGATGAACGTATCTTTTCTTTTATGTACACTGAGAGCGTATGCACCAAGAGAAATTCCTTGTGTGTCCAATCACACTTGGCCAATAAAAAATTCTATCCTATTCTATTCTAAAAGTAATGTTAGAAAGTATTCCTTCACAGAAAGAGGAGTGCAAATTTGGAACCAAACTCCCAAGGGAGGTTGTGGGTCAGTCATCAGTAACTAAATAATGGAGTTGGAAAAGATCTTGGAGGTCTTCTTGTCTGACCCTCTGCTCAAGCAGAAAACCTTATACAAATTCAGACAGATTTTTGTCCAATCTCTTCTTAAAAATCTCCAGTGTTGGAGAACCTGCAACTTCTGAAGGCAAGTTGTTCCACTGATTAATTATTCTGTCAGGAAATTTCTCCTTAGTTCTAGGTTGCTTCTCTCCTTGATTAGTTTCCATCCATTGCTCCTTGTCCTGCCTTCAGGTGCTTTGAGAGTTTAAACATTTGATTTTTTTAACATGCTTGGGATAAACATCACCCGACAAAAGTTAAAAATTAAATAAAATATAAATATAATTAAAAACAATAAATTAATTAAAGAAAACAAAAAACAAATTCAAAGAGCAGAAATGATGGGCTAGTAGGTCTTTTTCAACCATCAGTTTTCTATGTTTCTATTTTATTTATTTATTTATTTAATTTTTATACCGCCCTTCTCCCGAAGGACTCAGGGCGGTGAACAGTCAAAATAACATACATATAAAATGTGAAATAAAGCAATTTAAAATAATTAAACCAATTTGGATAAAAAAACTCATCGGTTAAGAATCTTCAGCATAAAATTTAGAACAATTAGAAGAAATTTATGCTAGGCCGGCTTGGTGAAACAATGACTGGTGAAACTATGACTGAACATTGGTGGAAATTACAATCTAAGAATGATAGAAGTGTTTCTCGACCTTGGCCACATTAAGGTTTGTGGACTTTAACTCCCACAATTTCCCAGAATTCCCATGGCAAATCTCCACCAAGGATATTTATTATTTTTGCATAAATGCCTATGACAGCATGTACTGGCCACCACTGTCAGACATAAACCTCCATTAAATTGCACAACTGGATGGAAAATAGTTCAACAAAGCACCTGAAAAATGATATGGCTAATTAACATGGATGTTCACCACAGACTAAACATATACCAGCACCCTTTAGATAAACACAAGGAGCGACTAGAACAAGCCAGGACTACAGAACAGGGACAAAATGCTGACAACCATCGTCAAGATTATATCTCTTAGTCAAGTTAAAAAAAGGAAAACCCAAATTATTCAAGCTAAACTCCAGAAGCAAAGAGCTGCCTGAACCCCAATGGGTAGTCAATACTGGTGGTCCGCAACTTACAACAGTTCATTTAGTGACCATTCAAAGTTATAATGGCTATGAAAAAAGTGATTTACCACAGTTTTTCACACTTATGACCGTTGCAGCCTCCCCATAGTCACATGATCAAATTAAGATGCTTGGCAACTGTTTCATATTTATGATGACTGCAACGTCCTGGGGTCATGTGATCCGCTTTTGCGACCTGACAAGAAAAGTCAATGGGGAAGCCAGATTCACTTAACAACCGTGTTATTAACTTAACGAATGCAATGATTCTGTCAGGTTTTCAGGCTGTCTTCAAATAAACAACTTGTGGCATGAACAACTGTGGCATGAAAAGTCGTAAAAAGGGGCAAACTCGCTTAACGAATTTTTCACTTAGCAACATAAATTTTGGCCTCAATTGTGGTCATAACTCGAGGACTACTTGTATGTCCAGTCACAAATGGTGGTCACATGATCTCAGGACAGTGCAACCATCATAAATACATGCCAGTTGCCAAGTATCTGAAGTTTGATCATGTGACCTTGATGATGCTATGATGATTATACATGTGACTACCCGATCATAGTCACTTTATTCAGTGCCATTGTGACTTCAAGCAGTTGCTAAGCAAATGGTTGTAAAATGAGGACTACCTGTAATGAATCCATCTTCCAATGATCTGGCACAAGGGTTCTTCACTTGACCAAGGATGCGGATCTAAAAGCTTGTTGTTCATCAATGATTCATTCAGAACCTTTTTCAATCTGAAATAAATTCTTAAATAAAATGATTTTGTGCGTTTAAATGATTACAAAAAAAAACACCTCCTGTCCATGCTCAGTGTTAGTCTTATTTTGTTTTTAAAGTTGGTGTGGCTCAGCAGATTTTTCCCCCTGCTTTGTATTCTAAGCGAGGGTCCCAAACTTTTCAGGCTGTGAGGAAAAATAAATTCCCAGAATCCCTGATCAAAAGGCAAAGCTCTAGGACAGAAAATTGGCTGTTTTTGAGTGTACTTTTCTGTCTGTTTCTTTCCTTCTCTCTCTTTCTTTTTCCATGTCCTTCCTTCCTTCCTTCCTTCCTTCCTTCCTTCCTTCCTTCCTTCCTTCCTTCCTTCTTTCCTTCCTCCCTCCCTCCCTCCCTCCCTCCCTCCCTCCCTCCTTCCCTCCCTCTCTCCCTCCCTCCTTTGTTGTAACTATGTGAAAAAGGGAAGTCTGGACTAAGAAGATGAGAGAAATTTTGTTTTGTACTACATTACATTACATCCCTGAGCAAACAGCTATATTGTAAGCCACCTCTGGTAAAATAGATGGCCAATAAATGTAATAAATAAAATAAAATAAAATATTGTAGAGTTAGGGTATACCCTAACACTGTGATGGCGAACCTATGGCACATGTGCCACAGGAGGCACGTGGAGCCATATCGGTGGGCACAGGAGTGTTGCCCTAGCTCAGCTCCAGCGTTCATGCGCATGCCGCTGGCCAGCTGATTTTTGAGCCAACTGGTCCCACTGGCAGTCGGGAAATGGGCCGTTTCCGGTTTCCAGAGGGCCTCTGGGTATGTGTGGAAGGCCGTTTTTGCCCTCCCCAGGCTCCAAGAAAGCCTCTGGAGCTTGGGAAGGGCGAAAAACGGGCCTACCATGCCATCATGTGCCAAAAGTGGAGAAGAGTGTGGAAGGGGGGGGGTCGCATGCGCATGCACGGGAGGGCGGGACGCATTGAATTATGGATGTGGGCACATGCGCCCACAATCCCCCTGCTCCCTCCGCTTTTGGCACACGACGGCAAAAAGGTTAGCCATCCCTGCCCTAACACAAAATAAGTTGCCAGAGACCAGCAGATCACTCGGCATCTAATTGTACTTATTCTGTAACTGTGACAAAAAGCGGAACAGCATCATAGATTTTTAAAGGCAATTTAATCCACATCTTCAAAAGGCAACCTGATCACCAGACACATGGTGTTCCAGGCTCTGCTTCATTTGACAAAGAAAACAGGTGAAACATGAGCAAGGTTTTGCATTACATCAGCAAACAGGAGGGCAAGGTCTGCTTTGTACCGTAGGAAACCAATTCTTCAGATTGAAAAGAAAATAGATTCAACTTTGCAACAACTGAATTCATTTTGGTGGGGGGGGGAAATGCATTTTAAAAAAAATCTACTTCTTTTTTTGACTTGGTGAAGAAATTGCAGACTTCTGCGTAGCACAGAAATCTGGATCCTCCCGTTAGGAAAGCTAGGCAAACTCTCCTTTTTCAAATTTGTAGGCGGATATACTTTTATTTTGGAAAGCTAAACCTTTACCCACACGACAAAACTACATCTCCCAGAATCCTCTCGGAGCACATGCTCAATCTTAATGGGAACGAACGAGCGAGCGAGCGGGCGAGAGCGAACCCCAGGAAGAAAAATACGTGATTGAATTTTTTTTTAATATATGTTCAGCTTTAATCCGCAGTTTGCTGGCCTAATCCTGGCTGGGTGTTGGATCCCGGCCCGCAAGGGATTCCGAAGAACTTGCGATTCACAAAGGGTTCATCTTTCTCTTCAAACTTGAGAGCCAAACTTTTCTTAGAAGTAAGTTTGTCCAAGGGGATGCTTTTGTTATAAGCCTTGCACTCGCCCACCCCCCCCAAAAAAGAGGGGTGGGGGAAAAAAAGGTTTTCTACAGTGTGCAGATTCAGTTTTGATCTCTTCAAAACGTATATTGTTGCAAACTTCTTAAGCCCCTTGCTAGATCTTTGGGAAATTTTTGAAGTGAAATCTTTTGAAAACGGGCAAATTTTGATTTTCCTAAGGTTGCTTATTTCTTTTCGAGATCTATAAACTTTCCCATATATGGAGGGGGGAGAGAGTGAGTGAGTGAGTGAGAAAGAGATGAAAACATAAGTTTAAAAGAAAAGAGCATCAGGTAGACAATTGACATCAGAGGGATAGTGAAAGCAGTCTGGATCAGACTGAACAAAAGGGGAGAATAAATCCAGAAATAAGAATAATTTGTGCAGAAGACTGGAGTATTGAGAGGGCTTTAAACCTAGAGATTTTCTTTCAAGTAAACATGCTAAGAATTTCTCTGTCCTATAAGGTGGAGCAAAAAAATAAAATAAAAACGTTCACCCTCTTCACACTGTGCATAGCTGTTTTTCTCTTCCCTCTTTTAAATTTAATTTGGGATGATCGTTGCATTTCCACAGCTAAGACTTGGTGAATCTTTAGCCGTAGCAATAAATCAGTTATATGGTACTTTTCTTCAGCAGCCAAACCACACTGTATGTATCTCTTTTGTTTTTTTAAAAAAGCAGGCATTGCATAATATCCTGCCTATTTGGAAGCAAATAAGTGTCAGCAAGATTATTGGTTGCTGGCTTTTCAAAATCGATCCTGTCAGCAGATGCAGCACAAAAGTGCCGCATAACAATCCTAACAAACCCAAGTTTTGTGAAAGGATCGGAAAGGATGATGCTATTTTTAATAGCTTCATGTAAACATTCCTACTCTGCAGCATACACGCTGCATTTGATATACAGTACAATATGGATTTTAAGCCTTGCTCCTTCTACAAACAGGGTCAACTGAGAAGCCCAGGAGAAAAATGTCCCTTCTATTTAAAAGCATTAAAATCAAAACGTCTTTAAAACTAAATACAGTAAAACAAAACGAGGCAGTCAACTTTTTTTTTAAAGCAGAGATGACTGAGCATGCTCAAATAACCATGGAATGTTGATTGACAATTTTTTTTTAAAAAAAATATTGAGTGGGTGGAATGAAAGAGAATTCAGCTGGCTGGGACTTTGAACAGACTTTCTTGGTTGTTATGTTTTAGCGCAATTGCTGTGTAGCGTCAGTGCCCTTTGCCTAGGATGATGGCCTTGAAGATTGAGATAATGTAGTAGGTCTGTTTGGCAGGTAGCCATCCCGTTTTCAATCCACCTTTTTCCCTCAGTGAAGCATGCAAAGAAAGTTGCAACTATAATTTTATATCCTGGAAAATTCTCACTGCAGTAAAATTTACCAATTTTTAAACAGGTTATATCTTATCTGTGTGTGCCTACAAAAAGAGCCTGATTTCATTTAGTGGATCTTGCCCTTAATCAAATGCATGTAAAATAGCCCGTGATAGATATGATATCTTTTCTAGTGCTGAGTTTTGTGTGTGTTTCAATGTCCTGTTTTGGGTCTTCCTCCCATTACATTATGGTAGCTTCATTTTCCATTTCCTTTTTTTCTGTTTGCTTGCATTTTAGCAAAATCCAAACTTTTGTCAGGATTAGAAATTGTTTCCTGAGCTGGAAAAAAGTTTTTTTTTTTAAGAAAAAATGAAGGATGAAGCCTTAAAAAAACCCCTATTTTTTGTAATCCATCTCAAACCCCATGGTCTGTCAACTTTTGTAGATAAATTACAAAATTTATCCTACCACAATGTTACAAGTTCAGCTTTTTTAAAAAAACCAGATTACACTATTGTTAGGAACATAGGGCAAGCACTTAATTTCTTCTGAATTGGCAGCTTTAAGATACAGATTAAGGAGGAGTCCGGTTGCTAATTTTGGCTTTAACCCAAATTTGTAGGTACAAATCAGAGGTGGGTTTCAGCAAGTTCTGACCAGTTCTGGAGAACCGGTAGCAGAAAGTTTGAGTAGTTCGGAGAACCGGTAGTAAAAATTCTGACTGGCCCTGCCCCCATCTATTCTCTGCCTCCCAAGTCCCAGCTGATCAGGAGGAAATGGGGATTTTGCAGTAACCTTCCCTTGGATTGGGGAGGGAATGGAGATTTTACAGTATCCTTCCCCTGTCATGCCCACCAAGCCACGCCCACCAAGCCATGCCATGCCCACCAAGCCACACCCACAGAACCATTAGTAAAAAATTTTGAAACCCACCACTGGTACAAATGGACTATGTTATTAAAAATGGTGGATCGTGTTGTCCTTCCTCAAGCTGAACAAAGTGTTGAAGCCATCCGATGCTTTCCGGAACAAGCTGTGTATTAAAAACACACAATTTCACTGGTTTCTGAAAGTACTGGGCGGTATCAGCAGTTTGTTGCCTGGAGAAAGGAGAATGCCGTCCGCCATTTTTAATACAGTTAATCCTCGATTTACAGCCATTTGTTTACTGACTGTATAAAGTTACAGTGACATGGAAAAAAAATAATATCTCTGTAGTAGCATTCCAGTGGTCACATCATCAAAATTTGGGTACTTGGCAACCAAAGTGTGTTTATGATGGTTACAGTGTCCCAGGGTCATGTGGTCTCCATTTGCAATCTTCCCAGCTGGCTTCTGACAAGCAAAGTCAATGTGGGAAACTGGATTCATTTAATGACCTCATGATGACTCACTCAACAACTGTGGCAAAAAGGTAAAATTGAGCATGATTCACTTAACAACACCTAGCAAAGGAATTCTGATCCCAGTTGTGTGGCCGTAAATTAAGGATTACCTCTACAGGTAATCCTCGATTTCCGACCACAACTGAGCCCAGAATTTATGCTGCAAAGTGAGAAATTTGTGAAATGACTCTTTGCTCCATGTTACGAATTTTCTTGCTGCATTTGTTAAATGAATCCCTGCAGTAGTTAAATTAGTAACATGGTTGTTAAGTGAATCTGGCTTCCCCATTGACTTGCTTTTCAGAAGGTCGCAAAAAGGGATCACATGACCCCCACCGGGACACTGCAATGGTCATAAATATGAACCGGTTGCCAAGCATCCACATGACCACGGGGATGCTGCCACAGTCATAAGTGTGAAAAATGGTCATAAGTCACTTTTTTCAGGGCTGTTGTAACCTTGAACGGTCACTAAATGGACTGTTGTCAGTCGAGGATTGCCTGTAGAAGGCAACTTGTTCATCCTTAGGAATTCTCCTTAAGTCTGAACCTGTGGACCTGTGCATTTGGGGTATCTGCATCACTGTGGGCTTATCCCATGGGTGTCAAATTTGATTGTGTCACGTGACGTATCATGAGGTATTGCGACATTTTTTTGCCTTTGCAGAGCTGGGGTGGGCGTGGCCGGTGTGTGACGTATCTGGCCTGTGGGCCACAAGTATGAGAGGCCTGGCTTATCCTCATGTCTTCCTAACGATGATACAATCCTTTTAATGTGACAAACTCTCCCGTGCTTTTTCTCAGATTGGTGAAATAAACTATTTCTGGATATGGGTTTAGTGTTCTCTCTAAAGCAGAGGTCTTCAACCTTGGCAACTTTAAGACTTGTGGACTTCAACTCCCAGAGTTCAACTCTGGGAGTTGAAGTCCACAAGTCTTAAGGTTGCCAAGCAGGGTGGATTTGATTTAAATCGAGTTGATTTAAATCACAATTTAAATCATGATTTAAATCACTAGTAAAAAGGCTTGATTTAAATCAACTCTATTTAAATCATAATTTTTAAAGAGCAACTGTCATCTCTGCTACTCCTTTGACCTACTGTTGACTCACCGATAGTCCCAGTGTTGCAGAATATACAGCCTCATGCTACATAACTAAGCTCCATTTCATGCTGAATAAACTAAATTATTTATGTATCTTAAATAGAAAACTATCTTAAGATAGATTTTTACCCCAAAAGTTTTTTATTAAAATAAATTCGATAAAAATAAAAAAAAATCTGATTTAAATAAAAAAAATCCGATTTAAATCAAAAAAATCTGATTTTTTTGATTTTTTTAAAAGAATCATTGATTTTTATCCACCCTGTTGCCAAGGTTGGAGACCCCTGCTCTAAAGAACACTAAACTCTGTTCAGAAATAGCCTGCCTCTTACCTGAACAGTTTAAGTCCCTCCTTTGAAGTACAGGTAAATCCTCAACTTACAACATTTCATTCAGTGACCACTTGCAGTTATGGCAGCACTGAAAAAAGTGTCTTATCATCTTTTTCACACAACTGTTGCAGCATCCCCATGGATCCTATAATCAGAATTCAAATGCTTGGCAACTGACTCATATTTATGACGGTTGCAGTGTCCCCGGGGTCACGTAATCCTCCTCTGTAACCTTCTGACCAGCAAAGTCAATGGGGAAGCCAGATTCACTGCACGACAATTTTGATTAATTTAACAACTACAGTGATCCAACTTAACAACTGTGGCAAGACAGGTTGTAAAACGGGGCAAACTTACTTAACAAATGTTTCACTTAGCAACTGAAATTTTGGGTTGAATCAGCGGTCATAAGTCGAGGACTCCCTGTACTTAACTACCCTGAGTCCTGCCCCACCATGCCTTCAGAAGAATGACTGATTTCTCTCCCGCCCCCTGAAAGTGATGTCCTGTGAGAAAAGGAATGAAGCTGAAAACTCCTGACTTTTACCTGAGTCCAAGATTACACACTCCCATTTTGTTTCCAAGTGTAGGGTCATTGTTGTCGTGACCTGGAGGAGCGATCACGATGGACAGTGGCATGGATGTTAAGAAAGATGTAACTGAGGGGTTTGGGAACCCCTCAGGATCTCTAGTGCCTCCCTCCACGGATTTGGAAGATGAGATTGAGGGTCCTGTTGATTCTGGAGAAGATGCTTCCATTATCCAACAACTGCCCATTTCTCCTGATGACAACCAGGTTCTCCTGAACCTTCCAGATCTGGATTCAGATCCCTGCTACCCCAGAGCAGAAGAGATCAGGATTGGCCTGGATGGGGACGGTGAATCCAAAAGAAGCTCGGAACCACAAGATACCACTTCTTTGGATCCTGAGATCTCCAGGTAAACAGTCTCTCTTCTCTTTCACAGGTCATTTATTATTTATCTATGTCTTCCTGCTACAGTATAGAAATGGGACTGTGTTCTGACCTAAGCTTCCCCAGCAGCATGAAGCAGAGTCCTCGTCTCGATAAACTTTTATTTAATTTACAGTGAATTCCTCTCCAGCAAAGTCTTTCCTCTCCCACAGTCTTTCAAGATAGTTCACAATTACCGACCTTTATCAGGCTTGGAGAGTGGCCAGGACGATATCATTCAGACGCTGCAATACTTGGCAAGAATGCAGGAATGAACTAATTGTCTCCTGCAAACTCCACTCCCCTTTCGCTCCTCTTTTATTCCCTCTGGGAGGGGCCATTCATCGTCAACCTGTGGCCTTACTCCTGAGTCGACCCTTGTTCTTTAGCTGTTCCCTTCGTCTGGCAACTCTGTGCATGTGCACACTGGGAACAGGCTCCAGCTGTTCATCTGCCTCACTGATGTCTGACTCCAAAGGCAGCTGATAACTGGCATACGGCCCTGGCCCCCACTCTGCCTCCGACACAGAGCCCTCCTCAGAGCCTTCCCCAGACTCCAGGACTGGCCCTTGTTCCTCCCCAACCTCCTCACTGTCCGAATCTGCTGCCAGATCCGCTGGCTGCTGGGCCACAACAGATGAATCAGCGGTTTCCAATCTTCACGGCTCAGTGGACTGTGGGAGGCGGTGGGTGGGTGGAGGAGGAGATGATTTTGTTGGCACACGCTGCTTTCACAAATGCAGCGTCGCATGTGCACTTGTGCAACACTTCTGCAACCCAGTGTCAGTGGGTCAATCCCCCCACACCTGTAGCACCTCAGTGGGCTCCGTGGGCCTACAGGCCTCTGGGTAGACTGTGGTGCTGTGGTTTCTTGTCTAATGGGTGGTCCCTGGTCTGGTTGGCCTCTCTGCTTGCCATATGGTTGCTTTGACATGTCGTTGGCTCACAACCCTCTGTCGACTTTTATCGCTACTTGGAACCATTCGGAGAGTCGGTTCGGGATGTCCCGATAAGCGGTCACTTGGGCGATTCGCTTGTCTAGGCTTGTTCTAAAGAAATACACCAGTAGTCGCTCTGGTAAGGGAGGTAAGGTCCCAATGACTCTCCTGAATTCACGGATACATTCACTCCAGTGCTGACACCCAGTTCCGAACGGGCTGCGGCCCAGCACTGGGATGTGGAGCAGGGGTTGGGGACCCCCGGAATGGTTAGACAGATGGATGGATGGATGGGTGGGTGGGTGGATGGATGGGTAGATTGATCCATCCATCTACACACACGCACACACACCTCTAGTACATGGAAGTTGACAATTGGACAACATAAATGGATTCTCGGCGCGTCTTGTATATTTCTTGCTTCAAAAATGGGAGAAACTATCCTTCTTCATTTCTACAATTGAGAAGGAGCTCCCCGTGTTAATCTTCAAATTGCTCACTGTGGCTCAGAGTTTTATGCAAACAACCAGTGCAGCTGGTCCAACAAAGCATAGTTAAAGCAAATTATGACTTGATGAGATAGAATAGAGTTGGAAGGGACCTTGGAGGTCTTCTTGTCCAAACCCCTGCTTAGGCAGGAAACCCTACACTACTTCAGACAAATGGTTATCCAACATCTTCTTTAAAAACCTCCAGTGTTGGAGCATTCACAACTTCTGGAGGCAAGTTGTTGTTCCACTTGCCTCCAGAAGTTGTTTTCACTGTTGGGAAATTTCTCCTTAATTCTAGGTTGCTTCTCTCCTTGATTAGTTTCCACCCATTGCTTCTTGTCCCGCCCTCAGGTGCTTTGGAGAATAGCCTGACTCCCTCTTCTTTGTGGCAGCCCCTGAGATATTGGAAGACTGCTTTCATGTCTCCCCTATGTCTTCCAGTCCAGCCCCCTTCTCTAGCAGGAGACCTTATACCATTTCAAACAAGTGGCTGTCCAGTCCCTTCTTAAAAACCTCCAGTGGTGAAGGCCCACAATTTATATATAATGAATATGAATACGAATATATTTTGTGCTGACTTTCCTTCCTGGGGCAGGCAGCCTCGTTTGTGACTTGGAGAAACGTTAAAAGTGTAGGTTTCCTCAACAGGAATGGTATGGAGGAGGGTGCCAAAGCTTCAGCTCAGGAAGAGAACATATGCTGGACACCTAAACCAGATCAAGTCTCCTCAGAGGTAGAGAGCGACCTCAAAATCGCTATTGACCAGAGTGAAATTCTGAAGGAGCTAGAGGAGAAGGATGTGGAAGAGGAGATTCCAGAGGCTGACCAGCCCGACTTCTTACAGCTTTTTGCCCGACTGCAGAGACTTAACCCTGGCTTCCATGACAAGTTGCCCACTTCTGAAGATGACCTCTTGACTGCCTCTGACAGCGAGGAAAGCCACGGGTTAGGAGATGGAGACAGGAGACCCCTCCTTGAGCATCCTGAGGACTTCCAGGGATCTCCAGACAAAGTTGCCCCTTCTCTACTCCATGTGGCTACAGGGCAGGGCCTTCGGGCAGCCGCTCAGCACCTCCTGAGATCTGTCCAAGGACAGAGAAGCGGAGAATTGCTTTCCTCAGAAACCAACCAGGAGAACCTGCTCAGTCTCCTCCATTACGAAGGGGGCATTTCCATGGAGGAGGAGGAGGATGACCGGATAGCCCTGGCCCACTCAGATGTGATGATCAGGACTGGCTGTCAGAAAATGGAAGTTGAAGGAACGGCTGTGGCTCCAGGAAAGTTCCCTCCAGAACCTGCCTGTGATGATCTGGAAGAGAGAAGAAGGAAAGGACGTAGGTCCAGATCGAGGCTCCTAAAAGTATCCACTGTCTTAGAAGCAGCTGCGTCTTCTGACTCCAACTTGGAGGCCCGCAGCTGGGAAGGCTCCTCAGATCCAGTGGGGGAACCTGCCCTGAACCGCATGGAGGATTCCTCTCCCACCTCCGATCCGGTGGTGAGTATCTTGCAGGACAATGTTCACACATTGCTCTGAAAGTCATCAAGGGCCCTTGCTGACTTTTTTGACCTGGTGGGTGATGACCTTGGCACCTGGTGGGTTGTTGCAAACCATGGATTTATGGCTTAGCACCGCGCGCAAACACTGCTGTGGCTTGTTTAACCAAGCTTGGTTTGCATTGATGGGGTTATGAAATCGTCGTAAAACCACAATGTGGTTTTCCTTGGTTTGGTCTTGGTTTGTTCTTTGTTGTGTGAATCCTGTTGATTGAAAAGTTATACGGTCATCATCATCTTTTAATGACGCCATAATCCATTGTGGGGTGGAGCAGGGTGGATTTGATTTAAATCGAGTTGATTTAAATCACGATTTAAATCATGATTTAAATCACTAGTAAAAAGGCTTGATTTAAATCAACTCGATTTAAATCATAATTTTTAAAGAGCAACTGTCATCTCTGCTACTCCTTTGACCCACTGTTGACTCACCGATAGTCCCAGTGTTGCAGAATATACAGCCTCATGCTACATAACAGGTTCCAGACGGAGCTTGGGCCAATCCCTGAGGTTCTGGCACACGCCTTGACTGTAGACCTAGTGGCTGCCTGGGATAGGGCGGCCGCTGGAGCTCTGGATCGAGTCGTGCCTTTGCGGCCTCTGACCCAGCGTCGATCTTGCCTGGCTCCTTGGTTCACCAAGGAGCTGAGGGAGATGAAGCGCCGGAAAAGACGCCTAGAGAGTAGTTGGAGGGCTAGTCTTTCTGAATCGGACCAGACACTGGTAAGATCTCATATTAGGAATTACCTAGTGGCGATAAAAACAGCAAAATGTACTCATTTTGCTGCTCTTGTTGCGTCATCAGATAATCGCCCGGCCGCCCTGTTTAGGGTGACCCGCTCCCTGCTCCACCAGGAAGCGGGGGAGGACCCCTTGGAGGGAAGAGCCGAGGATTTTGTTCAGTATCTACATGACAAAATCACTCAGATTCGGGAAGGTCTGGACTCTGGGTAGATCCAGCGAGGGTGATGGAGGCAGGTCTTGAGACTGTTATCTGGGATGAGTTTGATCCTGTGACCCCAGATGACCTGGACAGGATTCTGGGTAGATTGAACGTGACCACATGTTTGTTGGACCCGTGTCCCTCCTGGTTAGTGCTGGCTTCCCGGGAGGTGACGCAAGGCTGGCTCCAGGGGATTATAAATGCTTCACTGGGCAAGGGTGTCTTCCCCGCCGCCCTGAAGGAGGCGGTGGTGAGGCCCCTCCTCAAGAAGCCTTCCCTGGACCCGGCAGTATTGGCCAATTATCGTCCAGTCTCCAACCTTAGTTTTGTAGCGAAGGTTGTTGAGAGTGTGGTTGCGGGACAGCTTCCCCGGTACCTGGATGAAGCATCGTATCTGGATCCATTCCAGTTGGGTTTCAGGCCTGGGTTCAGCACGGAAACGGCATTGGTCACGTTGGTTGATGATTTCTGGAGGGCTCGGGACAGGGGTTGCTCCTCTGTCCTGGTCCTGTTAGATCTGTCAGCGGCTTTTGATACCATCGACCATGGTATAATGCTGCACCGGTTGGAAGAGTTGGGGGTGGGAGGCACCGTACTAAGGTGGTTCTCCTCCTTTCTCTCTGACCGGTCGCAGTCTGTGTTGACGGGGGGGCAGAGGTCGACCCCGAGGCCCCTTATATGTGGTGTGCTGCAGGGATCGGTCCTCTCGCCCCTTTTATTCAACATTTATGTAAAGGCGCTGGGCAAGATCATCCGTGGTTTCGGGGTGAAGTACCATCAGTACGCTGATGACACCCAGCTGTACATCTCCACCCCAGGCCACCCCAACAATGCCTTTGAAGTGATGTCCCAGTGTCTGGAGGCCGTACAGATCTGGATGGGGAGGAACAGGCTCAGGCTCAACCCATCCAAGACCGAGTGGCTGTGGTTTCCGACGTCCCGATATAGTCAGCTGGTGCCATCGTAACTATTGGGGGTGAATCATTGGCCCCCACGGATAGGGCTCGCAACTTGGGTGTCCTCCTGGATTCACGGCTGTCTTTAGAAGAGCACTTGACGGCCGTGACCGGGAGGATTTTTCATCAGGTTTGCCTGATCTGCCAGTTGCGACCCCTTTCTAGATCGGGACTCCCTACGCACAGGCACTCATGCCTTCATTACCTCTCGTCTGGACTATTGGCACGCTCTCTACATGGGGCTCCCCTTGAGGTGCACTCGGAGGCTCCAGCTGGCGCAGAGTGCGGCCGCGCGGGTGGTTATGGGAGCGATGTGGAGTTCCCATGTAACACCTCTCCTGCGCGAGCTGCACTGGCTCCCGGTGGTCTTCCGGGTGTGTGCTTCAAGGTTCTGGTTATCACCTTTAAAGCGCTCCATGGCTTAGGACCTGGTTACTTACGGGACCGCCTGTACCACCAATAGCCTCTCACCGGCCAGTACGCTCCCATAGAGAGGGGCTCCTCCAGGTGCCGTCGGCCAAACAATGTCGGCTGTTGGCCCCTAGGGGGAGAGCCTTCTCTGTGGGGGCACCTACAATCTGGAACGAGCTCCCCCCGGAGATACGGAGGATCCCGGATCTGCGCACCTTCCGCCGCGCGCTTAAGACTTTTCTATTTCATCAAGCTGGCCTGGCCTAAATCTTCCCCTTTTTAATGTGGAAATTTTAAATTTGTTTTAATTATAGGGTTATGGGTAAGGCGTTTTAAATTTGGGAGCCATTTTGGATTTAATTTTGTTTTAAATGTATTTTAATGTTTATATTGTATGTTTTTTAATCTTGGCTGTTCACCGCCCCGAGTCCTTCGGGAGAGGGGGCGGTATAAAAATTTAATAAATAAATAAAATAAAATAAAATAACTAAGCTCCATTTCATGCTGAATAAACTAAATTATTTATGTATCTTAAATAGAAAACTATCTTACGATAGATTTTTACCCCAAAAGGTTTTTATTAAAATAAATTCGATAAAAATGAAAAAAATCTGATTTAAATCAAAAAAATCCGATTTAAATAAAAAAAATCTGATTTTTTTGATTTTTTTAAAAAAATCATTGATTTTATCCACCCTGCCTCTGGGTTAGACTGATCACCATACAGTAAAACCCCCCAGTGATATCAGGTGTGCATTGTGGCATCATGACACAACAACATAAATTATATAGTTTGCAAAGTCATTACGATGTGCTTGCAATAAAATGATTAGTACATAGCTAATCCCAGATGATAAGCAGGGTTGGGCCTAATTAATACTTTAATGAGAATCCTCTAAAAAATTCCAGTGTTCTTGGCTAGACTGGGGAGTTTAAAAAAATCAGAAGAAGGCAGGGGGAAATATCAAGAAAACAGCATAGATGCTGACACCAGGAATCAAGGTTTATCTAGCTTTACAGTAAAATATGCTTAGATCAAATTTCTAAAACAAAACATTAGGCATCCAGAGTTTGAAGGGGATTCATTGGATTGATTTCTGTAATTCTCAATTTTTAGCCTTTGAGGTTAGTTAGTTAAGTAATTTTATTCTGATTTTGCATCCCATTTTTATTATGTAAAGTTGTAAGAGTCTAGTTGGTTTCGGGTGGTCAGATAAATTTCATAAATAAATAATTAAGATCTCCTCCTCAGCTTTACAAAGCCAATTCTTTTTCCCCTTTCCTCTTTCTATAACAGAATAAAGGCAATGTGTCATCTTTCCCACCTTATAAAGATGGTAAGTGAAGAATTTTGATTGATTTATTATGTCATGTGAACTTTGGGACAGCCCCTCCCTCTCTCTCAGCCCAAAGAGCCAATCAGATGTACTGGAGAACAAGATGGACTAGCGCACTGGAGACCCAGTTTCTAGTTCCTCTTCAACTACAGAAGTCATTGGTTAACTTTGGGCTAGTCCCTCCCTCTCAGTCCAAGAGCCAATGAAGTGTAGAAGGGCAGGTGCTGGACTAACAGCAGGGAGACCCAGGTTCTACAGAAACTCATTGGCTTACTTTGGCCAGTCCCTCCCTCTCATTCCAAGAGCCAATCAGGTGTAGTGGGAAGGAGACAGATTAAGAGTGGGAAGATCCGGATACTAGTCCCTCCTCAGCCACAGAAGCTCATTGGCTGAATTTGGCCCAGTTCCTTCCTCTCAATCCAAGAGCCAATCAGGTATAGAAAGTAATATACTGGATTAATAGCAAAGAGACCCTGATTCTAATTCCTCCCCAGCCACAGAGGTTCCCTATGGAACTTGGGGGCACTTCTATCACAATCTAACCTACCTCGTAGGGATGTTGTTAACATATGCTACATATGGTACCTTTTGGTGATAATGGTGATGACAATGATGATGCCAATGCCAATAATAATGTTATTAAACAAGCCTTTTCTGTATGTCTCAGTCCCAGGTCCCTGTGATCCCGAAGATCTGTTGGAAGGGGTGATCTTTGGAGCCAAATATCTGGGCTCCACGCAGCTGGTTTCCGAGAAAAACCCATCCACAAGCATTCGCATGGCTCAGGCCCAGGAAGCCGTGGATAGGATTAAGGTGGGAAGGGGGAACAGCAGGGATGTGACACCAAGGGGGAACCTTGATAGCTACATCTACAGGTAGTCCTCAACTTACAACCACAATTGAGCCCAAAATTTCTGTTGCTAAGCGAGACAGATGTGAGTTTTGCCCCATTTTGCGGCCTTTCTTGACACGGTTGTTATGGAATCACTGCAGTTGTTAGGTTAATAACATGGTTGCTAAGTAAATCTGTCTTCCCCACTTCTGCCTTTGCATGTCAGAAAGTCGAAAAAGGTCAAAAAAGTGATCACTTGGCCTCAGGACACTGCAACCGTCATAAATATGAGTCACTTGCAAACCTTCTGAACTTTAATCACATGACTGCTGCAACAATCGCAAGTGTGAAAAACAATCATAAGTCACTTTTTTCAGTGCCGATGTAACTTCGAATGGTCACTAAACAAACTGTTGTAAGTCGAGGACTGCTTGTATTCAGTTACATAGAAGAAAAGGGGGCTGTGTTCCAGTTGCAGCAAAATGGAGCCTCCATGTTCAAGAGCAGCGTACCTTTTCAGTGCAGTCACTGGAGCATTACAGTGGCGAACAGGATGATTGAATTGTACCACGCTGATCTGGGCTTTGTGTCTTTGGTCGGCCATGTTGGGCTAAATTAGGCCAGATCTACTGGGGCCTTAAGGAAGGTCCATGCCAAGATCGCAAGCTTTCTCTCCAATCCTGACCTCTTTCCTTTACTTGTTTTCCTTGCAATCCAGGCTCCTGAAGGAGAATCCCAGCCAATGACCGAAGTAGATCTCTTTGTCTCCACTCAACGGATCAAGGTCCTCAGTGCTGACACACAGGTGCATTGACAGCTGCTTGCTCAAGAAGCATTCATCCTGCTGCCTCCATTTGGGATCATGTCTAGTGGGCAAGGCCCAAAATGGCTGCTTTGGGGTTGCGGGAGGATGGCCGCTCACAAAGCATTCCTTAGCCAGAAGACCCACAGATGAAACTATGCCATTGTTCCCTCCCTACAGGATTGTGTTTCATTTAGCTATATCACTTTTTTTAGATGGGGTGGCAGGCTGTCGGAAATGTTGAGAATGTGTTGTGGTGTGTTCTCAAAATGGCTACCGAGGGGTTGCCTTCTCACAAAATGACTGGGGACAGGCTGACAGGAAGGAATTGCACTTTTCCTTTGGGCATAATAACTTAAAAAAAATAATAATAACTGCAATCTTTACAGTACAGGTAGTCCTCAACTTACAATCACAGTTGAGCCTGGAATTTTGCTTGCAAGTTGTTGAGGTTGTAAGTTGAGTCACCATGAGACCAGACTTGATTTTATGACTGTTTTATGACAGTCATTAAGCAAGTCACCATAGTTGTTAAGCGAATCACGTGGCCGTTAAGTGAAACATGTGGTTGTAAGTCGCAGTGAGCCGTGGTGGGGCAGTGGTTAGAGTGCAGTACTGCAGGCTACTTCTGCTGATCGCTGGCTGCCAGCAGTTTGACAGATCGAATCTCACCAGGCTCAAGGTTGACACAGCCTTCTATCTTTCCGAGGTGGATAAAATGAGGACCTAGATTGTTGGGGCCAAATATGCTGATTCTGTAAACTGCTTAGAGAGGGCTGTAAAGCACTATGAAGCAGTATATAAGTCTAAGTGGTAGTGCTAGTGCTAGTAAGTCTGAATCCAGCTTATCCAATGGGTGTTTTTTGCTGGGAATAAAAAACTCAAAAGATTATCACATGACCTCAGGATACTGCAACTGGTTATAAATGTAAGCCAGTTGCCAAGCACCCAAAATCAAGGACTGCCTGTTCTAAAATCAAATCAATCACAAGCAGTGTCTGGGAGTGTATTGGCACCATAATTGTCTATCTCTGTTGTATGTGTATGGAAAATATACACACACACACACAGATATTTTAATTCAATTTTACAACAATGTGATTTCTGTGTCAGTTCTGGAAAATGACACATCACTTGAGATTTTTGTGCCAGTACATTCTCTGAATCAAGCTGTCGAACAATGAACTGGGGCCTCCTGCAACAGGCATAGAGGCCAGCCTGGCAGAGGATGATGTGAGCTGTAGTTCAGCACATCCAGAGGACACAGTTGAGAATATTTTACAGAACAATTGGAGAATATTCTGAGAAATGGCAACCTGTCACTTCAATGCTTCTGGTATCTTTCTTTTTTCTTTTTTTCTTCTTTCTTTCTTTCTTCTTTCTTTCTTTTCTGGTCTCCTTCTGGCCACCTTAGGAAACCATGATGGATCACCCCCTCCAGACCATCTCTTACATTGCTGACATTGGGAACATCGTGGTGCTCATGGCCCGTCGGAAGCTCCCTCGCCGGGCAGATGCTTCCACTGAAAAACAGCTGTACAAAATGATCTGCCATGTGTTCCACTCGTCTGACGTGAGTGTGGGGAGATGTTGGTGGTGGACAACGCTGAAAATCAGAGTTCAGATGTGCACTGCTGCCTCAATTAGATTAGATTAGATCTTGTTTTGTCAGAGTAATTGCACAGTTGGAAAGAAGATAGTTCTGTAACTGTAGAAACGCTTGTCATTTTCTGCTTCCTGTCCTACAGGCTCAGCTGATAGCCCAAGCCATTGGGCAGGTCTTTAGCGTGGCTTACCAGCACTTCCTGCGGGCCAGTGGCATTGACCCCAGCCAGCTTGGCTCTGTGCCAGACCGGAACGATGATGAGAAGGATCCTGGCCTGATTGAAGGAGAGGAGCTATATAACGGAGACCTGGCTCACTTCTCCAAGCAAGAGAACTGTAAGGAAGTAAGAATGGAGAGGAGGTGTTTTGCTAGAGGTGGAGAGCATTGGAACTGCATACCCACCGCAGAGGAAATGGCTACCCATCTTGGATGCTCCCCTCTGTTGGGTCTTAGAATTGGCCAGTGGTTTGGCAGGCCACTCAATCTCCACTAATCTTTGGCTGGGTGCATTGGACTACAACTCCATGACACAATACACACACATACCACACACACACACACACACACATACACACACACACACACACAGCCTGGAGCTGGCTGAAATGATGGAAGCTGTAGTCTGGCACACCCATTGAGCTTTTGTTGGCAGGAAGCTCATTATTTCCATCGTCTTGCTGTTTAGCTGCATTTCAGGCAGGGGTGGGCTGCTGGGGGTTCGCAGGGGTTTGGGAGAACCTCTAGCTAAGATTCTGTGCAGTTTGGAGAACCCCCAAATCCCATTCCTGGCTGGCCATGCCCACCCTGCCCCTCCCAGGAGTCCCCACGCGGCCCGTTTTGGATGCAGGTAAGTGCAGGGCGCACATGGAGGCTCGGGGAGGGCGAAAAATGGGCCTACCGGAAGTTCCAGAGGGCCTCTAGAGCCTATGGAGGCTGTTTTCGCCCTCCTGGAGGCTCGAGGAAAGCCTCCGGAGCTTGGGGAGGGCAAAAGCGCTTCTCCCCCCATGGTGCAGGAGGCGGACTAGGCCACGTCCAACATGGCCATGCCCACCCAGAACCGGGCAGAGAACCCCTTGCTAAAATTTTTGAAGCCCACCCCTGATTTCAGGCAGATACACAAAAAAAACCCAAAACTGTAAAATGGTTGTTTTTGAAAAGGCGGCCTGCTGAGGGTTGTAGTGAATGGAAAATGGGAAAATCCCCAACTCTGTGCCTTAAGTATGGGCCATTTCATGATCTGTGGACTTCAACTCCCAGAATTCCTGAGCCAGCCTTGCTGGCTCAGGAATTCTGGGAGTTGAAGTCCACAGGTCATGAAAGGACTATAGTTGCCCACCCCTGCCAAAGAGGGATATAAAATGTACTGGATTTGATAAACCTTGGGAAAGATCTGTAAGTAGTCACTGATGTATGACCGGTCATCAGTGGGCACACATACACACCCTGTAGCCATGTGACAGCATTTTGGGCGTTTGATAACCAAACCACATTTACAGCTATTTGCAGCATCGATCACATGGCCACATTTTATGATATTTTTTGTTGAAAGCTGGCATTTACTTCCGATTTTCAGCAAAAGTGGCCCATAGCAAACAATTGGTTCATTGAACGACGCTCATAAAAAAAAAGGTTCATAAAATCAGGCCAGTCATGTGGGTGACCTGCTTTACAACCATCGTGACTTATGACCATAATGGGTAGGCCCCATTACTTTCGTAAGTGGAGGACTTCCTTTATTGTGTCACATTTTATGGTAAGGTATTCCAATAATATTAATGGATAAAAAAATAAATGATCCTTATAGCCGAGTGATGGCTAATCTTTTTGCCATTGCGTGCCACAAGCAAGGGGAGCGCAGGGGGGTCATGCGCGCGTGTGCCCACACCCATAATTCTATGCTTTCCACGCATGTGTGCGCAACCCCCCCACGCTCCCCCTGCTTTTGGCACGTGATGGCACAGTGGGCCCGGTAGACCCATTTTTCATTCTCCCCAGGCTCTAGAGCCTTTCTAGGGGGCTGGGGAGGGCGAAAACAGCCTTCCCCACTCCCTGGAGACCCTCCGAATGTCAGAAATGTCCCATTTGCCAACTGGTGGGCCCAGAAGGCCCAAAAATCAGTGTGCCGGAGCTGAGCTTGCATGCCCACCGAGATGGCTCCGTGTGCCACCTGTGGCACGTGTGCCATAGGTTTGCCATCACAATATATAGCCAATAGAAGATCCTTTAAGTTGTTCAATTGGCTGCCTCCATTTTGTCCAGGCTGAGACCATGCCAGGATTCTCTAGAATGTTCCATCTTTTCCCCAGACCATGAAATTTAACCCCGGAGGGAGTGATTTGACAGTTTTCTGGTTTGATATAGGAAGTGGTTCTGGAAGAGTAATATCCAAAAAGCTACAAATCTCCCTGGAACAGACCGATTAGTCTTATCCTGAAAAAAAAAAAAACAATATTCTCCTCAGAACAATTCATCTCCTGGATTTTTTTTAAACTTTACCCATATTTTTTTGTTTTTCTTCTCAGCAAGTTATTTTTTTCAAAGAAAAGAATGCTTTCCTAAAGTGGGTGAAACAAAGACAAAGAGGTTTAAGCAGCAATAGACATATTTTCTTTCAGTGGTGGTCGGGGGAAGGAAGACTCATTGGGACAAAGAAATCATGTCCCAACCTGCAGCGGAAATACTCTGGTTTGTCAGGCCAAAACATGAACAGCAAAACGAAAACATGGAACCCACCTTCTCTGTTGCGGTTGGTTGCAATTTCTCGTTCTCTGTCCCCAGAGCTTCTGAAATATATGACAAATTGCTGATTTCCAGTTGCACAAAGTATTTTCAGTTGCATGATATTTTCCTGTTTTTGTTTTTTACAAAAAAACAAAGTACGTGCTAAAATAGCTATGTTAAGCCTTTGCTATGTTTAACATATCTGTTTTCACACATGCACACTTAAATCTCTTAGGAGGTCAAGCAGTATATAAATTCAATATATAAATTCAATTATATATGGAGCAAGGTGAAGTCAGGGCCGCCAGTTCTTTAGCTGGCACTGACTTTTACTTGCGTTGAGTTCTTCCCAACAACCTAGGATGTTGTAAAGCACTGGCATAGTATATGTGTGAGGATTCAAGTAATTTAGCCTTTTGCCATTGACAATGGAAATATTCTCAATATGCAGATTTTTCTAAGTGCCATCCAAGAATTTTTGATATATCTGTGGAGATTCTCAACCATCCTTTTGGTTGTGCCAAAAATCTTCTCCCGAAACCCAAGAAAGTCCAGTTGCCTTTTGAAAAAAGACCTATGGGATTTTTTGGGTATGGTACTGATAACCACTTGGGACCACCATATCTGGTTTATGCCATAATCTTTCAACTTCGATTGTCAGGTCTTGATGCTTTGTGATCTCCACCAATTCTTTGTCTTTTATTCTACTATCCCCTGGTATTGCCACATAACATTTTCCACACTTTTGTCTTTTCAGCCACCGTTAAATCTTGTGTATTATGTGCCAACACTCTTTATCAGTTTGAATTTGGAAATCCCACAATATTTTAACCTGTTCATTCTGGACCATTTTTCAACTCTGTATTCCCATAGAGTTGTTATATTATAGTTATTCATATTGAGGTTTGTTGGACAGTCAGCCAGATGTCCAGACTAGATCTGGCATTTTTATCCATCAATTGGCTTTTTTTATTTTTTAAAAAGTCCCTGCAGTCACAGGAGATTAAAAGAATCCCCTTCCTTATCCCCTGTTCTGGACAGATACAGTAGTCCTCGAGTAAACGACCACAATTGAGCCCAAAATTTATGTTGCTAAGTGAAACATTTGTTAAGCAAGTTTGCCCCATTTTACGACTTTTCTTGCCACAGTTGTTAAGTGAATCATTGCATTGGTTAAGTTAGTAACATGGTTGTTAAGTGAATCTGGACTCCCCATTGACTTTGCTTGGCAGAAGGTCGCAACAACTGATCACATGACCTTGGGACAGTGCAACCGGTTGCAAACATGAACCAGTTGCCAAGCATCTGAATTTTGATCATGTGACTATGGGGATGCTACAGTGGTCGTAAATGTGAAAAACGGTGTTAAGTCACCTTTTTCAGTGCTGTTGTAACTTTGAACGGTCACTAAATGAACTGTCAGTGGAGGACTACCTGTATATAATAATAAGATTTGGAAGCACGTACGTCTGTTCACAACTTCCATCAGCTCTACAGGTAGTCCTTGACTTAACAAACCATAATTAAGCCTGGAATGATGGTTGTAAATTGTGACAGTTATAAAGTGGATCACCATGTGCCTTGGACCTGTTTTCATGAACATTTTTGTGGTCGTCGTTAAGCAAATGCCACAATTGTTAAGCAAACCCATTGTTCGCTATGGACTCTTTTTTTGATGGAAACTGGAAATAATGCTGGTTTCCCACAAAACCAGCTGTGGGCTGCTTGCTGAATGTCTAAAATATGATCATGTGGCTCTGGAAAAAGAGAGGCCTAAGTTGGAATTTCAAAACCAGATAAGCAGTTTTTGAGGCATTTGTCATAACTTCCGACAGTCCCCAACCTGGCTGAGGAATTCTCAGCTGAGAATTGAGTCCACACGTCTTCAAATAGCCAAGGTTGAGAAACAGTGCTTTGGATGCAGAGGTGGTATTCAGCAGGTTCGCCCGAACCGGTAGCAGAAATCGCGGGTGGACCCGCCCACCTGCCCCAGCTCTATGCCATCCTATTTAGGCACATTTTTGTGTCTGGGCACATGTGCAGAAGGCACACACGCCAGCAAAGCCCATGCGCAGAAGGCTGGCCTCATGCGTGGACGTGCGCGCTCACATTTGCAAACCAGTAGGGAAAGTAAGTGATAGATTTCAAGGGCACCCTAAAGGATATGAAACACTTGATCCCTCTCTCTTTCAGTCCAATAGATCTCTCCTCTGCCGTTCGGTGTCTCCATACAGGTCGCCATCTCCAAACAGAAGGGCGAGATCCTGGGCGTGGTGATTGTGGAATCTGGTTGGGGATCCATCCTTCCCACCGTGGTCATTGCAAACCTGATGCACAGGGGAGCAGCTGAGCGATCCGGCAAGCTGAGCATTGGAGACCGCATCATGTCCGTCAATGGAACGAGCCTGGTGGGGCTTCCCCTCGCCTCGTGCCAGAACATCATACGGGTGAGAAAGCCAGGTTCTGATTATTATAAGAGAATATTTATTACTTTTTTGCTTAGAATAAAAGAGAAAGAAGCCCTCAAGTCAAGCTAGAGGTCTTCAAATCAAGGCTGAATTCTTAGTAATCAGATGAGCATCTGGCAGAGAACGGGGGGAGTTGACTAGATGACCTCTAGATTCTCTTCCAACAGTGTGATTTTAGGATTCTTTCAATCTCTGGGGAATCATGGGAGCGTGTTCATTTCGCTTTCCTGGCAAAAATACCATAGAACAGGGGTCTGTGATGAACGGTTGCAGGAACTGGGCATGGCTAGTCTGGTGAAGAGAAGGACCAGAGGAGACATGATAGCAGTCTTCTAATATCTCAGGGGTTACCACAAAGAAGAGGGAGTCAAGCTATTCTCCAAAGCACCTGAAGGCCATGCAAGGAATAATGGATGGAAACTGATCAAGGAGAGATTCAATCTAGAAATAAGGAGAAATTTTCTGACGGTGAGAATAATTAACCCATGGAACAGAAGTTGCCTTCAGAAGTTGTGGGAGCTTCATCACTGGAGGCTTTCAAGGGGAGATTGGACCACCATTTGTCAGAAATGGTGTACTCTTCTGTTTGAGTGGGGGGGTTGGACTAAATGACCTACAAGATCCCTTCCAACTCTGTTAATCTGTAATCTGTAATCTAAAACCCCCAGAATTCCCCAGCAAGCATAGCTCCCAGGGAATTCTGGGAGTTGAAGTCCATAAGTCTTAAAAGTACCAGGTTTCGAGACTCATGTCCTAGAAGAAAGGACTTGGCAAATCATATCTCTATAGATGTGCTCTGACATTCTTCTTCTTTTTTTTCTAGAATATCCTTTTTTAACATCTGAGTCTAGCCTCCAGCCCTGGGATTTTCTCTTATCTGCCAACTCATTATGTCCTATTTAGGTCTTTTGGCCATAATAAATATTACCCACCCACATACAAATTAATTAGACCCAGCCCTGCTTAGCTTTTGAACTCAAACCAGTTTGTCTGGCACGCAAAACAGATTGTAAAATTGTTGTTGCTCCCAGGCTGAATACGTGCTAGAAAAGCCAAGTGTGGAGCATAATTTCCAGGAGATCAAAGATCGCGGCTGATGATCTCTTCTAGGCCTTGTGGAAGCAAAATAAAGGTAGTCCTTGACTTACAACTGGCCAGACTCCATTGGGATCATAATTCATTACGATTTAAAGGTCACACGCATGAATGACCTGATTTTATAATTTTTGTGGCAGTTGTTAAGCAAATGCCGTGGTCATTAAACAAACCAGTGGTGCATTATGGGCTGGTTTTGCCAAAAACCGGAAGTAAATGTCAGTTTTCAGCAAAAATATGATGAAATGTAGTTCTCTTCTCCAGGAGGATTTTTCCCCATTTGGTTCCAATAGGGGCCCCATCACCATTGTAACTTTTTTTTCCCTTTAAACAATCCTGTAATCCCTTGCATAGGGATGGAGTCGGGGCGACTGAATGGAGCCGAGCATTTACTGGCTGGATGCCCTTCCTGACACCTAAGCTGAGTTCACAACAGATATTTTCTTATTGTGCCCAGAGAGAGAAATACCTGCCGCAACCTAGGATCGAACTCACAGCTTCCTGATGGTGAGGCGAGAGCTCCACCCTTAGGCCACCACACTGCTCCCCATCACCACTCTAAGTCCATCCATTTATTGCTAGTCAACCTCTTCTCCTTCCTACCATCAGTGTTTACTCCAGAGTTAGATCATTGTATCATATGTCCAAAGTAGGATGGTTTGAGCCAGATCAGTTGTGCCTTGAGTGAAACAGGAGACCATTAGATAGGTGGTCTGACATACAGCTAGTGTCAGGGTGCCAAGTAATACACCCATGGCAAGCAAAACTCCAAGGCAGGTGAATTCCTCAAAGAATAGCTTTATTGGATATATCATATTGGCACAGATCTGGTGAAAATCGACTCTGAAGGTTCCTGCGGTTTTCACCTAATTAAAAGTAAAAGTTTGTCACTTTCTCAAAACAATCACATGGTCCAATCACACCGCCGTCTGGTTGCCTGGTGACATCACTCCGCCTTCCTAAGACCAGTTGTGAGACTGTCCTTGGTTCCCAAGAGAAACTATTTTGTTTTGGCTACAAAATCCCAGCTATCTCAAATCCCCCCTCCCTATCCCTCAGCACCATTGTGGCAATACTGAAGCTTCCAAGATGGCCTCAGTCAGGCCAGCTTCAGAGTTGACAAGTGGTCTGAAATACAGGTAGTCTTTGACTTACAACCATTTGTTTAGTGATCATTTGAAGTGACAACAGCACTGGAAAAAAAAAGACTTATGACTGTTTTTCATACTTATGACCATTGTAACATTCCCCCATGGTCACATGATCAAAAATCGGGCGCTTGGCAACTAGCATGTACTTCTGATGGTTTCACTGTCCTGGGTGATGCAATCACCATTTGTAACCTCCCAGCTGGTTTCTGACAAGCAAAGTCAATGAAGAAGCCAGAGTTGCTTACCGTATTTTTCGGAGTATAAGAAGCACCTTAGTTTTTGGTGAGAAAAATAAGAAAAAAGTTGATTGGTGGGTGGATTGGCCTCCCGGAATACCCCCAATCAGCTGTTCCCAGAGATGAATTTTAGCAATAGGTTCCTTGGTTGTAAGCTCTGTGCCTTGCCTTTTTTTTTCAGCCTCTGAAACCTCCGTTTCAAAGGCTTTTTTTCTGAAGCTCTGTTTCGGAGGCTTTTTTTCTGAAGCTTCCTTTCAGAGGCTTTTTTCAGCTCTGAAACCTCTGTTTGAGAGGCTGGGTGGGGCTACATTCAGAGTATAAGACGCACCCAGATTTTCACCTTCTTTTGGGGGGAAAAGGTGTGTCTTATACTCTGAAAAATACGGTAACTGACACTTAACGGCAGTGTTTCACTTAACAACTGTGGGGGGGAAAAATCGTAAGATGGGAGGCAACTTACTTGACAACTTCTTGCTTAGCAACGGAAATTGTGGTTGTAAGTTGAGGACGATCTGAATTTTATTGTTGCCCTCAAGGACTGTCCAGATGTTTGTACCTGAGATTGGTAGCCTCCCCCCGAAAAGAGAGATAGATTATGAGGGGCTGCATTCCAGGGGAGCAAGAGACAGCACAGTTTAGAGAGTTTGTGTGAGAGAAAGAGGGTGAAGACAGCTCCTCCCTCATAGCCCCAGAGTATATGTTTTGTAGTGCAAGTAGTTTTGATTTCTCTCTATGGGTGAGGAACAAGGAACGAAGCTGCTTAGAAGAACTTCAACGTGTCTTTCATGGGTTTTGGACTCTGACTTCAATCTTGCCAAACTACACCATTACTTAGCAATAGAAGTTCTAATGTGGTTGTAGGTCAAGGAGGATTTGTAGTCTTTCAGACATTCCTCCAAATCAGCTCTAAAGGCCTTTACTTACGGTTTCTTTCTTCTCAGGATTTGAAAAACCAGACTGAAGTAATCCTCAGCATCGTTCATTGCCCTCCTGTCACTACAGCAATTGTTCGAAGGCCCGGCACAAAATACCCTCTGGGATTCTCTGTGGAAAACGGCATTGTGAGTAATTAGGTGTGTGTGTGTGTGTGTGTGTGTGTGTGCTGAGAGAAGTAAGCCAAGCTCCCTGTTTAAAGGTAATCCAAATTACAAGTAGCTCCGTATCGGATCGACTGTGAGGTTTTGGAAATCGGGGTATGCGCTTGAGCAAAACTTTGGCACACGGGTGGGCATGGCCAGCCATACAGTTGGATGTCAGGGTTCCGACGGATGCCCTAATCAAATCATGAGCCTCGAGCCAAGCTTCAAAAGAAATCCAGTTATTTATTAGGAGCTTCATGTTGGCATGTTCCAAATGAAACGGCCCCACGTAATGTACGACCCAGACCCAGTTTGTCCCCTCCCCCCCAGGTTGTGTCATCAGTCACATTCGCCAATGGAGCAATGTCATGGGTTGTAGAGATCACTCCTCTCCGGCCGCTGTGGATAACCCTGGGAGACAGCCTTGAGAGAGATATGTCTGGAATGTGCTTTCGTTTTTGGCTGCTGTGCTGCTTCACCAGTTTTCCCATCCCCCTTGCCTATGGCAAGTCGAGAGTGGGCCAGGGATGCTTTGCGAGTTGACATTGGACTTTTCCCTGTGCCCAGATCTGTAGCCTCATGCGTGGCGGGATTGCAGAGCGTGGTGGCGTCCGCGTGGGACATCGCATCATTGAGATCAATGGGCAGAGCGTGGTGGCAATGCCGCATGAAAAGATCATCCAGATCCTGAGCCAAGCGGTCAGCGAGGTACGTGCAGAGCGTGATTCTCTAGTTGTGAAAAGCTGATTGTGAAAAAGCCACACCGAACGGACTTCCTCTTGTCTTCTTTCTTCCTGAGGATTTCACAGTGGGGTTCTTGATTCTTGGGTGAGAATTAGAAACAATTCAAACCAAAAAAAAATCGGACGCACTTGCCTTAGCAAGTTTGTGAAAAGGTTTTTGGAACTGGGGTTGATTGCAAACCCAAGTCCTCGACTTACAACCATTTGTTTAGTGATGGAATTTTCAACAGCACTGAAAAAAGTGACTTTTGACCGGTTTTTCACACTTAACGAACGTTGCAGCTACCTCATGGTCATGTGATCAAAATTCAGATGTTTGGCAACTGGTTCATATTTAGGGTGCTTTGCAGTGTCTCCGAGTCATGTGATCCCCTTTTGCAACCTTCTAAGTCAGGGGTCTCCAACCTTAGCAACTTTAAGTCTGGAGGACTTCAACTCCCAGAATTCCCCAGCCAGCAAAGCTGACTGGGGAATTCTGGGAGTTGAAGTCCTCCAGACTTAAAGTTGCCAAGGGTGGAGACCCCTGTTCTAACATAACAATATGCAGTGATTCACTTAACAGGAAAGGTTGTAAAAGGGGACAAAACTCAACAGCTGTCTTGCTTACTGACATAAATTTGGGTCTCAATCGTGGTCATAAGTGGAGGAGAAGCTGAGCTGTATCGATTGGCTGAAATGGCAAGTGTAGGTTGAGGCTGAAGCAATGAAGCAGAGCCTCAATAAAGGCCTTTAGAGCTGATTTGGGGGAATTTCTGAAAGAGCTGCAAGTACTCCTTGACCTACAACCACAATTAGGGCTGGAAGGTGTGGGAGTACGAACGGATATCATTACCCAACTAGGTAACATCATCAGTGCTAGAAGAGGATGAGATTTGTGGGAAGGGGACGAGGAGGAGGAAGAGAGGAAGGAAGGGAGAGAGGGAGAGAAAGAAAGAAGGGAAGGAAGGGAAGGGAAGGGAAGGGAAGGGAAGGGAAGGGAAGGGAAGGGAAGGGAAGGAAGGAAGGAAGGAAGGAAGGAAGGAAGGAAGGAAGGAAGGAAGGAAGGAAGGTAGGAAGGTGTTCTGCCACAGTTACGGATCCCAGAGAATGCAGCACTACACAAACTATGAACCAAACTCAATTTACTTCCAAACGTAGTTTTTTTTTTTTACAAATGCAGGCTGTTAACTAAAACGTCCTTAACAACCTGCCAGAAATTCCACAGAAAGATAAAATCTTACGAGAGTTGGCAAAAAAGCCCAGAAGCAAGGTTTCCAAAGAAAATCCAGATTTCAGTGATCATCGAGCAAACATGTGTTGTTTCCTGCAACTTTTACAAGCTGTGTGCAAACTTAAATAGGCTAAGGGAGTGGCCAATTAGCCCCAAGCCTTACTCTCGAGGAGACCTCCTCCTGAGGAACCACTCCTGCCTTTTGGCAGCTCTGCGTGCTCGTGCATTGAGAAGAGGCTCCTCCTCTTCTTTCTCTTCACTTAAAGGAGCTTCTGGAGGTTCTGAAGGCCCTGGCTGAATCGCTGCCTCTGGCACCACATCTTCTCCAGCCTCCTCGCTGTCCGACTCGAGCGCCAGCTGCACAGGCTGCTGGCGCGACACCACAACATCCTCCTTGTCATCGGGATCAACAATAATCTGCGCAGGCCGCTGGCGGGCCACAACAGAAGGAAGGAAGGAAGGAAGACTGTGGGATCCTTGGTGCTATCTGAGCTCGGTTGCAGATGTTTCATTACCCAGCTAGGTAACATCATCATCTGTGTTAAGACTGACGATGTTACCAAGCTCAGAGCAAGGACCCCAGTGTCAGACTACGATGCTATCTCAAAATTAAATGAATTTCCAAACTGCCAATCTTTAAAGGAAATCTTTCTTTAATTGAGCACAGCCACGGGATCATGACTCCGCGCGGACAAGACTGACCTTTTGCCCCCCAATCCCTCCCTTTCCGATCCCCAAATCTCTGCTTCTCATTGGCTATCTTCCAAGTCATTCTTCAGACTTCTTTTCTCGTCATCTCCCAGGAATGTGCCCCCTCCCCTCATTTCCACGACAACCCGACTTCAAAGGGATTTATCAGGCAAAAGTTTCAGAGTTTATCTCTCGCTCTCCTCTGCTCTCTATGCCAGCGTTGAAACGCTGACACCCAGAGCAAGGACCCTGCAGGGGCCATTTGCACTTCAATTTGAGAGGCAGACAACCCAGGCTCATCCTCAACGCCCTGCACCTGCCTTCATCAGTGAAGAGACATGGCAGAAAACATCCTGCAGCCAAGAAAACTCCACACCCATTTGCACTACTCAGGTGACCCAGAAGACACAGATAAACCTCCAAGTGGCCTCAGTGACTCTCAGAAAGGATGCAAATGACCAGTTGTCTGCAAGGAGTATAAATCCTTCCATTCTCCACCATCCAGTCAGAGCTGAAGAAGCTTCTTGGATGAGAAGCAAAACATCTTCAAAGAAAAAAAAAACAAGAAAATCCAGCTACTTCTTGAAAAAAGCACCTTTGGGACAACTACGTCCTGGATGACTGAGAATCTCCATAGACTGTTAGGACTGGAACTTCCATTGCTAAGTCATGCAGCCATTAAGTGAGTCAGGCCCAATTTTATGTGTTTGCCATGGTTGTTAAATGAATTACATCGTCATTAATCAAATCTGCTTCTCCAATGATTTTTAATGGTTGGAAGCTGGCTGGGAAGGTCGCAAGTGATGATCACATGACCCCAGGACACTTTTTAAAATTAATTTAATTAATTTTAATTTCATTTCATTTAATTTGTATACCGCCCTTCTCCCAAAAGGGACTCAGGGTGGTGAACAGTCAAAATTAAAATACATACAATACAAAAGTTAAGATAATTAAAAGAGATTAAATCAATCGGCCTCCCAATTTAAAACCCCAAGTCTATAAAATTTAAAAATCTCATTAAAAGCCATTTAGGCTAGGCCGTCTGCAACCGTCGTAAATACATGCCAGTTGCCAAGTGTCCAGATTTTGATCACAGCTTTTCGCCGTGCCATCAAAACACTTCTTTTCCAGCAGGCCGGCCTGGCCTAACCTCTCTTTTAAACTTTTAAACTTTTAAAATTCTTTAATTTTAAATTTGTCTTAAGAATTTGAGGTGTTTTAAATTTCGTTTTCCAGGCCAAATTATTTAATTGTATTTTAATGCTTTTTTAACATTTGTATTATATGTATTTTATCTGGCTGTTCACCGCCCTGAGTCCTTCGGGAGTAGGGCGGTGTACAAATTCAATAAATAATAATAATAATAATAATAATAACAACAACAACAACAACAACAACAACAACATGACCACGGAGACACTGCCACAGTCGTAAATGTCCAGTTTTCTCAGTGCCATTGTAATTTTGAATAGCGACTAAACCAATGGCCGTACATCAAGGACTACCCATATTAAAGCGTATCCTAGACAAGCCGTCACCCAGTCAAGGCACAGAAACCCAAGAACTCCACCTTGATTTTCTGTAGGAGAAGTTGGGACAGAGAGAAACTTGACAGGGTTTCAAGATTGAGGCCAGCCCTTCGAAGCAGGCCGGGTCAAGGAAGCAGAGTTTTCAGGGATTCTTGGAATACGGCCTAATTCTCGTTGGGTATAATAATCGAATCCCGGAAATCCAAATTGAAACGGGTGTGATAAGAAGAGAAGAGAGGAATGAGATGGGCAGATCTTCCTTTACCTTTTGCAGTAAATATAGGCCAATGTTTTACAAACATTGCTGGCTGGGGAATTCTGGGAGTTGAAGTCCGCCTATCTTCCAAGTTGCCAAGGTTGAAAAAAATCTGATGCGGATCAGTTCTGTGATTCTGTGAACCTGTGGGCCACAGCCCATCGTGGGCTATTGGCCACTGGGCCACGTGAGTAGCTGGCCAGTGCACGCGTGTGCGCCCTCCACTCACGCTAGCGTCGCGAGGGCGCTAGCATCGGTACCAGTGCACCCCACCACTCGCGCTAGCGTCGTGCTGGCACTAGTGATGCCGCAAGCATCGTGCGAGCGCTAGCGACCCTAGCACGAATGGGGGGGAGTGTGCGCTCACCGCTTCACCCGAGCTTTGCACAGGCACTGGTGGCCTCATTTGCGTTGCGTGCACAATCGTGGCACCATGCACGCACACGTAAAGGCACCTCCACCACCACCTCGCTGACCCAGAAAGTTGGGGACCCCTGATATAAATCATCACACATATGGCAGCCATTTTGTGACCAGGCAGCATCCTCCCTCCCCATGTGAACCCCCAGTGTGCCATTACTCAGCTTCAGACATGCCCCCTGACTTGGTTGCACTTCTCCTTCCTTGCAGGTCCATATCAAAACCATGCCAGCCTCCACCTATCGTCTTTTAACTGGCCAGGAGCAACCCATCTTCCTCTGATAGGCCCTGCCTTGGCCACTGGCTTCCCGTGTCTGCTTCGTAAGCTTGCTGAACTCCCAAATCTGAAGTCGGCCTCTGGGCTCAGTGCCCCAGATTCACAAGAGTTTCGTGACTGTTTCTGCTGCACGAACCATCCAGCCAAGTTTGTTGTTGGTTTCCTTTGCTGGGGACAATTTATCTGGGGTGTGAACTTGGAGGTTATGCCTATTGCTTGAGGTTGGCTTCTACACTAGAAAGCAAGAGATATTGGAGATTGAACCTTACACTACTGTGCTGTCCCTGACCTAGAATGGATGGATTAGACTCTACCACTTTCAGGGGAGACCTGAACCAATGTGGGTGGATTGGACTGTACCACTTGCAGGGGAGACCTGAACCAAAGTGGGTGGATTAGACTCTACCACTTGCAGGGGAGACCTGAACTAAAGTGGCTGAATTAGACTCTACCACTTGCAGGGGAGACCTGAACTAAAGTGGCTGAATTAGATTCTACCACTTGCAGCGGAGAGAAATGGTGCAGGTTGGGAAGAATTCCTTATTAATTTTTTTTTAAAGTCCTAAAGATTGCAAAGCAGGTGGAAATAAGCTTTATTTCCCAAGCTGTTCTCTTTTACAGAGCCTTTCTTCCTTAAAAGAAGGGAAATACGAAAATATAGCATTTGGAAAATGCTTTTTGAAGTGGTTCAGTCCAGAATCAGGTTCCTTGACATCGTTGTCAAGATCTCCTGGGAAATTTACAAGATTCTGCCCAGGAAGAATTGGGGTACATAGCCTACTCTCCCTGGCTGTGTGGGATCCTACTCCCAAAATTCATTTCTGCAGTCATACAAGTCTGGCTTTTGCCCCTTAGAAATCAGAGCAAACTCTCCTGGTGTCTGGACTTCAACATACTGCTGACAATTCTATAAGTTGCTTTAGAGCTATTGTATGATTTTTAAAAAAATTTAAACTACTAATACAAAGTTTGAGATGACCAAAATTCTAAAATTATTATTTCCCAAAGCAGATCAGAGAGGGAGAAAAAGTGGGACTAAGTGCTCTTTTTTTTTTTAGTCACTCTATTCTCCGTACACCAAAGATTAGAGAAATGAATATTATTTGCTGTTTTAAAGCATCTTCTTGCTCTCATTGGAGAATGGCAAGAGTTTGTAAGAGTTGACACCTTTTGGCAAGACAATCCACGTTAAGCAGCCTTAACTGCTCAAGCAGCTGAAGTTTGAACTTGTTTTGTAAATGTTAAAAGTAATAGCAGAATTGCAAACTTCTCTCCAAAAGCTTTCAGAAATGTCTAGAAAGTCTTAGAAACTGCATTAAGTTCTGGTTTGTTTTACCGTATGTGCTAAGCCTGGGTCAGCAACACTCACGTCCTGGCTCCCAGTTCCCCCCCAAATTAATAATAGTAATAAAATCCACCATGTTGTGTTTGCATTCTTGTCCATATTTTCTTGTGATATTTGGGTGATTTTGTAGAATTCTGGTTTTTTCTTTTTTCCCTGGGACTCTTATCTTCGGGTCTGTCAATCTGCTGACCTCTCTGTTACGTAATTAACAGGGGTGGGTTCCTGGGGGTTTGGCAGGGTTTCGGGTGATCCTCTAGCTAAGGATTGCTAGGGTTCGGCAAACCCCCAAATGCCACCCGTGACTGGCCACGCCCACCCCTCCCCTCCCAGGAGTCTCCATGCAGTCCATTCATCATTCCAGGTAAGTGCAGAGGCTGCGCGGAGGTTCTGGGAAGGCAAAAAATGGGCCTCCTGGCAGTTCTGAAAGTTTGTTTTTGTTTGTTTTATTGGATTTATATATCGCCCTACTCCCGAAGGACTCAGGGCGGTGAACAGCCACAAAATAAAACACATAAATACAAAAATTTAAAATAGAATAATAATGAATTAAATAATTTGGCTGAGACAAATTTAAAATACCGGACAGCTAAGTCCAGAAGCAGGCCTGTTTCTGGCCTCCGGAGGGCCTCCGGACTTTGGGGGAAGCTGTTTTTGCCCTCCCAGAGGCTCAAGGAAAGCCTCCAGAGCCTGGGGAGGGCGAAAAAGCCCTCACCCTCCCGCCGTGGTGCAGGCGGACGACTAGGCCACACCCATCATGATCACGCCCACCCGGCAATGGGACAGCGAACCCATTGCTAAAGGATCTGAAGCCCACCCCTGATAATAAACCATGGTTAAAAACCACAGTGGCTGAATTCACACATTGCACTGCAGTGAACTAAGGCAAAATTAGCCTCCGTTGTTTGAGCCCTTCCCTCTACCCCGATGTTTCAAATTCCGGATAATATAATACTTTTAACACATTGGAAGAATCGTTTCCTTTCAAAGCCTCTGAGCCACTGAATGCAATTTGTATAGGTTTTGCGTGCGTGCGAACTGTGAGGAGAGGAACTGACGCAACAACACAGCTGTTTTGAAATGTTAATTGGCATTGGGGCTAGCAACAAACACACCTTGCTTTTCTTTTCAAGCTTCTGCCAAGAGGTTTACTTCTCAAGGCTGCTGCTTTAAAGAATAGGACAACCTACTGGTTCCCATAACAGGAGCAAAAAAAAAAAAAAATCAGTTTGGAAAAAGAGAAAGGCTAGATTTGCTCAATACAGCAAAGTCAATGGGAAAGTCAGATTCACTCGATAATCATGTTACTATAATTTAACATCCACATTGATTCACTGAACAACTTTGGCAAGAGGGGTCATAAAATGGGGCAAAATTCACCCGTCTTGCTTAGCAGTGGAAATTTGGGGCTCAATTGTGGTCGTAAGTCAAGGACTACCTATATTATTTAGTTAAGCTAGTCCTTGAGTTACCACCACAATTGAGCCCCAAATTTTGTTAAGTGAGTTTTGCCCCATTTTACAACCTTTCTGGCCACAGTTGTAAAGTGAATCACTGCAGCTGAGGTAGTAACCCGGTTATTAAGTGAATCTGGCTTCTCCATTGCCTTTGCTGGTCAGGTCACATAATTGTAGGGATGCTGCGAAGGACGTAACTGAAAAACGGTCATAAGTCACATTTTTCAGTGTCGTGGTAACTTCGGTCACTAAATGAACTGTTATAAGTCAAGGATACCTGTACTTGCATTGAGTTAGGTTGTAATTGTACTGAGGTTATTAATCCTTCAGAGTGATATCAATGCCTTTTCTGCCTCCTTGACTAGTGTTTCCTTAAACGTGGCAACTTGAAGATGTGTGGACTTCAACTCCCAGAATTCTCCAGGCCAGCTGAGGAACTCTGGGAGTTGAAGTCCAAAAGTCTTAAAGTTGCCAAGGTTGGAGACCCCCGGTTTAAATTAACAAAGAGACCACAAAATATCTTGCTTTTTTTTCCTTCCAAACCAGCGAGTTGGTCAGCATCCCACATTTTGTCTTCTTCACTATTAGGATCCATGCAAACTTAGCTGAAAAGGAATGCTTTAATAGTACAAAAGGCACAAATGATGGACGGGCAATCCATGGCTCTTCCATCTTCACTCATCACATATGAAGAAGATTGACATGTACATTAAGGCAATACATCAGATTCCCTCATCCCAGGCTGCTCCTTGTCAGCAGGCGCACAACAATGCAAAAGGGGAGAGAAATCCCAAAGGGAGGTTATACAGATTTTTAAAAAAGCAGTTAAGTATGCTTAATACTCTTTCACATTTTTTGATTAAAAAGGCAGAATTAAATCACCCTCTGACTACATTACAAATTATAAAAAAGGAAGTTATAAAATTCTAGGGAACCAGAACAATAGTGCCCCAGTAAGATTTATGCCGACTTTTGACCATAATGGGCTGGCTCCATTACGGTCATAACTCGAGGACTATCTGTCCTATAAATGTGTAACCTCCCAATTGAACTTTTTTTGGAAAAAAAAAGCCGAATCATGAACGATTTCAGGCCAGATTGAATGAGATTTTGGAGTTGTATAGTAGTCAAAATTGGCAATTTCGTAAATGTCAGCCTTAATTTGCAGTCGTGTGAGATTATAAAGTAACACTTTAGGCCTGAAGTGAAAGGGTATGGAAGGGGCTCTTGACTGGCGTGTAGGGAATTATATTACTATAGCTGGTGATATATGCAGGGGGAAAGATTTAAAAAGATAAAACACGGAGTGTGGTTTGTAAGCAAAAATAGTCCTCTTTGGTGGGGAAAGACAATACGTGAGGTGTAGATTTAAAATTCTTGAGAAAATTCTCAACTTTGTGAATGGGCATAGAATGATTTCTTAAAAGCATTGTGTATCAAGTTAAAACATGAGGTGGAAATTCTTCGCCTCACTTGAAGTATAGAAGTGGCCTAATGATGCTGTGTACAGTATTCCTCCATCTTGGCAACTGGAAGATATCTGGACTTCAACTCCCAGAATTCTGAGAATTGAAGTCCAAGACATCTTCAAGTTAGGGTTGAGAAACATTGATGTATAAGCAACTTGAAGCTCTTTATTTGGGTTAAATGGATCCAGAATGACATTTAAATGGTTGTAAAGTCCTTCCAAGGCCATATTATGAGCTTGTTGAGATGGCCGGTGGCTTGATCTTCTAGATCAAAGGGCAGAAGTAGCTTGAACACACCGGAGATCGAGCTTGAGATGAAACAAACCAAAGAAAGGCCGGTGGAGAGGTTCAACTGAAGACCAAACTTCCATTCAAGGTGGCTTGCTCCTCCTGGCTGCTCTGGGGCGTCCACAACTTAAGACAAGACGGTGAAAGAGAAAAGCAACATTGCTGGAACAAGCACAAAGCTGGTCATGAGGACTTCCAGCGGCTGAAAGTTTTGCCACATCCCCTAGGGCCTAGGTTTTTAGCGCTCTATGAGGAGATCAAAGGCCTTGGAAGGGTTCCGCCAAAATTGGAATGACGATGACAGCTTTGCACGGGCATCCAAGAAAGTTGCAGGAGGCCACGTGGCTGTTGGTGCGGTCACAGGTCTGTGGCAGGTCCCCAGTCGTAACCATAGTCCTGGTCTGACTCAGAGTCGTAAGTCTGAGCATGGGTGAACTTTTTCCGCAGCGCTTCATGTTCGTATTCCCTGACAAAGAGATGGCACAGCTGCAAATCAATGTACTGCATGGATTTACATATGCACATTAAATAGGCTGCATCAATAGAGGGATAGAATCAAGATCTCGTGAAGTATTACTACCACAGTACAAAGCCTTAGTGCGACCACACTTGGAATACTGCATTCAAGAGCCTTGGTGGTGCAGTGGACTAAGTGCTGTTGTGTAGCACTTAGCTGCCAGCTGCCTGTAATTAGTGCGAGTTCAAATCTCACCAGGCTCAAGGTTGACTCAGCCTTCCATCCTTTCGAGGTAGGTAAAATGAGGACCCAGATTGTGGGGGCAATAAGCTGACTTTGTATAAAAAAGAACACCGCTTGGGGGCCCCCCGAAAGCCCTACTAAGCAGGTATATACAAAAATATGAAGGCTATTGCTTAATGCATTGTAAGCCGCCCTGAGTCTCCGGAAAAGAGCGGCATATAAATCGAACTAATAAATAAATAATAAATAAATAAACTAAGATGATTAGGGGGACTGGAGGCTAAAACATATGAAGAACGGTTGCAGAAATTGGATATGTCTGGTCTAGTGAAAAGAAGGACTAGGGGAGACATGATAGCAGTGTTCTGATATTTGAGCTGCTGCCACAAAGAAGAGGGCAGTCAAACTATTTCCCAAAGCACCAGAACGCGAGACAAGAAACAATGGATGGAAACTAACTTAGGAGAAATTTCTTGGCAGTTAGAACAATTAATCAATGGAATGACTTGCTTCCCCAAATCTCTGTGTCTCATTGGCCTTCTTCCAAATCACTCTCCCCATATCTACTACTTAAGCTCCCAGGAATGTCCCCCCTCCCTCTCATCTCCTAGGGGATATTATCTTCAAGGAAAATAAGTAGGTGAAATGTCAAGCGTCCTCTTGCCAGCTGCCCCTTCTTCTCCTTCTTATGTCAGCACTAGAGTAAATGCAGGTTGAAGTGCTGACACTTAGAATGCACTGGATGGGTTCACACAACATGTTTAACCCACTTCAGCACCAATCCAGATCAGCCATCTTAGTAACTCATTCTCACTTGCTGGGTCAAAAATCACTACACTTGCCTCATGAAGTGATCGGGACATCTAGATTTTCCAGGCAATATGTCTCCAGCAGGAGTTGAATTGGTTACGTTCTTTTTGGATATAATTCAAATTCTACAACATAGATGGACAGGCTGATTGCATTTTGATTCCAACTGCAGCCTTAAGTAAATTCTCCCCGACCCATCATGAAGCTTCAAATGAGAAGTTTATACCTGATGTCATAATTGCTGTGCCACTGTCCTTGGGGTTGGTGATCACTCTCATGCTAGAAGAAAGAGAGAAATATAGATATAAGTGGTATCCAGAATGTTGGCTCAAGTATTACAAATCACTTTATGGCAGAGATTTTCAAAATGTGGCTTGTGATGTAGTCCTAGAAAGGAGAAGGAGGAAGAGGAGGAGGAAGAAGAAGAGGAAGAGGAGGAGGAGGAGGAAGGGGAAGGAGAAGGAGAAGGGGAGGAGGAGAAAGAGGAGGAAGGGGAGGAGGAGGGGAGGAGGAGGAGAAGGAGAATGAGAAGGAGAGGAAGAGGAGGAGGAGGAGGAGAGAAGAAAAAGAGAAGAATAGGAGGAAGGGGAGGAGAGGGAGGAGGGGAGGAGGAGAAAAGAAGAAGGGGAAGGAGAGGAGGAGGAGGAGGAGGAGGACGAAGGGAGAAGAAGAAGGGGAGGAGGAGAGGAGAAGAAGAAGAACGAGAAGGAGAGGAAGAGGAGGAGGGGAGGAGGAGAGAAGAAGAAGAGAGGGGAAGAGGAGGAGGAAGGGGAGGAGGGGGAGGAGGAGAGAAGAAGAAGAAGGGGAAGGGGAGGAGGAGAGAAGAAGAAGAAGGGGAAGGGGAGGAGGAGAGGAGAAGAGAAGGAGAACGAGAAGGAGAGGAGGAGGAGAAGAAGGAGGAGAAGGAGAATGAGGAGGAGAGGAGAAGGAGAAGGAGAGGAAGAAGATGAGGAGGAAGAGAAAAAGAATTACATTTGTGTGCCATCCAATTTTGAGTGACTCACAACAATCAAGCAAAGAAATTAGAATGAATTCAAAACTATTAAAGTGACAAACCATTTTGGAAAACGTTGCCAATGAAACAGCAGGGATTTGTCTGGCTAGTGGCCAGATCAGGGCCTCGAAGGCAGAAAAATAAATGAAGAGGGCGAACTAGTATGCTAGACTAGTACATCACTTTTAGGAATCCCTTCCAAAGCCAAACAGCTGACTGTCCTTACCACGTCAATGGGGTAGGCCAATGCAGCTGCCACACGTTCGTTCAGCTCCCGATCGAGGTTTTGTTCTGCTGGCTCTGATGAACGATTCAGAGCTGCCTCTTGATAGGGCTCGTCTAGATCCTGGTCTGTGTAAGGTTCTCCTTCTGCGTCCGTTTCCTCATAATCACTGTTGGCCCGACTGTCACAAGTCAGGTCACCCATACTGATGGCCGAGGTCTGGTTTAATATGTCCAGACTCTCCTCAGCCGAAGCATCCACCTGAAGAAAAAAGGAGTGGAAAATTACAGAGTAGGAAGCAGATGGATGTTTGGAGAAGGAAGGAGTTTGTACTAAACCAGATCTTGTGGAACAGGGATCCCCACCCCTGGGCCACGGACCGGTACTGATGCACGGCCGGCCAGGAACCAGGCTACGGAAGCGAGCAAAGTCCCATCCATGCATGTGTGGGATGCAGATAGTGCACAAAACCACCACCACCTGGTCCGCAGAAAAAGCGCCCTCCACCTGGTCCGCAGAAAAAGCGCCCTCTCTGGGACCCAAAGGTTGGGGGTTGCTGTTGGAGAACTGTCAACTCTGAAGCGAACCTGGCTGAAGCCATCTTGTGCGGCCTCATACTTGCCATGAAGCCTGAGAGGGGGAAAGGAGGGGGGAAGTAGATAGCCAGGCTCCAGTCAAAACAAAATGCTTTCTTGTGGGAACCAAGGTCATTGAAACAGGTGGCCGTTGAAAGAGGAGAGGAGCCTGCCTTCCATCTTCATTGGACAATGTGACCAGTGACACCTGGAAGGGGGCAGTTTGATTCGTTTAATTAGGTGAAAACCATGGGAACTGTCAGAGTTGCTTTTCACCAGCTGTGCTGATATGATGTATCCAATAAACATATCCTTTGAGGAATCTACCTGCCTCCGAGTTATGCTTTCAATGGGTGCATTACTCGGAAGGCTGACATTTTTTTAAAAAAATTGATTTATATGCCGCCCTTCTCCGGAGACTCAGGGCAGCTTACAATGCGCTAAGCAATAGCCTTCATCTTTTTGTATATTTATACAAAGTCAGCTTATTGCCCCCACAAACTGGGTCCTCAATTTACCTACCTTAGAAAGGATGGAAGGCTGAGTCAACCTTGAAGCTGGTGAGATTCGAACCTGCAGTAATTGCAGGCAGCTGGTCTTAATAACAGGGTGCTTTAGACCACTGTACTACCAAGGCTCCAAGGACATTAAAGGACATTAAACCAATTCTGACAGTTCCTGCTGTTTTCACCTAATTAAACAAATCAAAGTCCCCCACTCCCAGGTGTCACCGGTCACATTGTCCAATGAAGATGGAAGGCAGGCTCCTCTCCTCTTTCAATGACCACCTGTTATGATGACCTTGGTTCCCACAGGAAAACTTTTTGTTTTGACTGGAGCCGGGCTATCTATTTCCCCCCTCCCTTCCCCTTCTTGAGCTTCGTGGCAACGATGAGGCACCACAAGTTGGCTTCAGCCAGGTTCGCTTCAGAGTTGACATTGGTTGCGATAGACTTTGGAAGATGACCCTTAGCTAAAATGTTGAGCAGCTTAAGAAGTTTTGGACAAGCTAATCAAAGAATCCCAATAAAATAAATTATTCATGTCCAATATAAAAACAAAAACGAAAAGCAAAGATTAAATAGAAAACTTTTCTTACCAGATAATAAATAACCTGGATTTTTTTTTAAAAAAAAACCCAACAACTTCCTTTGGATTAAAAAGCTAACATGTTGCACAGCCACCAAATCTGGACTGCACTCTGGATTTCAAAGTTATATTACTGCAGCATTCCACATGCTGGAACCCAGGGGTGGGTTCTAAATTTTTTTACTACCGGTTCTGTGGGTGTGGCTTATTTTGTGGGTGTGGCTTGGAGGTCATGGGACTAGGTGGGCGTGGCTAGCTGGTCAGAGTCATTTCTGGAAGGTCCTTACACTTACGACCAGTCCTCGCACTTACAACCCAACTCATTTGTTTGCTTTTAACACTGATCAGCTGTAGGACGGCCCTTTGAAGCCCCGCGGCAAGAGTTTAAACAGTTTTTTTCCCTCTAGTCATCAGCTGGGACTCAGGAGGCAGCAATAGATTGCAGGTAGGACCAAATAAAAGGTAAGAATAACGTGGGGGGGGCGGGGGGGAGAACTGGTTCAGTGATGTCATATCGTCACCGCTACTGGCTCGGCCGAACCGGACCGAACCGTGAGGAACCCACCACTGCTGGAACCTTGGAAGCAGTTCTTATGAATCCAGAGCGCATCAGGATAGGGGAAATAGCCTTGTTGCACACAAATTAGGTTAAAATTTCACTCCACTATGAGGTGCCCACCCACCTGTTCTTCCGTCATCCAGACAGGGCGGGCCTGCTGAATTTGGATGATCTCCTTCAGGGTCTGATACCAGTTGTTGGAGCCTCCGGCGAGACTGATGGTAGCCGTGAAGAGGTGGCTGCAATACTTCTGCATCTTGGTGGCCTGTGCATAGAGGCGCCGTGAACTCTTCTTGGAATCTGGCACCAGCCACTGCCTCATGGCCTTGATTCCTTGCCGGCTATCAGGCTCACAGAAGACCACAATGGGGAAATACTGCACATAATTGAGACGTTCGACAGCAGCTGGCGTGATATCTAACAATGCATGTTTATCCTGTTAAAAGGAGAAGTGAAGTGTTAGTATCGTTTTATAATGCCTTGGTAAAAGCATGCTTGGAATACTGAATCCAGTTTTGGGCGCCACCAGAGGTGGGTTTCACAGAATTTTACCACTGGTTCGCCGCGCATCGAAAATGTGAGTGCCCGTGCGTGCATGTTTCCTTCACTCACGTGCATGCCTACCGCACATGTGCATGGCCTTCCGTGCATGCACTTTGTGCACACGGGGGGGGGGGGGCTTGCACACATTTGCGCGGCTTAGAAAACGTGGCTAAATAGGATGGCATAGCACAGCAGGTCGCCACAATGTGAAAAAGACGTTGAGATTCTAGAAAGAGTGCACAGAAGAACAACTGAGATGATTAGGGGGATGAAGGCTGAAACATGAAGAACGGTTGCAGGAACTGGGTACTTCTAGTTCAGTGATGGCTAACCTTTTTGCCATCGCGTGCCAGGAGAGGGGGGGGGCGGGGGAGGGTCACGCGCTCACGTGCCCACGCACATGTGTGCGCAAGCCCCTCCCCCCCGCTCCTGGCACAGGATGGCCTGGTAGGCCCGTTTTTCTTTCTTACCTGGTTCCAGATCCTCTCTGTGTATCTGGGAACGGCGAAAACAGCCTTTCCCACTCCCTTGGAGGCCCTACGGAGGCTGAAAGGGCCCATTTCCCAACTCCCGGTGGGACAGGAAGTGACATTTTTTGCTGTCCCCAGCCTCCAGAACCTCTCTAGGAGTCTGTAGGAGCCTCTCTAGGAGTCTCTGGAGGCTGGGGACAGGAAAAAACGTCACTTCCTGTCCCACCGGGAGTGGGGAAATGGGCCCTTTCAGCCTCCGTAGGGCCTCCAAGGGAGTGGGAAAGGCTGTTTTCGCCGTTCCCAGATACACAGAGAGGATTTGGAAAAACGGGCCTCCCCCCCCCCAGGCCCTCCAGAGGCAGGAAACAGCCTGTTTCCCTACTTCTGGTGGGCCCAGAAGGCCCGAAAATCAGATGGCTGGTGCGCGCATGCACCCCAGAGCTGAGCTGGCGTGCCCACTAATATGGCTCCGCATGCCACCTGTGGCACGTGTGCCATAGGTTCGCCATCACGGGTCTAGTTTAATGAAAAGAAAGACCAGGGGAGACAGGATAGCAGTGTTCCAATATCTCAGGGATTGCTACAAAGAAGAGGGAGTCATGCTATTCTCCAAAGCACCTGAAGGCAGGACAAGGAGCAATGGGTGGAAACTAATCAAAGAGAGAAGCAACCTAGAACTTTGGAGAAGTTTCATGTCAGTGAGAATAATTAATCAGTGGAATTGCTTGCCTCCAGAAGTTCTAGGTGCTCCAACACTAGAGGCTTTTAAGAAGAGGACCGTAATTTTAAACACCAACATTAAAAGTTTCATTGTCTTATTTCCATCACCACTTCATTTCCGCACCTGCTTTGCAACTTGCCACACAGTGTCCAGTTTGATCACTTTGGATGTTCCTCCTTCTCGGATAACACTCTCTAGAAAAACGGAGAGAGGGAGAAAGAGAAAGGATTTGAGAATACAGCTGGTCCTTGACTTATGACTATTGGTTTAGCAACCAATCAAAGTTACAACACTGCTCAAATAGTGAGTTACAACCAGTCCTTGCACTTATAACCATTATCAGTGGTGGGATTCAAATAATTTAACAACCGGTTCTCTGCCCTAATGACTGGCTGGGTGGGCATGGCCATGGTGGTGACAGGTAGCACTCGGCCTCCTGTACCCTTCTGGGAGCAAAAATAGGCCACGGGGGGCGGGGGCGGGGAGGAAATGCACTGCCCCTCCATGCCCCGTTTTGGGCCTAGTAGGCCTCCCTGCAGCCTCCTGGGAGCGAAAACGGGCCGCGCGGGGTGTGTGTGTGTGGATACCGCACACACCCCCGCTCCCCATTTTGGGCCTAGTAGGCCTCTCTGCACTTACCTGGGAATCAAAATGGGGCAGGTGGGGACTCCTCGAAGGGACGGGGAGGGGAGTGGCGGGGCCAGCCAGCAATTTAATTACCGGTTTGCCTGAATCGGCCTGAACTGGATGAATCCCACCACTGTTTGGGCTGAGGAATTCTGGGAGTTGAAGTCTTAAAGTGGGAGAAGTCTTAAAGCCATCTTAAAGCGGCCAGAGTTGAAAAAACACTGAACTCCAGGGGATTTCAAGGCACCGTTGGAGCAGTGGAGAGTCCCAATGGGGCTGAAATTCACCAGGTAGGAAACGCTGCTCCTCGTCCCTAAAACCCAAGCACACTCACCTGCAACCTGAAATTGATCTGGCATCTCCGTGCTCAGTTTCTGCATGGCGATGTCAGCAATTGGGCCCAGGATCACCACAGGACGCTTAAAAGTGGCTGCATGAGAAAAGACACCTTGTAAACCAAGTTTCTAGTCCATAAGAGATTAGGAGAAAGATATGTTTTGTTTTTTACTCTGGCTGTTCACCGCCCTGAGTCCTATTGGAGAAGGGCGGTATAGAAATGGAAACAAACAAACAAACAAACAAACAAATAAATAAATAAATATCAGAGGAAGTATTGCCTTCTTCTCCTTTTTTAGGGATTGGCACCCTTCAAAAAATGATTTATCAGCGCTTAAAGCAGTCGAATATTTTCAGGGTTATGTGCAAAACTGAAAAAGGTAACCAGGTGGTCCTTGACTTGCTAGCATTTGTTTACTGACTGTTTGAAGTTACAACAGCACTGGAAAAAATGGCTTATGATCGTTTTTCACACTTATGAATCTTTACAGCATCCCCATATTTACATGATAAAAATATGGCTGCTTGGCAACCCAGATATTTTCATGATGGTTACATCATCCCAGGGTCATGTGATCACCTTCCAAGATGGCTTCTAACAAGCAAAGTCAATGGGAGAAGCTGGATTCACTTAATGAAAGTGTGACTCACTTAACAACTGTAGAGATTTCCTTAACTCTGGCAAAAAAGTTCACGAAACAGGGTGTGACTCACTCCATAACTGCCTTGCTTAGCAATGGAAATCTTGGTCTCAAATGGCAAGACAAGACAAGGACAAGACAGGACCAGGACAGGACAGGACAAGACAAGCTTGATTGTCACTTTTTTTTGTGAACACACTGGAAACATTAAACAATATAATTCTGATGCCTGTTCTCAAGATCTATATGTCTGTCTGTCTGTCTGTCTGTCTATCTATCTATCTATCCTCTCTCATCTATCTGTCTGTCTATTATCTATCTATCTATCTATCTATCTATCTATCTATCTATCTATCATCTATCTACCTATCTACTGTATCTATCTAATATCTCTCTCATCTCTCATCTATCTATCATCTATGTAATCTAATCAATCTATCTATCTATTATATCTAGATATACAGATATATAGATATACAGCAGGGGTGAAATGTAAAATTTGTTACTACCGATTCTGTGGGCGTGGCTTGGGGGTGGTGGGATTATGTGATTGGGTGGGCATGGCCAACTTTTTTTTTAAAAAAAACTTTTCAAAGCATTTTTTTTACTACCTCTTCCGCCGAAGAGGTTGCAAAAAAATGCTTTGAAAAGCCTCTGCTGATCAGGCAACTCAGCTGGGATCGTCAGAGGCTTTTCAAAGCATTTTTTTACCACTTCTTTGGCCAAAGAGGTTGCAGAAAAAAATGCTTTGAAAAGCCTCTGACGATCCCAGCTGAGCCATGCAATCATCAGAGACTTTTTTTTTTTACTTTTAAAAGCTTTTTTTTGGCGGAAGAGATTGTAGAAAAAATGCTTTTAAAAGTAAAAAAAAAAAGCCTCTGATGATCATGCGGCTCAGCTGGGCATGGGGGGGGCAGGGATTTTTGCTACCGGTTCTCCGAACCACCCGTCACCAACCGGATTGGACGATCCGGTCCGAACCGGGAGCATTTCACCCCTGATATACAGATATATATATATGTATATACACACATAGATACACACACACACACATATAGTAATCACAGACCATTTAGAATTCTTACAACAATTCTGGTTGTAAGTCAAGGCTACTTATCTGTAATGAAAAGCCTTCCTCCTTCACTACGACAAGCACCTACCTTCCTTGAGTACAACCTTTTCGTAAGGTGGGTAGTGGCCCTGCTTGGTGAGGGTTGAAAGATCTTCCCGGCTTTTGCGCAGCATCCGTTTGGCTCCCCGCAAACCTCGGAGTTTCCAGAACTCTGCTCGAGCCCCTAAAGCACTGGAGTGCTTGGACGTTGCTTTGAGAACCGTTTCCAGACTGGCGAACTGTTCTGCCCTGGGATCAGAAAAGGCCGGGATCAGGAGGACGAGAGGTAGAAGAGGCAAGCTTTTCCTTCCAGTTAAAGCAGCTGGTTAAACCAACCATGGTGGTACAAGGTAAAGCCATAGCTGGAGAAGTGATTTCAACGGACTTGGGATAAGTTACAATGGCACTGAAAAAGTGACTTATGACTTACAAATTTTGGGCTCCATTGTGGTCATAAGTTAGAGTGGTGCGGTGGCCTAGAGGTGGAGCTCTTGCCTCACAATCAGAAGGCTATGAGTTCGATCCTAGGTAGAGGCAGATATTTCTCTCTCTGGGCACACTGAGAATGTATCTGCTGAACAAAACTCCGCATTGGCAACAAGAAGGGCATCGGGTCATTAAAACACTGCTAGCTCCATTCAATTGCCCAGATTCCACCCCGCAAGTGATTATGGGGTCGATAAATGATGATGATGATGATTGTGGTCAGAAGTTGAGGACTTACCTCTACCCAGTAACATAACTACTCAGTGGAATTTGCTATAACTTAGTGTTTCTTAAAAGGTGGCCCAAGGATCACTGGGGGTCCATCCTCCAAAATCCCCTTAGAGGTTCGCAAAATAAAAATTATTTGCCCAATATTGAAGATATTTGCAAAAATATTAAACAATGTCACTCATATTATTTTTTATTTGCTACAAATACAGGGTTTCCCATGGAAATTTTGTATGTTACTGTCTAATGGGTTTAATATTGTTATTTTACATTTCAATAAATAAATATTTACAAATGTATTCATTTTAATTTTTAATCTGGCAAATATTGATAAAATCCCTGCAGCCTGAAACAGCTGATGGTCAGAGAGGCCGATCCAATCAGCTGCTTGCGCTAATCAGGGTGTGCTGAAGCTGAAACGGGCTGTTTGCTGCAAGGAGGCAAATTGCTGAGAGGCAGAGCCAGATTTTTTTTCTTGTGCTAATCAGCCTGTGCAGAAAATGAAAGTGAAACAGGCTGTTTGCTGCAAGGAAGCAAATTGCTGGGAGGCAGAAGCAGAGGCAGATTTTTTTTCTTGTTTTCCTCCCCCCAAAAAGGTAGGTGCGTCTTATAGTCCGGAGTGTCTTATACTCTGAAAAATACGGTAATAATGAAAGTGACATTTTTGTTTTTACTTATGTTACCCCTGCTTGGAATTAATTTTTTGCACTGATTATGGAGCAGATACTCCAATAGGGACGGTTAAAATATTAATAACAGAATAACAGAGTTGGAAGGGACATCAGAGGTCATCCAGTCCGACCCCCTTGCTCAAGCAGGAGACCCTACGCCGTTTCAGACAAATGACTGTCCGGTCTCTTTTTAAAAAAATCTTTTAAAAATCAACAATCTTCCCCCACAAAAAAGATACGCTTCTACCTGCTCCGGTTTGGGATAATGCCCTTGTCCAGCTCTTGAAATTCCTTTCCCATCCGCAGAGCCAGCCAGCTTCCCAATTTGCCCCGATACATTGTGTCCACCACATGGAAAACTTCTCCCCGCGTAAAGCTCAGGGCGGAAGGCGTATCCTTCTCAAAATCAAAGTGGGTGCGGATGTAGAACGAATCTCCCAGGTTGGATTTGACCATCTTCTTGTAAACTAGGGGGAAGAGACCAAATGGGAAGCTGTCATTCCCCCTCAGCCCAGCCTACCTTACAGGGATATTGTTACACAGATTTTTTTTTTTTTTTTAAAAAAGGGAAGAATTCTCCACACGTGACTGTTTGAAGTTGATGGAATTTTGGAATACCAATAAAGCACAGGTGGGCAATATTTTTTTTAAAGGCATGTATCCATATAGCCATCTTTCCATCCATCCCCGTTTTTATCCATTCATCTGCTTTTCAGGAATCTTAGGTGGCTTATCTGGCTGAGGAAAATTTGTGGGGCTGTTTCTTTTTGATAGAACGTTTAATGAAATAACAGAATACAGAGTTGGAAGGGACCTTAGAGGTCTTCTAATCCAACTCCGTGCTTAGGCAGGAAACCCTATACCAGTGGTGGTGAACTCACCGAGTGCCAAACAGGTCCTCCCCCATGTACCATCTGTACAATCTGCACATGTGCGCAGCTTTTGCACGGCTCACCCCATGCGCCGCGCAATGCAATTGCAGCATCTGCATGCGTGGGGTTTTTGCACACGCAATGCATGTGCACAAATGCCATCTATGCATGCACATGTTGCACGCAAGGACACTGCAAGCTCTGAAGACCAGCTGGGTCCCCTGAATTGCATGCAACAGATGGCTCTGTGTGCCACCTCGGGCATGCCTGCCATAGGTTTGCCATCACGGCCCTTATACTATCTCAAACAAATGGTTGTTCAATCTCTTCTTAAAAACTTCCAGTGTTGGAGCATCCACAACTTCTGGAGGCAAGTAGTTTCACTGATTAATTGTTCTCACTGTCAGGAAATTTCTCCTCAGTTCTAAGTTGCTTCTCTCCTTGATTAGTTTCCACTCATTGCTTCTTGTTCTTCCTTCAGGTGCTTTGAAGAATAGTTGACTCCCTCTTCTTTGTGGCAGCCCGTAAGATTTTATTTTATTTTATTTATTTATTTATTTATTTCAAATTTATATACCGCACCTTCTCCCAAGGGACTCAGGGCAGTGTACAGCCAGATAAAAAACATACAATACAAACATTAAAAACAATTAAAAAGATATACATTAATTTGGCCTCAATTTAAAATAACAAACCAATTAAAAATATGTTAAAAAATATATTAAGCCAGCCTGGCTTGCTGAAAAAAAAGAAAGTTTTAAGGGCACGGCGGAAGGCACCAAGGTCTTGGATTCTCCTTATCTCAGGGGGCAGCTGATTCCAGAGGGTAGGTGCCCCCACAGAGAAGGCCCTCCCCCTGGGGGTCACCAGCCTACCTTGTTTAGCTGATGGCACCCCGAGGAGGCCCTCTCTTTGGGAGCGCACAGGTTGGTGGGAAGTCATTGGTAGCAGTAGGCAGTCTCAAAGATAACTAGGTCCTATGCCATGGAGTGCTTTAAAGGTGGTAACCAACACCTTGAAGCGCACCTGGAAGACCACTGGGAGCCAGTGCAGCTCACGCAGGAGCGGTGTTACCCACGTGGCCGCATTCTGGACCAGTTGGAGCCTCCGGGTGCTCCTCAAGGGGAGCCCCATGTAGAGAGTGTTGCAGTAGTCCAGGTGCGAGGTGACGAGGGCATGAGTGACTCTGCACAGGGAATCCCGATCAAGAAAGGGCCGCAACTGGTGAATCAGGCGAACCTGACAGAAGGTCCCCCTGGCAACAGCCGTCAGATGTTCCTCCAAGGACAGCTGCGTGTCCAGGAGGACTCCCAGACTGCACACCCTCTCCGCCCCCAATAGTCAGTGATGGAGTCAACTGACTATATCGGGATGCCGGGAACCACAGCCACTCAGTCTTGGAAGGGTTGAGCTTGAGCCTGTGTCTCCCCATCCAGATGGGGAGATATTGGAAGACTGCTATCATGTCTCCCCTAGTCCTTCTTTTCATCAAACTAGACATACCCAGTTCTTGCAACCGTTCTTCATATGTTTTAGCCTCCAGTCCCCTAATCATCTTTGTTGCTCTTCTCTGCACTCTTTCTAGAGTCTCAACATCTTTTTACATCATGGCGACCAAAACTGGATGCAGTATTCCAAAAGTTTGAGGGTGTTAACTTGCCCATAACCACATTATCTGGTAGGAAATATACACACATATGATAGGAGGGGAAGGAGGGACATAAAATCTACCAATGAGGAATAAATCACTTACTGTCCTGTTTGTTCTGAACGTGGAACGTCACTTCTTCCCCTGGGAGCAACTCCATCAAGTACTGCACAGCGTCCTCACGAGTCGAGTTCTGGAAGGGCTTCTCATTCACCTGGCAAGAGAAAGGGCCAAAAGGGGGGTTTGGCCAGCAGCACTGCTCATCTCGTTTGCCCATCTTTATTGTTCTCAAAATTATTATTATTTGAGGTACGTTGCCTTGCTTCAGGAACTCAAGGTGACGTCCAGAGTTGAGGTCCACAAATCTTAAAGGGGTAGCCAAGGTTGAGAAACACCGGTCTCTTTTGTAACTACATTTTATTGATTGATGGATTCGTATCCCACTTTTATTATGGCAGCGTTGTGGCTCAACAGTTAAGAGGCTGGGCTTGTCGGCTGGAAAGGCCAGCAGCTCAGGTTTGAGACCCGAGCACCACACAGGGTGAGCTTCCGTCCTTGTCTCAGCTCCTGCCAACCTAGCAGTTTGAAAGCATGCAAGTGCGAGTAGATAAATAGGTACCACTTCGGTGGGAAGGTAACAGCGCTCTGTGATGTCATGTTGGCCACATGATCGAGGAAATGTCTTCGGACAGCACTGGCTCAATGGCCTTGCAACCGGGATGAGCACTGCCCCCTACAGTTGGCAACTCTATTGGAGTAAAATGTGCAGGGAGTCCTTTACCTTTTGTTATTCTTACAACTAACTCAAGGTGGGCAACCATATCCAACACACCTTCCTCCTCCTATTTTCCCCACAACGACAATCCTATGAAGTGGCTTGGGCTGAGAGGGAGTGACTAGCCCAAAGTCACCCAGCTGACTTTCATGCCTAAGGCGGGACTAGAACTCTCAGTCTCCTGGTGATTGGCCCAAAGTCACCCAGCTGGCTTTTATGGCTAAGCTGGGACTAGAACTCTCAGTCTCCTGGTGATTGGCCAAAGTCACCCAGTTGGCTTTTATGGCTAAGGCGGGACTAGAACTTACCATCTCCTGGTGATTGGCCCAAAGTCACCCAGCTGACTTTCATGCCTAAAGCGGGACTAGAACCTGCAGTCTCCTGGCGATTGGCCCAAAGTCACCCAGCTGGCTTTTATGTCTAAGGCAGGTCTAGAACTCACAATCTCCCGCTTTCTAGCCTGGTGTGTTAACCATAAGACCAAACTGGCTCTCTATACTTTCCTCCCATTACTTCTAGTCTTCTCCTTTCCTCCCATTACCTCTAATGTTCTCCTTTGGAGCCAGTAATCGTCCTACACATAGGCAAGATTCCAGATCCACCAAGATCAGAGATGGTTCATTAGTCATTCCCCACCCATAAGATACCTGAAGGATCTGGTCGCCTTCTTGGATGCCTTGCATCTCAGCTGGGCTGCCCTCCTGCACGCCAGACACAAATATCCCAACATCATTCCCGCCGGTAAGACGGAGCCCGATGCTCTTGGCTTTGACAAAACGCACCACCTTCAAATCGGGGCTATACCTGCAAAAACAGAATGCGCGGTTCAAATCTATACTCTGCATCCGGATGCTGCCATGCCAAAAAGAGAATAGAATAACAGAGTTGGAAGGGACCTTGGAGGTCTTCTAGTCCAACCTCCTGCTTAGGCAGGAAACCCTACACCACTTCAGACAAATGGTTGTCCAACATCTTCTTAAAAACTCCCAGTGTTGGAGCATTCACAACTTCTGGAGGCAAGTTGTTCCACTGATTAATTGTTCTCTCTGTCAGGAAATTTCTCCTTAGTTCTAAGTTGCTTCTCTCCTTGATTAATTTCCACCTGTTGCTTCTTGTCCTGCCCTCAGGTGCTTTGGAGAATGGTTTGACTCCCTCTTCTTTGTGACAAATTTATTTATTTATTTATTTATTTATTTATTTATTTATTTATTTATTTATTTATTTATTGGTTTGATTTATATGCCGCCCTTCTCTGGAGACTCAAGGTGGCTTACAATGCGTTAAGCAATAGCCTTCATACTTTTGTATATACCTGCTTAGTATGGCTTTCGCCCCCACCCCCAAGTGGTGTTCTTTTTTATACAAAGTCAGCTTATTGCCCCCACAATCCTGGTCCTCATTTTACCTACCTCAAAAGAATGGAAGGCTGAGTCAACCTTGAGCCTGGTGAGATTCGAACTTGCAGTAATAATCCCTGAGATATTGGAAGACTGCTTTCATGTCACCCCTAGTCCTTCTTTTCATTAGACTAGACATTCCCAGTTCCTGCAACCGTTCTTCATATGTTTTAACCTCCAGTCCCCTAATCCTCTTTGTTGCTCTTCTCTGCACTCTTTCTAGAGTCTCCACATCTTTTTTACATCGTATCCTGCTGTCGCTTTATCAAATTCCATATTAATGATGCTTAAATGAAGAGTCTGCCAGTCTGGAGCTTACCCTGAAAGCCCATCATTTTGCGTAATGGAATTATTCCTTCGGAAACTGTTTTCATTGATGGGGGATTCCTTGGGATCTAGAAGGAGGTAGAAAGAACCCATTGAATTATTTATTTATCAAATGGCGCATTCACCTCACATTTCGATAAAAACACAAGAGATAAAAATATGCAGCATGAAATCTAAAATACAGGTAGTCCAAAGGAGAGAAGATACCTAGTGATGATGAAGTTATTAAGAAAATTATGGAATGTGCTGAAATGAGTAAATTGACATTTGAAATTAGAGAACAGGAAGACAAACAATACTATTTGATATGGGATTTGTTTTACCAATGGCTAGATAATAAAGCATGAAGTATGAAATATAGGTAATGATAAAATATATGAAATGTTTTTTTATGGGAGTTAAGCCTTCGTTAAATAATTGTTAAATGAGAATAATAATATAAAGGGATATATAAAGTTGTCAAATAAGAGAAATTAAATTATTTTGTAATTTTGGATGTGGGATTATGCATAAAAAAATCTTAACTAATCGACACACTTTCTGTGATTGTATTGAATGATGGTGTTTTTATGTTTAAAAATAATTTTTTTTTCAAAAAAAAATAAAATACAGGTAGTCCTCCACTTACAACAGTTCATTTAGTCCCCCTTCGAAATCACCACGGCACTGAAAAAAGTGACTTATGACCATTTTTCACACTTACGACCGTTGCAGCATCCCCACGGTCACATGAAATTCAGACAGTTTGCAACTGACTCATATTTATGACGGCTGCAGGGTCCCGGGGTCATGTGATCCCCTTTTACGACCTTCTGACAAGCGAAGTCAATGGGGAAGCCGGATTCACGTAACAACCGTGTTACTAAGTTAACGACTGCGGTGAGTCACTTAATAACTGTGACAAAAAGGTCATAAAATGGGGCAAAACTCCTTTTTTTCAGTGCCCACTGAATGGTCACTAAACGAACTGTTTTAAGTCGAGGACTGCCTGCATAATACAGCAGCATAACACAGCAGAATAGAAGAGGAAGAACGGGAGAAAATCACAAGATACAAAGACCTGCAATTAGAAGTAGAACAACAGTGGCAAAAGAAAGCAAAGATAGGTACGAATAGCAATAGGGGTCTTGGGTGCAATGCAATCCCAAAACATCTGGAGCACCACCTGAACCCCATCGGCATTGACCAAATCCCCATTGGTCAATTGCAAAAGGCAGCTTGACTTGGAACAGCTTACATCCTGAAGCGATATCTTCAACACCATCAAACCTCTACATCTGCCTATCTCAGGTCCTTGGGAAAGACTCGATGGGTGGCCAGAAAAGCCAAATCTAATCTAAACATCTGGCTGACTGTGCAATCAACCATAATAGTAATAATAATAGTGATGATGATGATGATGATGTCTGTGTTTGCAAATGATCCCAGAAGCAATTTTTCTCCTTCAAGAGACATTGCTCATTATCATTGACCTTACAAGAGATGCTAAATTCAAGGCACTTACTAAGAACTGGTGATGAAGTCAACTCTTCCATTGCTGTTGTTTCTTGTCTGCTGTAATCCCTGTTTGATCTGGCCAAGTGGGTGGGATGAGAGAAGAAGACAAAACTCATAATGAAAATTTGAGGGAAACAACAATATCTCAAAGGTCTCCAGGGTATCTTTTGCAACTATTATTTAAATCGGAGGTCTCCAAACATGGCAACTTTTAAGACTTGTAGACTTCAAATCCCAGAATTCCCCAGGCACCCATGCTGGCTAGGCAATTCTGGGAATTGAAACCCACAAATCTGAAAGTGGTCAAGGTTGGAGCCCCTTGATTTATAAGAGCCATTATGACTGGCTTATTTGTTTCCTGTTTTTCAGCCTCAGCATTATGTATTAACACAAAGAACGTTAGAATTAGAGCAGAATTAAATCCAAAATCAAATCGATAAAATTAAATCCAAAATCGGCCCAAACAATCTAGGACAGCAAAATCACTACATAAGAGGGGAACATAAAAAAGAATACATTTGACAAATCTAGGGTCATTCACAATGAGAGCCAGAAACTTGAAGAGACAACAAGCAAAAAAAAGGGAAAAAAAGTTAAGTAGTATCCAATTATGATAATTAAGCAGTGATCTTACTATATCTTACTGGGTGAAAAAGCCATACAGATAGTTTAAAAGAACTGTTCACACAATAAATTATTTTACAAAATATAGCGTGCCGCATGTCCAATCAGTGCTATATAAATTGAATGAATGAATGAATGAATGAACGAACAAATGAATACATTCAGGAAGTTATCTCAGCAGAAACTGGCCACTATTTCCCCCTTTTAAACAGAGCCATTAAATTTCCTGATTTGTGGTAACTCAAACATATTATTCTTCTTGTATATAAGGCTTGTCCAAAATAGAATGGATTTAACAAATCTAAAGGTATTCCTCAATTTACAACCGTAATTGAGCCTGGAATTACAGTGGTAACTCATTGCAGTTGTAACTCAAAGCATCATGTGACTGGATCCAATTTGTCAATATTTTTTATGGCTGTCATTAAGAAAGTGCCACAATCATTAAACAAATACATTTTACCCAGCGGGTGCTTTTTGGAAAACTGGAAAATGGAAGTAAATGCTGGAAATGGGCAAAAAACATCATAAACTGTGATTTTGCAAAAAGCCGTAATGGTGAGCTGGTTGCCTAGCATCCAAAATGTTACTTCACTGTAGTGTCTGCGTGTATGTACGTATGTGTTTTTTTGTGTGTGTGTGTGTGCTCTCTCTCTTTCTTTCTCTCTCTCTCTCTCTCTCCCCCTCTCTTTCTTTCTCTCTGTGGTGATCATAACTTTCAAATTGGGCTGTAAGTAGCTGTTGGGTGGTCCATTATAACTTCAAACATTCATTAAGTGATCAGTAATATATTGAGGATTATCTGTAAAACATGCCTAGGTCTTGCCCTTCACTTTTCTGTCACCCTGGTTATCAATTTGCTTCTAATTCTGTGGTGGGAGAACGCGAGCAACGCGCTGGCCTAGTGGTGAAGATTCTTGCCCCCCACTTGGAAGGTTGAGAGTTCAATCATAGGTAGCGGCAGATGTTTCTCTGTCAGGGCGCAAAGAAAAAATATCTGCTGTGAACTCAGTGTGGCGTCCGGAAGGGCATCCAGCTAGTAAATACTCAGATCCATCCAGGTGCCCCAATTCTACCCCAAATTAAGGGATTACGGGGTCATAACTGTGGTGGGAGACTAACCCTAACCCTAACCCAACCTGAAGATGGCTCTAATCAACTTTTTACTACAAAGGACTCCATTTGAAAAGCAAAATGACCCTTTCCAGTGCTATGATTTTATGGTAATCTATAATTAAGCAATGCTTCCGTCAAGTTTAAAGCTCTTACTGATATCACTGTCATGAAATTTTTTGGAAAAAAGCACGATTTCTCAACATCCCAGCCATGAAATTTTCTAGTAGACTTCATCCAACAAAACCCAATCCAGGCTAGCTATTTTTAGATCAACCAGGTTACTGCCACCTAGTTGGAAATGCTAGTTTTAAAATTGGACAATGGAAAAATGCCCTTACCTGGGCTGTTAGAATTCAGTTGGCCACTAGATGGAAGCAAAGAGACCCTGAAATCTCTAAATCTGTTACCATTTAACCTGGATTATCTGGATTATTTTTGCAACCGGACTATAGCATCTATAATGAGAACAGCAACCAACTAAGGTTTATGGAGAGATTCTTACCGGAGGGAATCCCTTGTTGGAGACTGAGGAGAATGTGGTGGACTTCCCACAGGAGGGGGAGGCGAGATGTCTGAACCAAGATCAGATATATCTAAAAAAACAGAAAAGTAACTAGAATTATACAAGGCGGATACTTTGTTCCGAGTAATATTCTTCTGTTTAGAAGCAAATGATAAATTTGTAAAAAGGACAAAGTCATCATGTGATTTGTCTGGTTGTTTTTACAAACCATGATTTATGCTTAATATTGTTTGTAAACCACCATGGCCAGGGCCGGATTTAGATGAAAAGAGGCCCTAGGCTATTCCACTTATGAGGCCGTTTCACCAGTGGTGGGATTCAATTTTTTTAACAACAGGTTCTGTGGGCGTGGCTTAGTTGGGGGTGTGGCTTGGCAATCATGTGACTGGGTGGGCATGGCTAGCTGGTCACGTGACTGTGTAGGCGTGGATAGCTCATCATGTGACCGGGTGGGCGTGGCTATGTGCATAGACTTTTTTCAGAGGGCTGAAAAAAGTCATTTCTGACTGGGCCTCACACTTATGACCATCCTCACATTTATGCCCGTGCAGCTTTCTTAACAACCATGTCACTCATTTCACAACTGCTTCTCTTCACCATGGTGACAAGATAGGGCAAAAACGTAAAATGTGAGGACAGTCGTAAGTTCGAGGACTGGTCAAAAGTGCGAGGACCAGTCAGAAATAACTTTTTCAGCCCTCTGAGTAGTCCATATGCATAAAAGGATACAGCAATAGAGAGGGATGAAGGAAGGGAAGGGAAATTAGAGTAGGATTGAGGGTAAGAGAGGGAGGAAGAGAGGAGAAGGAGAAAGGAAGAGGAAGTAGGGAGGAAAAGAAGAGGGGGAGGAAGAGAAAGTAAGAAGGAAAGAAAAGAGAGAGGCGGTAGGCTTGAGGAGAAAGATTGCTGTACAATAAAAAAGATGAAAGGGAACCCCAAACAAATATAAAGATATTAAGATAAAGAATGAATTGTTAAACTTTAAAGAATAAAAGAGAACAAATATGAATAAATAACAATAATAAGTAACACACATACAAACATACAATGTATTTTCTTTGAACAGAGTATTTGGCCGGTTCACAAATTTAAACAGTGTTTAGTCATTTCAATTAAATTTACAATTTCTATATTTCCTTTTTGCCATATTTATTCCTCATCTATTTTTGTAAAAAACCAATATTACCCTTCATCCTCATCTCTAATCTTAATCAAATTCAATTTTTCCCTTCTATTCTATATTATACCCCTTCCCATTGTCATCTATTTTTATATCCATCCTCACATTGGTTAATTATGTAATATTAGTTGTTTAATATAAATTCAACATTTTAATATAAATCAATTAGTTATATAACTATCTTTTTTATATATTAATCAATATGAACATGAATATTCCAATTATTTCCATGCAATCCAATTTCTTACAAATCAAATAATTATATTTACCAATAATAATAAACCAAATAATTTCCCCCATATATTCCTCCAAACCACAACTTAACCATTTCTGCTTTCAGAAATATACAATTAATAGTATCTCAATTATTACAATTCCCTAGTTAAATAGAGCTTTTTTTCTTTTGTGTTTTAAAATCCTGAACTCTCCTCTTTTCCCCTAAATTTCCCATTGTTTGCACCTACCTTTTTTGGTGAGGAAAAAGAAACGAATTCTGCCTGCCTAATTTTCCAACCTTGCAGCAACAGCAAAGCAGTTTCAGTTTCGTTTCTCAGCATAGTTAGGGGAAAAAAAATCAGCACTCTTTGCAAGGAAGCAGAAGAGCCCTGAGCAAAACAGCTGAGACAAATCAGCTGAGAGCCGGGAGGCCAATTAGCCTATGCTGAAGCTCCGTGAGCCAATAAAATTACAAAAAAAAACACCGAACCCTTTGTTAAATTGCTGGCTCCCCCGCCCCTCGCCCACCACTATTTATTGGCAATAAATAGTGGTGCGGAGGGGCGGGGCAAGCCAGCAATTTAACAAAGGGTTCGGCTGCACCACTGGCTCTAGGGCAGCCCTTTGAAGCCCCACGGCAAGAATTTGAAGTTTTTTTTCCTCTAGCCATCGGAGGCAGCAATAGATTGGGGGTGGGCGGGGTAAGCGAACGGCCGGCGATCCAACAGAGCAGAGAGTGAGAGTGAGTGAAGGCGTGGAAGCTGCTTTCTCCATCCTGCTCTTGCGTCCGGAGCCGGTGGGGAAGCACGTGGCAGCCCACATGGATCCCAGGCAGCGGAACTCAGGCTAGGGAAGGGGTGGGCAATTGTGGCTCTTTTACAACCTGTGGCCTTCAACTCCCAAAATTCCTGAGACTGCCAAGCTCTCTCAGGAATTCTGGAAGTTGAAGTCCACAGGTTGTAAAAGAGCCACAATTGCCTACCCCTGGCTACGGTAGGCTGGCGCCGCGCAGGTGGGAGGCGAGGGGCGGGCGAGCCAGCAATTTAACAAAGGGTTCGGCCGAACCCCTAGAATCCCCAGAATCCCACCACTGTGTAGGCCCCTCTTGATCTTGAGGCCCTAGGCTGAAGCCTAGTTAGCCTATAGGAAAATCCGGCCCTGACCATGGCCATTTCACAATTTGCACTACAAGCTATGTTTTGAATTGGCCGCTAGTCTGATATTTGAATTTAGCAAAAATCTGTTTGGTTTCATTTCTGAATTAAACTGCGGGAGTGGGTGGGAAAGTGTGGGAAAGCCCCCTTTTAAAAAGTCCAGGTCAAGACAAGGAAGGAGGGAGGGAGGGAGAGAGAGAGAGAGGGAGGGAGGGAGGGAGGGGGAGAGAGAGAGAGAGAGAGGGAGGTTTAAAATGCATAGAATGCCACAATTAAGGAAAACAGGCAATAAAAATAGAGCATAAAAACTCAAGGCCATTAAAAATTGCCTCTTAATAAAGATAATCAGCATCTTAGAGAAAATATTCCACTCACATAGCAAGAGTCCAAAAAAATTGGGGAAAAAAATTATCTTAATAAAAAGTTTTGCCTGCTGTTTGGAAATACTGTGTTTGCAACTAACTGTTTTGCTTAACTATTAATTATTGCAGAATAAATCATAATTAGAAGGTTTGCTTAATATATTTAAATAAAGCTTGGTTTAAAGATTACATTAGCTCAGTTCAGAATGCAGTAGGTTATATCACAAACAAACCACATTTCGGCTCAATGTGATGTGTGAACTTTGCCAATGAATTCTGAGAACTGCTGGATGGCTTACTAATTGCCACTTTGGCCTGAAGTGTGTGTCAAATGAGACATATCATATCTTCAAGACTTCTGGTATATTTTTAGTTTCTTTGGGGGGCTCTGTGTACAGGTGGACCTTGACTTATGACCACAACCGAGCCCAAAATTTCTGATGCTAAGTGAGACAATTGTTAAAAACATTAAGCACTATTGCAGCTTCACTTAGCAATAGCCCTTAGACTTATATACTGCTTCATAGGGCTTTATGGCCCTCTCTAAGCAGTTTACAGGGTCAGTATATTGCCCCCCAAAATCTGGGTCCTCATTTTACCAACCCTGGAAGGATGGATCCAGTGAGAATCAAACTTGTGGCAGTCAGCAGAATTAGCCTGCAATACTGCATTCTAACCACTGCACCATGCAGTATTGCAGGCTAATTCTGCCAACTGCCAGCAATTCGATTCTGACCAGCTCAAGGTTGACTCAGCCTTCCATCTTTTCAATCTTAGTGAAGTTCTGGAGAGTTTAAGGGCACTTCCAAAATAGGTCATTTGGGAAGCTGATGGGTTGATGTAAGGCACCAACTCAGAAACGTGAATTAATTTAGTCACCGGTTTAAATGAATTCAGACATTCAATTCCACAAATATACCCACAAATGTGGTATACCCACAATTGTGGTGTGGAAGCATCTGAGCTGTGGTGACACAGTGGTTAGAATGCAGTATTGCAGAGTAATTCTGCCGACTGCCAGCAGGTCAATTCTGATTGGCTTCAGGTTGAGTCAGCCTTCCATCCTTCTGAGGTCAGTAAAATAAGGTCCCAGATTGTCGCGGGCAATATGCTGACTGTCAACTCTGAAGCAAGCCTGGCTGAAGCCATTTTGTGCTGCTTCTTAGTTGCCACGAACCCTGAGAGGGGGAAATAGATAGGCTGGCTAATAGTCAAAACAAAAAAGTTTTCTTGTGGGAACCAAGGTCGTTCCAATAGGTGGCAGTGGAAGGAGGAGAGGAGTGACCAAGCAGCCTGCCAGCTACTTTTCATTGGACAATGTGACTGGTGACATCTGGGGAGTTGGTTTTCACTAGCTGTGCCAATCTGATGTATCCAATAAAGATGTTCTTTGAGGAATCTACTTGCCTCGGAGTTCTGCTTTTGGCAGATGCGTTACTCAGAACGCTGATATTGACTTTGTAAACCACTTAGAGAGGGCTGTAAAGCACTAAGGAGCGGTATATAAGTCTAAGTGCTAATGCTATTGCTATCTCGGCAACCTCAGAAATCCACTTCCATTTCCCCCACATCCTCTTTCCCACCCCAGTTTTTTCTCCAGAGTCCCCCCTCACCATCCAGGTGGGAACTCTCCGTATCGCTGTCTCTCACTTGAGGGATGTTGACCAAGAACTGGCTGTTATCACGCAAAACAAGTAAGGTAAGTTTTCCCTCGGACTGTTCGATCAGCTGCCTCGTCTCTTCCAAGGACATGTTTTCGCTGACAACGCCGTTGATCTAGAAGAGATGAAGAAAGGAGTCAGGTCAAGTAATGTTTTCTTTACTCAAAAGCTTATCCCCCACCTTATGTTAGGAGCAAGATGCGGATGAGCCATAGTGGCACAGTGGTTAGAATGCAGTATTGCAGGCTATTGCTCTGCCCATTGCCAGCAGTTCGATCCTGACCGGCTCAAAGTTGACTCAGCCTTCCCTCCTTCCGAGGTCAGTAACACGAGAACCCAGATTGGTGCGAACCGGTTGAATCCCACCACGGCATATAATATCTAAGGAACATATTTGCTTTTTCAGTGACATGACGGGAATCTTTCCTCAAAAACAGGGATATCCACCCCACAAACTAATGTGATAATAGCCACCTTTCCCAACTCACCTTGAGGATCAGGTCCCCTTCCTGCAGGGAGTTATCCTTGGCCGCCAATCCTGTCTCAGTGATGTGTTTGATGAAAATCTGGCTCCCCAGCTTCAGTCCGTATTCTTGAGTTTTCAGGAAGGAAATTTTTTTTAGAAGGGTCAGTTAGCAAAATGAACATTGTCCTCATTCATAAAGTCCTCTTCTAGTAGTGGGAGGGTATGGTTATTACAGGTTGTCCTCGACTTATGACCACAATTGGGAGCAAAATTTATGTCCTTAAGCAAGGGGGTTGTTAAGTAAGTTTTACCCAGTTTTACGACCTCTTTTGACATGGCTGTTAAATGAATCATGCAGCTGTTCAGCGAATTCAACTTCCTCCATTGATTTTTCTTGTCGGAAGCCAGCTGGGAAGTTTGCATATGATAATCAAAAGATCCCAGGATGCAGCAACCATTGCAAATAGATGCCACTTGCCAAGCACCCAAATTTTGATCATGTGACTGTGGGGATGCTGCAACAGTTGTTAAGTGTGAGGACCAGTCATGAATCACTGTTGTGACCAGTGGTGAAATTCAATTTGTTTACTACTGGTTCTGGGGGCGTGGCTTGGTGGGCATGGTGTGGCTTGGTAGGTGTGGCAGGGGAAGGATATTGCAAAATCTCCATTCCCACCCCACTCCTGGGGGAAGGATATTGCAAAATCTCCATTCCTACCCCACTCCAGGGAAAGGATACTGCAAAATCTCCATTCCCACCTCACTCCTGGGGGTAGGATATTACAAAATCTCCATTCCTTCCCCTCTCCTGGGGGAAGGATATTGCAAAATCTCCATTCCCACCCCACTCCAGGGGAAGGATACTGCAAAATCTCCATTCCCACCCCACTCCAGGGGAAGGATACTGCAAAATCTCCATTCCCACCCCACTCCTGGGGGAAGGATACTGCAAAATCTCCATTCCCACCCCATTCTGGGACCAGCCAGAAGTGGTGTTTGCCGGTTCTCCGAACTACTCAAAGTTTCCGCTACCGGTTCTCCAGAACTTGTTAGAACCTGCTGGATTTCACCCCTGGTTGTGACTTTGAATGGTTGCTAAATGAATGGTTGTAATTCGAGGACTGCACATACAAGGGACAAGCCTTTCATTTCAGACAGTTTCCCCTTAGAATTATTTATTTTTTAAACACTCACTTTTGGCCTTTATCTTGATCATTTGACATTTATTGTACAAAGGGTTCCACTGAATGCACAAGTCTGTCACATTCAGATGAAAAATTAAAATTTTGGCAGATCAGACAGATTGGTGTTTTTAAAAACGAGGCAAATATAAAATGGGTGTCTACGGAGAGTCTCAGTCATCCAGGTCATGGTTGTCCCAAAGGTGCTTTTTCAAGAGGCAACTGGACTTTCCGTTTTTTCTTTGAAGACATTTTGCTTCTCATCCAAGAAGCTTCTTCAGCTCTGACTGGATGGTGGGGAATGGGGATGTGTGGACTTCAGCTCCCAGAATTCCGCTATGTTGACTGGAGGATTCTGGGAATTGAAGTCCTCCCATGTTAAACTTACTTAATTTGAAAAACACTGAGATAGATGAACTGCATTAGTCAGAGAAAGTAGCAGAGAGAAAAATAGAGAAGTGTACAGCTGATCCTCCACTTATAACCAACGTTTCCATTGCTAAGCAACACAATCGTTAAGTGAGTTTTGCCCCATATTATAACCTTTCCTGGCACAGTGGTAAAGTGAATCACTGCAGTTATAAGTTAGTAACATGGCTGTTAATTGGTTTCCCCACCGAGTGCTTGTCAGAAGGTCACAAAAATTGATCACACATGACCCTGCAACAGTCATAAGTACATGCCAGTTGCCAAGCATTTGACTTTTGATCACGTGACCACGGGGATGCTGCCACAGTCGTAAGGGTGAAAAGCAGTCATCAGTCACTTTTTTCAGTGCCGTTGCAACTTCGGTCATTAAACAAATTGTTGTTAGTGGAGAACTACCTGTACCTTAATTTGGCACAGCAGGACAGGATAAATGGGTGAAAAAAAGAAAGTTAATTGTTCACCTTCACTCTCCTTCCGTTTCACCAAAACCGAGCGGACGGGTTTCATTGGCACGTCCTGCCTTGGCAGTCTCTTAAACCCAGACATCAGGACAAGCCCATTGGTGCTTCCTTTGTGATGGTGCCCATTGGCAAGAGGGGGCCTATCAGACCCGCTGTCTTGGCTCCGCCTCTGGTAGCCCCCCTCTTGGCTCCGCCTCCGGCTCCTGAGGGGCTGCCTGCGGGTGCTGTCATTGTCATCTTCACGATAATGTCCCGAACTTCTCTCGCTGGACGAATCTCCATCGTAACCACGGTTATGTTCTGCTTCTGTCCGCTGCCGGCTCTGCCCGGGATGTCTGCCCGAGGGGGCTGACTCACCACCTTGGTACCCATAATCCTCATCCGAGTCATCGTTTCTCCCATCCGTTACATGTTTAGTAGGAGTCAAGGAAGGCTGGCTTCTCGGCTGGCTGGATTTGGCAACTGGCAGATGGATTTTTCTGGGTCTTTTTACCGTCTACAATAAGAGAAAAAGAGAATTTGCATCTGGGCTAATGTTTCTCAATCTTGGTAACTTAAAGATATGTGGACTTCAATTCCCAGAATTCCCAAGCCAGGGGAATTCTGGGAATTGAAGTCCAAACATATTAGAACTTACTAAGCTTGACAAACACAGCTCGGGGCTGTTCGCTTTATTAAATAAATAAATAAAAAACCACCCCAAAATCTATGCAACAAAAGATTCAAACCATCAGGTGGATTAAAACGGAAGTATGAAAAGTTGTAATTTTTTTAGGCAACTTGTTCACTTTTCCTGTCATGGGGAGGAGAATATTCAACTCCGACTCAGCAAAAACTTTGGCATAATGGTTTTCCTCAACCATTTTTTTTCCAAGCTTGACAGAGATTTTGACTCAACATTTTTTTTTTTAATTTGATTTATATGCCGCCCTTCTCCGGAGACTCAGGGCGGCTTACAATGCGTTAAGCAATACCCTTCATACTTTTGTATATTTATACAAAGTCAGCTTATTGCCCCCACAAACTGGGTCCTCATTTCACCTACCTTAGAAAGGATGGAAGGCTGAGTCAACCTTGAGCCTGGTAAGATTCGAACCAGCAGTAAATTGCAGGCAGCTGTGTTAATAACAGGGTGCATAGACCACTGTACTATCAAGGCTCTACATTAAAAAATAACGAGGGCTACAAAATAACTGAAACAGGATTTTGATGCCGTTTCGTAGCAGTCAAACCATAGTCAACTTTAATAACAGAGCCAGTTTAATCGAATGGCTAAGACACCAGGCTAGAAATTGGGAGACCGTGAGTTCAAATCCTGTCTTAGGCACCATAGCTGTCTGGGTGACTTTGAGCCAGTCATTCTCTCTCAGTCCAACCCACCTCACAGGGTTGTTGTTCTGAGGAAAATAGGAGGAGAAAGGAGTATTAGGTATGTTCACTGCAGTGTTGGGTTGCCCCCAGTTCTCACCGGTTCTATAGAACCAGTAGTAAACCCGACGGGAGGCTCCGCCCACTGACCCTGACATCATCAAAATGCTTCTGCGCATGCGCAGAAAAGCGCCCGGGCAAGCAAAGCAAGCGCACGGGCGCGGCCCCGTTGCAAACCGGTAGTAAAGGTAAGTAGAACCCACCCCTGGTTCACTGCCTTGAGTTATTTGTAAAGGTAATAAAGGTGGGTTACTAATAAATAAATATAAATATACAGTATGATCGGCGGTGGGTTTCTACCAGTTTGCCCCAGATTGGGCGAATCGGTAGTGGCGGCGGCGGAAGACTGCACCCACCCACCCAGACGTCATCACGGACACTCTGTGCATACGCAGAAGGTTCTGCGCATGGGCAGAAGTGCTGCGTGCACGCTCCCAGTTCCGAACCGGTAGTGAAGGTAAGTGGAACCCACCACTGAGTATGATACATTTATTTTATTTTTTATTTTATTTCAAATTTATATACCACACCTTCTCTCGAAAGACTCAGGGCGGTGTACAGCCAGATAAAAACATACAATACAAACATTAAAAAACAATTAAAAGGATATATATTAATTTGGCCCCAGTTTAAGATAACAAACCAATTAAAAATTAAAAATATGTTAAAAAATATGTTAAGCCAGCCCAGCTTGCTGGAAAAAGAAGGTTTTAAGGGCACGGCGGAAGGCACCGAGGTCTTGGATTCTCCTTATCTCTGGGGGCAGCTGATTCCAGAGAGTAGGTGCCCCCACATAGAAGGCCCTCCTCCTGGGGGTCACCAGCCTACATTGTTTGGCTGATGGCACCCCGAGGAGGCCCTCTCTGTGGGAGCGCACGTAGATCTGTCACTCCTATTTTTATAGGATGAGCAAGGAAACCAGAATAACAGAATAACGAAGTTGGAAGGACCTTGAAGGTCTTCTAATCCAGCTCAAGCAGGAACTCCTACCTATACTATTCCACACAAATGGTTGTTCCATCTCTTCCCCTGGTTAATTGTTTTAACTGCCACAAAATTTCTCCTTAATTCTAGGTTGGTTCTCTCCTTGATTAGTTTCCACCCATTATTTTTTGTTCTGCCTTCAGGCGCAGAAACCAGGACATCTTTACGTAACTTCAGCTTTCATTTTTCTAAACTGAAAAGCTATCATTATCTGAACAAGGATACTCAACCATTATCAAACTTGACTTCAGCTTCTTGGCTCACTCTGAGTATAGGTTAACCTTAGCCAGGGATGGGAATCAGCCGGTTCGGACCGGCGAACTGGATGCTAATTTTACATCTGGTTTGCCGAACTGGTAGTTGCAAGGATTGGCTGGCCCCGTCCAGCCTGCCCCTCTCCTCCCAGGAGTCTCCATGTGGCCCATTTTGGGATGCCAGGTAAGTGCAGGGCCCGCAAGGAGGTTCTGAGAGGGCGAAAAACGGGCCTTCCGGAAGTTCCGGAAACAGGCCCATTTCCGGCCTCCGGAAGGCTTCTGGAGGCTGTTTTCGCCCTCCCAGAGGCTCAAGGAAAGCCTCCAGAGCCTGGCGAGGGTGAAAATGCCCCCCCCACCGCCGCCGTGGTGCAGGAGGCTGAGTAGGCCACACTCACCCATCAAATGGGCAGAGAACCGGTTGCTAACATTTTTGAATCCCACCCCTGACCTTAGCTAATCTTGCAAAAAAAAGAAAGAAAGAAAGAAAAGGACAAAAAGATTTGGAAGTCCTGCCCCTTCTCCAACCGAGCTGCTTCAGCTGCACTCACAATATTAGCCAACTTGCCACAGGTTTTCAAAGTGGAGATGGCGAAAGACGAAGACACGTTCTCCATGGAGAGGCCATTGACCATGGCAATCTTGTCCCGGGTCCTGCCAAATGTAAACAGGGAGTTAAGTCAAGGCCTAATAAGTGAGAAAGAAGTCACGATCTTTCCCCTCTCCTCTTTCTTTTCCAAAAACATTTAAAAGAGTATTAAAAATCTCTTCAACCTGCTTTTACCACATGGGACATCTCACCCACCCCGCCATGGTCTGCAAATGGAAGTACTTTTATTGTGCTCCTTTAGGAAACCATAAGGTTCTAGTCCTCATTGTTCCAAATGAACAGACTGGAATACAATGGTAACATAGGAAGCTGGCTTACATAGCTCATTTTTTAATCTATTTTTTTTACGATCATTCCTGTTCCTGGCTTCTTCAGAAATCACAAATGGGGTTTAATGCACCCGTCTTTAGAGATGTCAGAACTGGATCTATCTAGAGCATATAAGCCAAGGACACAGCCTATTTCCCATCTTGAGACCTTCTCCATGTAAAAAACCAATAAAAATATTTTTTAAAGCAGCATCAGTGGTGGGTTTCAGATTTTTTTACTACTAGTTCTGTGGGCGTGGCTTGGTGGGCGTGCCATGGCTTGGTGGGCGTGGCTTGCTGGGCGTGGCAGGGGAAGGATACTGTAAAATCTCCATTCCCACCCCACTCCAGGGGAAGGATCCTTTACAATCCCCATTTCCTCCCAATCAGCTGGGACTCGGGAGGCAGAGAATAGACGAGGGCGGAGCCAGTCAGAGGTGGTATTTACCGGTTCTCCGAACTACTCAGAATTTCCACTACCGGTTCTCCAGAACTGGTCAGAACCTGCTGAAACTCACCTCTGAACAGCATGCACACAAATACAGTTGTTTTGAGATAGCAAAGAAATGTCGTGGCATAATGTGGCACAATGGAAGTAAAGTGCCAAGAAGAGGATGCCAAGATCACCCACCCGAAGCAGAGAGTTTGACCATTTGACCATTTAACAATTATATATAATCCTCAATTTGCAACCACAATGGAGCTTGGAATTTCCATCATAAAGCTGACTTTGTATAAATATACAAAAGAATGAAGGCTATTGCTTAGCGCATTGTAAGCCGCCCTGAGTCTCCGGAGAAGGGCGGCATATAAATCAAATTAAAAATAACTAAATAAGGGAAAATATGGCAATAATCAGTGGTGGGCTGCAACCGGCTTAACAACCGATTCGGTGAGCGTGCACTTTGCCTAACGCGCTTGCGTGCAGCGTTCGAAATATAGCAATTTGAAGGTCAGCTGCTTACCTTCTAAGGCAGCTCCGATAAGTAGAACTGTGGAGGCGCGGAAATCAGCTGTGCGGCATGAATCAGCTGAACCAGAAAGAAGGAAATATAGCACAGGATAGGGCGGGGCCAGGTGGGCAGGGCCAGCTGATCGTCAGAACTAGCAGTTCGCCTAAACCAGTCTGAACCGGCAGCAGCCCACCACTGGATATAATGCTGAGGCACTCACATGACAGACCCAATTTTGCGACCTTTTTTTTTTGCAGGGTGAACACTGCAGTCATTAAGCAAATTATTCATTCCTATGGGTGGAAACTGACCCAAAGGGTAGGTTTTCCAGCCCCTAAAAATAAGAAATTGCATCATGTGACTGCAGAATGCTACAACCGGTCATAAAGATGAGCCAGTTGCCCTGTGACCAAAATGCAGACACGTGTCTGCTCTGTGTGTGTTGTGTGTGTGTTTGTATGTGTGTGTTTGTGTGCGCCACCTTTAGCACTCCAGAATCGGATGGTAGGACCCTTTTTGGGGCGAGTGGTTGTTGTAACTTTGAATGCTTGCTAAGTGACCAGTCGTAAGTGGAGGGCTACCTCTAAGTGCTATAAGTAAGAAATATTAGCCTGTTTTTTTCACCAGAAACATTTCAGCTAAGGTGGGTACAGTGTAGGCACTGAGCAAGCAAGCAAGTTAATGCCCAAAGAGATAATTTACACAACTGCCGTCCCCACAAAGCATGGCCCATTGGCTCAGCCATTGGTTAAACTCAGTGGTGAAATCCAAATTTTTTTACTACCGGTTCTGTGGCTATGGCTTGGTGGGCGTGGTGTGGCTTGGTGGGCGTGGCAAGGGAAGGATACTGCAAAATACCCATTCCCTCCCCACTCCTGGAGGAAGGATATTGCAAAATCTCCATTCCCATCCCACTCTGAGGCCAGCCAGAGGTGGTATTTGCCAGTTCTCCGAACTGCTCAAAATTTCCACTACCGGTTCTCCAGAACTGTCAGAACCTGCTGGATTTCATCCTTGGTTAAACTGCTATGACATCACAGAAGGCAAACAGCAACTGGGTCTTGGCAGTCCCAGAGAAAAACTTTCATTTTTCCCTGATTCGTGAGTTTGCTTGTTTAAAGCAGGGGTCACCAACCTTTTGAACCTCAGGGACCACTAAATTCATAATTTTAAATCCGCGGACCACTAATATGATCTGCCTAATGACCAGCCGGGTGGGCGTGGCTAGATGGTCATGGGACTCGGTGGACATGGCCAACTCAATGTCACTCATGTTGAGGGACGCCTTGCCAGACTCTACGCACTATACCTCACCTGCCCGCCCGGGCTCCTTAGGGCCCCAACAGGAAGCAGTTGCTGGAGCTAAACAGCCACCATGAGAAACAGTTGGCAAAAGAGCTCAGTTCAAATTGGTTCTGACCGAGAAGAAGTCTCAGCAGAAGCACCTCACTGAGGACTAGGAGCATAGGCTTTCCAAGCAGAGGGAAGACCTGCAGGAGTGCAAGGCCAGGTACCGGCACCTGGAGGCTCAGTGGGCTGAGACGGTCAGCAGTTCCAGGACATGATGCAGTCCCACTGGAACAAGGCTCTCCGGCTCCTTGCCACCAGTGGCACTTCCCCCCAGCCTTTGCCCAAAGCCCCGCACTAGGAGGCTGAAGCAGACCCCAAGTCAGAATTTCTGCCCCCCTCCGATCTGCACAAAAAGACCCCGAAGGGGAAGACTCTCTGCAGCAACACAAACCTTCATTGCACATATCCGGCCCAGGGGCCGTAGTTTGAGGACCCCTGATTTAGTGTAATATAAAAAATGTGAATATTTTTTCTGCAGACCATCAAAATTTTCTCACGGACCACCAGTGGTCCACGGACCACCAGTTGGTGAACGCCGGTTTAAAGTACTCACTGGAGTCGTCCAACAGCCGGGCCTCCAGGCACCACATCTGATATGACAATAGAGGTATCGCCATCTGAACTGTTTGGACGATCGCGGCCACCCGAAATGGCAATGCCAAAACCCTTCCGGGGATCCTGCACGAAAGGAGAAAAGGTTAAGATCTTTCCCTGAACTTCCTATTGCAAGAAAATCGAAAACAACCCAAGGCCAAAGGAAGAAGGTATAAAGATATAGCAACTGATATAAGAAGTAAATGCAAAATTTCTTTTGGGTGGGTTGTTGGTGCTCTCTGAGTTTGGTGGTTTTCTTGAAGATGTTTCATTACCAAACTAGGCAACATGATCAGTGTTAATATGAAATTGGGGTTTTGCTCTGAATGCGGAGCTGGCAGCGGAGTCAGACAGTGAGGAGGCTGGGGAGGACTATGGGCCAGTCCTGGAGTCTGGGGAAGGCCCGGACGAGGGCTCTGCATCGGAGACAGAGATGGGCCAGGGCAGGGGTGAAATGTAAAAATGTTTGCTACCGGTTCTGTGGGTGTGGCTTGATGGGCGTGCCTTGGTGGTCATGTGACCGGGTGAGTATGGCCAACTTGACGTCACTCACTGTTAGAGCCAGGAGCTGCACATTTTGAAGCTCATTCTGCCCTTCTGAAGCCCCCAACGCTTTGAGTTTCCCTCCACCACCCAAGCGAACATTGGAGCCTTGCCTTGCAGAAGCAGAATCCAGGCACAGAAATGGAAAAACGAGGGGGGGGGGGGAATGGGAAGGAGAAATGTAATTAGCAGAATCCAGCTCTGGATTCTGGGGAGGAGGAGGTGTAAGAAGACGTTTCCTTAGATCACTGACGCTCTCAACAATAAATTTGGCGGCGATCTAAGGAAATGTCTTCCAGCTCTTCAAGATTGACTTTAAACCGACAGCAAAAGTAGTGTGGGGGGGGCAACAGGGACGTGTGTGTTTGTGTGTGTGTTATGTCCTCCCTCTGCAAGGACTTGGAGGCAGACGCTGCCCCTCTGAGGAAAAGAGGAGGCGGCGAAGCCCTGGCTGTCACCTGGGAGAGGAGGAGGCACGCTGGGAAGGGAGTACACTGCTAGCTCCCTTCCCCGCAGCCCTGCGAAGCTTGCCTGCCTTCCACATGGCCTTCCGCTTGCCTGCCTTCGCAAGCTGGTCACGGAAAGGCTGCATGGGAAGGCAGGGAAGCATGGCAGGACTGCGGTCTGTGGCCCGGTTTGGGGGCGTGGCCAGCCACCAATTGCTACCGGCACGGCGAACTAGCCTCAATCTCCGCTACCTACTCGCCTGAGCCGGTCCGAACCGGGAGGGTGGTCCAGGGCTACCTGGGAGTGATGCATGGACTCCGGAGCCTCCAGAGTTGGACAGCACAGAGGCAGAGGAACAGAAGGAGCCTGTTCCTAGTGCACGTATGTGCAGAGCGGCCAGAAGGCAAGAGCAGCTAAAGCAAAAAAGACGACTCGGGAGTAAGGCCAGGAGATGATTGGCCCCTCCCATAAGGCTTAAAAAAGCAGCAAAGGCTCTTGGGCTCTTTGTAGGAAAGCAACGTTGCTATATCTGCTTCCAGTCGGCGTCTCGTTTCTGAACTTCGTGGGGCTTTGCCAAGAAAGGCCTCTGACAGGGTGCCAAAGAAGATAAAGGTTTGTGATAAGCACGAAGGACTTCTGAAAGACTTGGTTTGCAATTAATTTGGACTAAGCTGGGAATGAAGTAATTCTCAGCTGTTATAATAAAATAGGTTTGTTTGGGACTAATTGTAGTGTAATGACTAAGTGAGCCTAGCTCACAACACTGCACTTTCTATTAGCACGGATGATGCTACCTAAATTGGTACTGTAATGCAAGAAAACCACCAAGCTCACAAAGCACCAAGGTCCCCACAGTTTAACCCTGAGCTACAAATATTCTCTTCTATTTCTTTTGTCTATTGTTTATTGACTGAGATTCAAGGACTGAGTAAACCCCAGCAAGTCCACAAATTCTAATGATCACGTTGTGCCAAAGGCGCTTTTTCAAAAGGCAATTGGACTTTGTGTTTCCTTGAAGAAGTTTCGCTTCTCATCCAAGAAGCTTCATCAGTTCTGACAGTCAGAACTGAAGAAGCCTATTGGATGAGAAGCAAAATGTCTTCAAGGGAAAAGAAAGAAAGTCCAGTTGCCTTTTAAAATAGCACCTTTGAGACAACCATGACCTGGATGACTGAGAATCTCCACAGACAATGAATGCATTCTAAATAAAATAATTATTAAAATAAAATAATTGTAAATATTTTCTATTTTTACTCTCTGATTATTGGCATATATATATATATGGATATTTTGGCGATGTTACACTGTGATAGAAAAATTATTATACATTTGTTTTTGATTTTTTTTAACTATAATAAAAAAATAAAAATAAATAAATAAAATAATTATATAACAAAATAATATTAAATTAATATAATAAAATTTATTATATATATATATATATATATATATATATATATATATATAAATACAAGTCAATTTATTCCACATTAAAAAAAATCTATGAATATCGCAGATAGAAAAACAAAAGAAAAAATATTAATATGAAAACTAACATTTCAAACATGGAAATATGGAAGTATAAAACACCTGTGGTGGGAAATTATTACCATTTATTCAATTCTTATGGTGGCTGCTACAATGCCTCTACTTACCCGATTCAATGTAATGGTATATTGCTCCCAGATGGTCATTTCCTCCATCTCTGCAACCTAAAAGAGCACCAAAACGGGAAAAATTATTGAAAAATCCCAGAATTCTGGAAGTGAAAGACATGCCAGGATCATCTATCTACCAGTTTCCCAAACATTTTGGTTTGTTTACTCTTTTACATGCTGAAGAATGATTGAGAATCTCTAAGAGCTTTGTTTTATGTGAATGACATATCTATCGATATTGACTGAAAAAATTAAAACTGAGAAATGTAAGAATATTAAAAAGGTTCCACATTTAAGCAAGAAAAACAAAATACACAGATACAGTATATGTGGTACCTGGCTCAATTGTGAGAGGGATCTTGGAGCCCTACTGGACAATCACTTAAATATGAGCCAGCTGTGTGCTGCAGCTTCCAAAAAAACCCAATGCAGTGCTAGGCTGCATTAACAGAGGGACAGAATCAAGATCACATAAAGTGTTAATACCGCTTTATAATGACTTGGTAAGACCACACTTGGAATACTGCATCTAATTTTGGTTGCCACGATGTAAAAAAAAGATGTTGAGACTCTAGAAAGAGTACAGAGAAGAGCAACAAACATAATTAGGGGACAGGAGGCTAAAACATATGAAGAATGGTTGCAGGAACTGGGTATGTCTCGTTTACTGAAAAGAAGGACTAGGGGAGACATGATAGCAGTGTTCCAATATCTCAGGGGCTGCCACAAAGAAGAGGGAGTCAAGCTATTCTCCAAAGCACCTGAGGGGAGGACAAGAAGCAATGGGGTAGAAACTAAGCAAGGAGAGAAGCAACCCAGAACTAAGGAGAAATTTCCTGACAGAACAATTAATCAGTGGAACAACTTGCCTCTAAAAGTTGTGGATACTCCATCACTGGAAGTTTTTAAGAAGAGATTGAACAACTATTTGTCTGAAATGGTGAAGGGTTTTCTACCTGAGCCAGGGGTTGGACTAGACAACCTTTAAGGTCTCTTCCAACTCTATTATTCTGTTATTAGATTTCATAAGCACCACCGCCACTTAAAGAACCACTGGTTTAATCCAGCCTCTGCCATGAGCAGTAACGCCTTAATTCTGTGTTTCCCAACTTTGGTAGGTTTTTAAGACTTGTGGACTTCAATTCCCAGAATTCCCCACCCAGCATGTTATCAAGGTTGGGAAACCCTGACTTAATCTATCCTTGAGAGATGGCCATCCAGGATCTTCTTCTCCAGTGATGGAGAACCATGAGTAGCCCGTTTCCTCTGTTTTTATGTATTTAATTTCTATAGTTGCCTATCCCAAGTGACCCTGGGCGGCGACAAATTTACAGAATGTACAGATTCTACTTAAGGACGGAAGGCTGACTGGGGAATTCTGGGAGTTGGGAGTCCAAATATCTTAAAGTGGCCAAAATTAAAAAGCATTGTCCTAGACCAGAGATGTCAAACTCTATTTCATTGAGGGCCACATCAGGATTGTGTTTGTCCTTGAGGGGAGAGGGTGGGGGCAGGGGGTGTGGCCAACTCAATGTCACTCGTAGGGGGGAGCACCTGTGGTGGCCCGAGTGCTCTGTCAGAGAAACGGGGCTCCCGAGTTCCATTTCCAGGAGCGATGGTCTCCTTCAATCTTCTGCCAGCGAAAACGGAGTTTGGGAGGGATGCACGGGACCCTCGCAAACTCCGTTTCTGGCTGCGATGGCCTCCTGCAACTCTCTGCCAGCTCCATTTTAGGCTGCGACAGCCTCCTGCAACCCTCTGCCAGCGAAAACAGAGGTCGTGAGGGCTGCACGTGGCCCTCCCGAGTTCCGTTTTTGCTGGCAGAGGCACCGCAGGCCGGTCCCTCACTGTTTCCAGGGTGACCCCGTGCGCCAGATCTAAGCACTCAGCGGGCCGGATCCAGCCTGCAGGCCTTGAGTTTGACACCCCTGTCCTAGACTCATGAAGTTGATCCCAGGATTTACAGTTTTGATTGACGTTTCATTCTCCAAACCTTTTCAACAACCACGGATGCTTTTTATAACCGCACAGCACTTTATACAACTACTGTGTAGTTGTATAACTACACAACCGTTGCAGCTTTGGAAAAAGAAAAGCTAAAAGCCAATTTAGAGCTGGCTTTGAATACGATTTTCTTGTCCTCCTTTTAAGTGGAAGGACTGGATGGTATTTGGCAGCGGAAACGTAACACCGAAATATTTTAAGGAAAGGAAAAGTAGGTCATCTTTGAAGCAAATCTTACCACCCGCTTCTTGCCAAGGAGCCAGAAGACGAAAGATACTTCCCTGCAAACTCCTTGAGGGATTCTGCACAGCCTTTTGTGGTATATTTATGGAAACAATTCTCAAGGCATTTTCACGTAAATGCCCCAGACAAATCTGCCAATGTAATTAAATGCAAAGGGAGACGTGCCCTTCTGTTGTGCTTTTAAATTCAAAAATGGGATTTCAAAATCAGGAGCTCAGGCTCCCTGATAGTGTTGTATATTCACCGAGATGAGCTGCAAAATGCCAAGAAAACACTAATTTCAGATGTTCCCCTGGTCCCACTGTGCAAACCAATTAGCACCATGAGATTCTAAGTGTAGACAATTCCCTCGAGTCATGTACAACTTCTGGTAATTTTTTTCTTGGCGCTGATTTTTTATTTATTTGCACATTTATTTTTAACCCCACCTTTATTGTTGTTTATAAATCATTCAGTAAAATAACATGAACATGATTATGATATTGCTGCTGCTTTCTTCTAGGTAGGATATTAGGGTCAGGTGCGAAAGACCAAGCCCATATGTTCAATTAAATTGATTTATTGCTAAAAGCTATGCACAGGAATCTTCTCAACCAAAGGTCAGCACCAGGTTAGAGTTAGGTAAGATTCAATGGCACTCAAGGGGGATTTTGGACTCATTTATGGCTACACAGGGATTCTCTAGGCTGATCCCTCTTATAACTCCACCCCCAAGTTCTGCTACTCATTCTACAATTTTCTTCATTACCAATCTAGATTTACTGGTGGTCTCCCATCCCCATTCTAATTCTAGGTTTCTTCTCTCGTTGATTAGTTTCCACCCATTCCTTGGCAGGAAACCCTATACCATTTCAGACAAATGGTTGTCCAATCTCTTTATAAAAACATCCAGTGTTGGAGCATTCACAATTTCTGGAGGCAAGTTGTTCCACTGACTGATTGTTCGCACAGGAAATTTATCCTTAGTTCTAGATTGCTTCTCTTGTTGATTAGTTTCCACCCGTTGCTTCTTGTCCTGCCTTCAGGTGCTTTGGAGAATAGCTTGACTCCCTCTTCTTTGTGGCAGTCCCTGAGATATTGGAAGACTGCTATCATGTCTCCTCTAGTCCTTCTTTTCATTAGACTAGACATACCCAGTTCCTGCAGCCATTCTTCATATGTTTTAGCCTCCAGTCTCCTAATCATCTTTGTTGCTTTTCTCTGCACTTGTTCTAGAGTCTCCACATCTTTTTAACATCATGGTGACCAAAACTGAATGCAGAATTCCAAGTGTGGCCTTACCAAGGCATTATAAAGTGGTATTAACACTTCACGTGATCTTGATTCTATCACGGCTGACTCATATTTCTGTAATTGTCCAACTCACTGTCTCTTAATGATTGGCACAATTACCCAACAGCTTTCATACCTAAGGCGGAACTAGAATTTACAGTTTCCTGGTTTCTAGCCGGTGCCTTCATCACTAGACCAAATTGGCTTTCTGGGACAAGACTTTAATTGCATTCTTGCAATCATCACCATCTTGGTGATTGGTGAAGCATCTTTTTTGATTGCTTCTCTCCACCAAGTACCTTGCCTGAGCCCATTTCAGCTGGAGAGGGGAAAGTAATAATACTTACTGAGATCTAGCAGCTTGTAACATTTATCATGTCATTTGGGATATTAATGGAAAGTCCTCTCACAAAACAAAAGAGGGAAAAGTATAAAGTAAACTGCAAAGCATTTTGTGCTGAACTGCTCCACTGTAACAATTCATAAGTGCATCATTTAATTTAGTGCACAACTGCATTTCAAAAGAATTTCAGAATACCGTATTTTGAGTACTGTACTCTGGAAATATGACCAGAATATGCTCAGAATGTACAGTTTTGGGGTCAAAATGATCCTCAACTATTCAAAATGTTTGCACTCCAAGTAGGGCATCTACCAACATTTCATGCAGAGCCTCGGGGAGGAGGGGTGGGAATCAACCTGTTTTGGTGCACATGATGTTATGAACTGAAAGTTCTTCATATAAGGAAGTGTCCATGTTTGCAAACTGTAGAAACATGCAATTAAAGAACAAAAGCTTGAATTTATTTAGTAAAATCATTTAATATGTTTGAATATAGTCTTATATAACTGTATTGACCTTCTGTACATTGTCTAGAAAAAAATGGCCTGTTTATTTTTTCCTTCTTGGCCTGTAACACTAGAATAGAATAGAATAGAATAGAATAGAATAGAATAGAATAGAATAGAATAGAATAGAATAGAATAGAATAGAATAGAATAGAATAGAATTCTGTGATTGGACACCCAAGGAATTTGTCTTTGATGCATATGCTCTCAGTGTACATAAAAAGAGAAGATACATTCGTCAAGAATCATAAGGTACAACACTTAATGATAGCCATAGGGGACAAATAAGCAATCAAATCCTACTAGGAAACAATCAGTATAAATCATAAGGATACCAGCAACAAGGTTACAGTCATACAGTCATAAGTGGGTGGAGATGGGTGAAAGGAATGATGAGAAGATTAATAGTAATAGTAATGCAGCCTTATTGAATAGTTTGACAGTGTTGAGGGAATTATTTGTTTAGCAGAGTGATGGCATTTGGGAAAAAACTGTTCTTGTGTCTAGTTGTTCTGGTGTGCAGTGCTCTATAGCGTCGTTTTGAGGGTAGGAGTTGAAACAGTTTATGTCCAGGATGCAAGGGGTCTTAGAATTCTAGTAACACAGTGATTTTTCAAAGGTATGGAGCTTAGGCAGACTTGCAAAATTGCAGCCACAATACGGATTACTCCCACAATTGGGACCAAAATTTCCATTGCTAAGCAAGCTGGTTGTTAAGTGAATCGCACTCAATGCTAATTGCTGCAGTTAAGTGAATCACGTGGCCATTAAGCGAATCAGGCTTTCCCTTTTGACTTTGCTTGTGGGAAGCCAACTGGGGAAGTTGCAAATAGCAATGTTTGGTAAATCTATGCCAGTTGCCAAACATCGAATTTCTGATCTTGTGACCATGGGGGATGCTGCAACGGTCCTAAATGCGAGGACTTGTCATAAGTCACTCTTTTGATGCCGTTGTAACTTCAATTGGTTGCTAAAAATGGTTGTAAGGGCGAGGACTATCTGTATTGTGAATACCAAAAAGAACTTCTAGGTTCAGAGGCAGTCTATCTCAAGAGAAAACCAACAACAAGAAGGCACTGGTCCTCATAAACCCAAAAGAGATGAGGATAAAGATGGGGAAATAGAACCTCCAGCTGCAAAAGCAGTCTACCTGAGATTTAGAATTTAGAATAGAGTACAGCTTGGAAGGGACCTTGGAGGTCTTCTAGTCCAGCCCCCTGCTCAAGGAGGAGACCTATACCATTTCAGACAAGCGGCTATCCAGTCTCTTCTTAAAAATTAGACTGTTTCTTAATTAAAAAATTAGATTACTTCTTTAAAAAAAAAGATTATTTAGAACCGAACATAAAACGAATGCTCCTTCAGGCTCAACTCACAGGAAACAAGATGCTAGATTAGCATGGCCTTCAATTTTACTCAAGAATGCACATACCTTTAATATTCCTAAACAACGAATGCCTAAAAAACAAACTGGTGCTAAAAATGCCACTCACTTAGCTAGATAAAATAAATACAGTATGTTGAAACAAACAAGCAAACAATTCACTACAGATAACATCAGCAATGGCCCCAAAGCAATTTATTAGGTGAGTATTTCAAAATTATACCAAAGGCTGAGTAACTTAGAATTTGGCAACAGGCTAAATGAGTATCAAAGTAATGAGAATGTCGTAAGCTTGTCTGTTTATGTACCAAGTCAATATTGGTACATCTACATGGGGCTCCCCTTGAAAAGCACCCAGAGGCTCCAATTGGTCCAGAATGCGGCTGCGCAGGTGGTTACGGGCGCAACTCGTTGTGCCCACGTGACACCCCTCCTGCTTGAGCTGCACTGGCTCCGGGTGCAATTCAAGGTGTTGGTTACCACCTTTAAAGCGCTCCATGGCATTAGACCTGGATACCTTTGAGACCGACTTCTGCCACCAGTAGCCTCCCACCGGCCAGTTCGCTCCCACAGAGAGGGTCTCCTCAGGGTGCCATTGGCCAAATTATGTCGGCTGGCGACACCCAGGGGGAGGGCCTTCTCTGTGGGAGCCTCTGCCCTTTGGAATGATCTGCCCCCAGAAATTCGTAAAATCTCTGATCTCCGTGTATTTCGCTGTGCCCTCAAAACCATGTTGTTCCGCCAGGCTGGGCCATCAATATAAAGATTTTAATTGGTTTTAAATGGGATTTTAAATTTGGGGTTTTATAAATTGGGCCTATTATTTAATAATTTTAATTATTTTTAAATTTTGTCTGTCTTTGTGTTTTTAATTAGGCTGTACACCGCCCTGAGTCCTTCGGGAGAAGGGTGGTATAGAAATGAAATGAAATGAAATGAAATGAAATGAATAAATAAATAAATAAATAAATAAATAAATAAGTATTGCCTCATAATGACCACATAGATAGGTTTTCTCCAGGTTGATTGGTCCCTAGTCTGTCTTTTAGGACTTCCAACAGCATACAAATAGCCCTCAATTTACGACCGATTGCTTAGTGACCATTTGAAGATATGACAGATCTCCCCAAGGTTAATTACGATCCAGATTCGAAATTCCCATCATCCACACCAGAGGTCTTCAAACTTGGCCGCTTTAAGACTTGTGGACTAAGTCTTAAAGCGGCCAAGTTTGAAGACCTCTGATCCACCCCCTCCCCCATGGTCACGTTTTGGGTGCTTGGCAGCCATTTGCAGGATCCTATGGTCACTTGACTATGATTTATGACATTTTCTGCTGAAAATCAACCTTTACCTTCCAGTTTCCTACAAAAAAACGCCCATTGCAGATAATGGATATGCTTAACAACCATGGCATTCTCTTCATGATTGCCACCGAAAAGGTCACAAAACTGGGTGCAGTCACGTGGTGACCTGTTTAACAACCCACACTACTTACAACAACAATTCTGGGCTCCATTACGGTCACAAGCTGTAATGAGCCCAACATTTCCATTGGAAAGCAAGACGGGGGTTAAGCGAGTTTTGTCCCATTTTACGACCTTTCTTGCCACGGCTGTTAAGTGAATCGCTGCAGTTGTTAAGTTAGTCACACGGTTGTTGAGTGAACCTGGCTTCCTCATTGACTTTGTTTGTCCAAAGATCGCAAAAGGGGATCAAGTGACCTGGGGGCAGTGCAACCGTCATAAGGTACATGCCAGTTGTCAAGCATCCAAATTTTGATCACGTGACCACGGGGATGCTGTAATTATTGTAAAAGTGAATTTACAATTTTTCAGGGCTGTTGTAACTTTGAACGGTCATTAAATGGTCATTAAGCTCTGCAACCAAACAGGACAAACACATTAACACAGACTTCAGAGGATAACTAGAACTGCAGAAAAAAACAATTACTACCAACCTGCCTTCCATTGAGGACCTGTATACTGCACGAGTCAAAAATATTTACGGACCCCTCACATCCTGGACATAAACTGTTTCAACTCCTACCCTCAAAACGACACTATAGAGTACTGCACACCAAGAAAACTAGACACAAGAACAGTTTTTTCCCGAACGCCATCACTCTGCTAAACAAATAATTCCCTCAATACTGTCAAACTATTCACTAAGTCTGTATTACTATTATTCTTCTCTTCATTCCTAGTATTTACCTGTTCCCATTTATTACTATAATCACGTTGCTTGTATCTTTCAATTTATATTGTTTTGTTTCGTAGTATGATAAGTTAGTTTATTAGTAACCTTGACTATCACTAAGTGTTGTATCTTTTTATTCTTGATGAATGTATTTTATTATCCTGACAGCATATACACCAAAGACAAATTCCCTGTGTCCCCAATCACACTTGGCCAATAAAGAATTCTATTCTATTCTATTCTATTCTATTCTATTCTATTCTATTCTATTCTATTCTATTCCATTCCATTCCATTCCATTCCATTCCATTCTCTATTCCATCCCATCCCATCCCATCCCATCCCATTCCATTCCATTCTCTATTCCATTCCATTCCATTCCATTCCTTTCTTATTCTTATTCTTATTCTTATTCTTATTCTTATTCTTATTCTTATTCTTATTCTTATTCTTATTCTTATTCTTATTCTTATTCTTTTCATGAACTGTTGTAAGTCAAGGACTTCCTGTACTAGAGTTTCCAGATCCTGGGCAATTTCAATGGTTCGAGTAGTACAGTATCATCAGGGTATCACAGGTTTCTTCCTCCAATTTTCAAACTGTGCTCGTCTTCTAACCCTATGCAGCCTCTCTCATACAGAGCCAGCATGTGTCTCTAATTGTTAATGATGTTTAATGGATCCAAGGTTAAAAAAAGAAGCAAAATGGCAATAAAGGAGAAAGGTTTCCTTAGCACATAGTCTTATCCAAGACCAAAGATGCTTCTTTCTTGAAAAAAATGGTAATACAGGTAGTCCTTGACTTACCACCATAATTGAGCCCAAAATGTATATTGCCAAGTAAGACATTTGTTAAATGATTTTTGCCCCATTTTACGACTTTTTTTTGCCATAGTTCTTAAGTGAAGCAGCTGTTAAGTTAGTAACCCGGTTGTTAAGGGCATCTGGCTTCCCTAGTGACTTTGCTTGTCAGAAGGTCCCAAAAGTTGATCATATGATCCTGGGACATTGTAACCGTCATAAATGTGAACCAGTTGCTAAGCACCTCAATTTTGATCACCTAACCATGGGAATGCTGCCACGGCCGTGTGAAAACAGTCATAAGTCACTTTTTTCACTGCTGTTGTAACTTTGAGTGCTCACTAAACAGACTGTAGTAAATTGAGGACTATCCGTATTTTAAAATAATTCATTCAAGGAATAGAATACAAAAATTAATTAGGGCTTGGTTGACCAATATTTAGGCCTTACAGTTCCAATGGGAAAGCTGGAAATACAGAGATTAAGGAAAGGAAATTCAGGCTGAATCTTGGCACAAATTTCTGGATTATTTATTGATCTGTGTCCCTGTTTTCATAAATAACTCAAGGTGTCAAACATACTTTTCTCCTTCTTCCTGCTATTTTCCCCACAATAAAAACTCTGTGAGGTGGGTTGGGCTAAGAGAAGGACTGGCCCAAAGTCACCTAGCTAACTTTTATGCTTAAGGCAGGACTAGAACTCCCTGTCTCCTGGTGATTGGCCCAAAGTCACCCGGCCGGCTTTCATGCTTAAGGCAGGACTAGAACTCCCTGTCTCCTGGTGATTGGCCCAAAGTCACCCAGCCGGCTTTCATGCTTAAGGCAGGACTAGAACTCCCTGTCTCCTGGTGATTGGCCCAAAGTCACCCAGCCGGCTTTTATGCTTAAGGCAGGACTAGAACTCCCTGTCTCCTGGTGATTGGCCCAAAATCATCCAGCCGGCTTTCAGGCCTAAGGCAGGACTACATTCAGCAGTGAAATTCTGCCTAAAACAGAGGACTCCTCCTCCATCATGGAGAATTTCAAATAGAAACTCCTCTGTCTGAAACATTAAGAAGATTCCTTACATGAAGCAGGGGGTTGGACTAGATGACCTCTGAGAGCTCATCCATTTTATAATGGCTTGCAGTTGCATGAACCGGCAAAGGCTCTCCCAAAAAGTCCAGCAGACTAACGTTTCTTCTCCATTCCTGGTTCTTGTCTCCTTTTTCATCTGCCGGGGTGGGGGGGGGGGGGAGGGGAGGGGGGATTCGAACCCGCAACCTTGTGTGTCACGGACCCACAATCCAGGACGCCACAAAATCTCACAAGTTCTGTGAGGAGGAGCCTTGCTCATTAAGGCCATGTGGAAAACAGCAGGCTTTGTGTCCCAGAACCCATAACTCTCTGGAAAGGCAAACAGTTCCCTCAGATATAATGGGAGCTGTCGCAGCTGGTGACAAACCTACTTTCCTGGACTGGTGACTAGTTAGAGCTATCTGGAAAGTTTTTAGTTTATCTCAAATAACCCTAATCTGAATATGACTGCCACCATCGCCTTCCCAATGCCTACAATTCAACAGTTTTACAAGCAGGAAAGTCATCCCCTCTTTTCCTCTCGACTCCCTCCCCACAGGGCATTCTCTCCATTCAACAGGGATACATCTGTTGAATGACTGCCTGATCTTGTCCATTTGCTATCTGGGATACTGAGATCTGGAGAAGAGAAAGCAGCAGCAGGTTTCCATTTCAAACCCCGCCCCCCCCTCCTCTGGTTCAGCATGGATGGAACAACAGAATTTGAGTAGCCTATTTCTTTCTTGGGAATGTGATACTTGGACTTCAGCCACGTCGTAGAAACCACATTCCACCCCCAAAACACAAAACAATCCCACACCCCACACATGCCAAGACGTTGACTGTGAACAATTCAATGACCTGCATTCTTCCGGGTGTCCCAAACGCAACTCTCGCCCCTTCGTTGTTTCTCAGTCAGCAACCCAGCCGGGATGTTTACAAAGGAAAACGGCGGAAACATTTTTCAACTTCATTCAACTTAATGTTGCAATCTTGGAAACGCCAAACGTGCTTCGGAAACTGCCCAGTCGGAACAGCCTATATATATATGATCACCTTTGTGGCCCAGACCAGCTCCAATTGCACAGCCAGTTTTGTGATGAAAGTGCTGGGCCCAAATCAGCCCAACCTGTCTGGCGGGATCAAATCATCAAGATTTAATTTGGAGCAGTGCAAACAGGAATTTTAACTCATTTTTATTTTTTGCAGCACGGAAAGCTAGTTAGTGGACAAACATACACAAACACACATACACATGTATATATTTTTGCCTTTGCACTTGCCTCAAACCGCACAGCCATGTTGCTCAGTTGTCCCCTGAACTGCTCACCATCTTTCTCAAAACAGGTTGGTTCCAAGGAGTTTTAAGTGGGGGGGCTCACGGAATTCCAGAACCCATCCAAAGGCTGGGAAGACTTTGTTCTCTACCTGCTCCAGAGGAGCCTTTCCCCAGGAAAAAACAGGCTGGCAGAGAAGCAGGGCGGTCCCCTGCATTCCCCTCCGCCCCTTTCCTTGAGTTCCTAAGCTCCGCCCAGGCACCTGGGTCAGGTGAAGCCTCGCCACCGCTCACACACGGATTCCAGGTGGGGCCAAGCCAGAGCACGCCAGTTCTCTGCCAAGCTATGTAAAGTCCGGAGGTGTCTGTGGACGTTAAGGACAAGTACTACTACAAGTACTTAACTACTTGGATAGTAGTTTTGAGCCACACATTTTGTTGCAGCTGGCCCAGAAGCCAGAGTGATCTGCAAGAGAGGAAGGATTTCTGATTCCCACCTCTGTTTATTTTCCTTCCTGGTGGTTGTTTTTTTTTTTTCCTTCAAGAGCAGATTCTGAGGTTTTCTTTTTTTTTCCCCCAGATCAATTTAGCTGTTGATCTATTGATTGCAACAGGAATTGACCGACCGGCTTGTTGTCGGAGTTTGACATTGTTATCGAGGGCTGAAAGAGAATGACTGGCCCAAAGTCACCCAACCGGCTTTCGTGCCTAAGGCGGAATTAGAATTAGCCTGGTTTCTGAACCACTAGACCATATCTTTAACCACACAAACTTTTAAAAGTTTCCAGCCTCGGTTTCCCTGTGCTTAACAATGGTGGTGGCTTCCTATGCGGTGAACTTGTGTAGTTGCAAGGAGCATGGATAGGGGCCTGGGTACGTTCTGGAGATTTAGCCTAAAATATCCCAATAATATATTATATATCCCTAATGCCAGCTTTAGCAATGCTGTCATGCTTCATTACTTATGCTGGTGTGTTTCCTGCAATGAGTTAACTTAAAGCACCAATATTCCCACGGTTGATTTTTGGATGCTGTACTGATTTATTTACTTAGCAGAGTACAAGGGTTTTTTTTTTTCTTTTCTTCAGATCAGCTCAGTGTTGATCTATTGGTTGTGACAGGAATTGACTCATCAGCCTGTCAGCTGAGCCTGAGGTCATGGGCTGAGGGGAAAAGCGACTGGCTCAAAGTCACCCAGCCAGCTCTCATGCCTGAGGTGAGACTAGAATTCACAATCTACATTGCAGCTCTTTCTCCTGTTTCACAGAATAACAGAGTTGGAAGGGACCTCAGACGTCTTCTAGTCCAACCCGCTGCTCAAGCATGAGACCCTATACCATTTCAGACAAATGGCTGTCCAATATCTTCTTAAAAGCCTCCAGTGATGGAGCATTTACAACTTATTGAACATTTGAACATCTTGAACAGACTTATAGACAGGCGCTATATAACAAAATGAAATCCAATAGTGAAAAAAATAAGGTTCGACATTTAGGGAAGAAAAACAAAATCCACAGGTACAGTATATGTGGTACCTTGCTCAATAGTAGTAACTGTGAGAGGGATCTTGGAGTCCTAGTGGACAATCACTTAAATATAAGCCAGCCGTGTGCAGCAGCTGCCAAAAAAGCCAACAAGATTCTGGGCTGCATAAACAGAGGGATAGAATCAAGATCACCTGAAGTGTTAATACCACTTTATAATGCCTTGGTAAGGCCACACTTGGAAGACTGCATTCAGTTTTGGTCGCCACGATGTAAAAAAGATGTTGAGACTCTAGAAAGAGTGCAGAGAAGAACAACGAAGATGATTAAGGAACTGGAGGCTAAAACATATGAAGAACGGTTGAAGGAACTGGGTATGTCTAGTTTAATGAAAAGAAGGACTAGGAGTGACATGATAACAGTGTTCCAATATCTCAGGGGTTGCCACAAAGAAGAGGGAGTCAAACTATTCTTCAGAGCACCTGAGGGTAGAACAAGAAGCAATGGGTGGAAACTAATCAAGGAGAGAATCAATTTAGGACTAAGCACCTGACAGTTAGAACAATTAATAAGTGGAACAACTTGCCTGCAGAAGTTGTGGATGCTCCAACACTGGAAATGTTTAAGATGTTGGCTAACCATTTGTCTGAAGTGGTGTAGGGTTTCCTGCCTGGGCAGGGGGTTGGACTAGAAGACCTCCAAGGTCCCTTCCAACTCTGTTAATCTATTTCTATTTCTATTATTTCTATGAGCCACGGTGGCGCAGTAGTTAGAGTGCAGTACTGCAGGCTACTTCTGCTGACTGCCACCTGCCTTCAATTTGGCAGTTCAACTCTCACTGGCTCAAGATTGTCTCAGCCTTCCATCCTTCTGAGGTGGATTAAATGAGGCCCCAAATTGTTGCGGGTAATATGCTGACTTTGTCATATAGAGAGAGCTGTAAAGCACTGTAAAGCGCTTTAGATAAGTCTTAAGTGCTATTGCTATTGCTATTCTGAAGGAAAGCCGTTCCACTGATTAATTTTTCTGTCAAGAAATTTCTACTTCGTTCTCTTCTTGATTAATTTCCATTCATCACTTCTTGTCCTGTCCTCAGGTGTTTTGGAGAATAGGTTGACCCCTTCTTCTTTGTGGCAGCCCCTATATATTGGAACACTGTTATCATGTTAACCCCCTAGATCAGGGGTGTCTAACTCAAGGCCCGGGGGCCAGATTCGCCTCATGGGGTGCTTAGATCTGGTCCATGGGGCCACCCTAGAAACAGCAAAGAATCGGCCCGCAGTGCCTCTGCCAGCAAAAATGGAGCTCGGGCAGGCCACGTGCGGCCCTCCCGAGCTCCATTTTCACTGGCAGAGGGTTGCAGGAGGCCATTGCAGCTGAAAACAGAGCTCAGTAGCCCGTTTTGCTAGCAGAGCGCTCGGGCCGCCACAGGCGCCCTGACAGAAGTGTCATCGAGTTGGCCACACCCACCCTGGCCACGCCCCCCCCACAGGTCACACACAATCCTGATGCAGCCCTCAATGAGATTGAGTTTGTCACCCCTGCCCTAGATCAACCAAATCTCCTGCTTTCTAGCTGCTGCCTTCACCCCTCAACCAAGCTGGCTCTAAACCTAGATGAAAAGTCAGTATAGCAAAAGAACAGAAGAGAGAGAGAAAGTTTTGCTGCCTTCTGTGTGAGCCGTTGTTCACAATTCCTTTACATCTTTTTATCAGTGGCTGATGTCTTATGAAGTCCTGGGTTCAAAAGTTTCCTTCCTTTATTTGGCCAATTTCTACCTCTACATTAGACCTCAGGCGGTGAATTCAAAACACTTGGGAGGTGGATTTCAAAAACCAACATTCTGCCTGAAAGATTGCTGACCTTGCCTCTGACTCTCTCTCCGAATTTAGTAAACGGCAGATCATTCTAGTTTCCCCTTCTGCTCCCAGCGTCAATATTTGTTGTGGAAGATTTGGACTGGGGTTAGCAGACAAAAAAGGAGGGGAAATTGCTTGGCAGAGGTCAAAGGTAAATCCCAGATTTGAACAAAATCTCAAACACTGCAAAAATGTTAAAATAGCTAGGCAGAGCCGGTCTGAAGTCCTTCAGGTGGATGGGTATTGTTGTAGTTGCAGGATTGAGAATGGCCGATCTGTTTCTTGCAGAGGTCAAACCCAGGGATTTCTTAAAATCTGATTTTCCTTTGGAAACGAGGTTGTGATCAGCATCTCAAAAGCTTGCGAAAAAAATTGTTTTCTGCCTCAAATGTAATCAGGCATCCCCAATCAGTATAGGAAGCTTTTACAAGGGCTTTATTCACATGAAACCATTCCCTTTCTTTAAAAAAAACAACTCTGTTTTCAAACTTCTGTGCACATTAGAAAGCAACAGAGAAAAGAACTTTTAATTGAGCTCTAGAGAAGGAATGAAATCTTAAATCCGATGCCGTGTTTCTTGACCTCAGGAACTTGAAGAGGTATGGATTTCAATTCCTAGCATTCCCCAGCCAGCCTTGGTTGAGAAACACTGATCTAATCAGTCAACTCAAACAGTCCATATTAGATTGTCGCCTTCTTTAGATGCACAAATAAAACAGACAATTGACAAAGACAACTGAGGAAGCTCTGCTCAGAAACAAACCCCTTAAATCATGGATACTCCCAAGGTGGCAACCAACAGGAGGAAGGACGTGTCCTAGATATGTTCGCCACCTTGAGTTATTTGTAAAAATAATAAAGGTAGAATATTAATAAATAAATAATAAGTAAGTAAGTAAATAAATAAATAATATTGGTGTTTTACTCATTTATTTATTTATTTAATTTTTATTTATTTTTTATTTGATTTATATGCCACCCTTCTCTGGAGACTCAGGGCGGCTTACAGTGCGTATATTTATATAAAGTCAGCTTATTGCCCCTATAATCTGGGTCCTCATTTTACCTACTTTAGAAAGGATGGAAGGCTGAGTCAACCTTGAGCCTGGTGAGATTTGAACTTGCAGTAATTGCAGGCAGCAGATGTAAGTGGATGTTAATAATAGTGCTTTAGTCTGCTGAGCCACCAGAGCTCCTTTGATTGTTTTATTATTAAATTTATATGCTGTCCATCTCAACGCTGGGCAGAATATAAATTTATTTATACAGGCAGGCCTCAATTTACAACCACAAATGCAGCCCAAAATTTCTGCTGTTAAGTGAGACATTTGTTAAGTGAGTTTTGCCCCATTTTATGACTTTTCTTGCCACAGTTGTTAAGTGAATTACTGCAGTTAGCAACCCGATTGTGGAATGAACCTGGCTTCCCCCTTGACTTTGCTTGTGAGAAGGTCACAAAAGGGGATCATATGATCTTGGGACATAGCAACAGTCATAAATATGAACCAGTTGCCAAACATCCAAATTTTGATCACATGATCATGGGGATGATGCAAAGGTCATAACTCTGAAAAACTGTCGTAAATCACTTTTTTCAGTGCTGCTGTAATTTTGAACCATCACTAAAAGAACTGTTGTAAGTGGAGGACTACCTGTATACAGTTTTAGCCTTATCGAACAAGAGTTATACAACTTTTCTGGTTTTTCCAGTTCTGAGATGCCATATACGGGAGTGAACAGCAGAGGGCGTCGTGCTCATCAACATCCAACATCTTAGTCCTCCCTTTATGATCAGAATCAGGATGGGATGTTTGGTTGCTGTGTGATACGTTCATTAAGAGAGTCTGATTATAATACCTTTTTTGCTGTGGTCATTAAGCAAATCATATAATAATTAAGTGAATCTGGTTTCCCTAATTGACTTCTCTTGTCAAAAAAAAAACCCTGAGAAGGTAGCAATTGGCAATCATGTGACCAGAATAATAGAACAAAATCACAGAATAACAGAGTTGGAGGGAAACTTGAGGTCTTTTAATCCAACCCTCTGATCAGGCAGGAAACCCTGAAACCCTATATAATTTCAGACAAATGGTTGTCCAATCTCTTTATAAAAGCTCCAGTGTTGGAGCATTCATAATTTCTGGAGGCAAGTTGTTCCAATGACTGATTGTTCTCACAGGAAATTTCTCCTTAGTTCTAAGTTGCTTCTCTCCTTGATTAGTTTCCACCCATTGCTTCTTCTCCTGCCCTCAGGTGCTTTGGAGAATAACTTGACTCCTTCTTCTTTGCGGCAGCCCCTGAGATATTAGAAGACTGCTATCATGTCTCCCCTAGTCCTTCTTTTCATTAAACTAGACATACCCAGTTCCTGCAACCGTTCTTCATATGTTTTAGCCTCCAGTCCCCTAATCATCTTTGTTGCTCTTCTCTGCACTCTTTCTAGAGTCTCAACATCTTTTTTACATCGTGGCGACTAAAACTGAATGCAATATTCCAAGTGTGGCCTTACCAAGGCATTATAAAGTGATATTAAAACTTCACGTGATCTTGATTCTATCCCTCTGTTTATGCAGCCCAGAACTGTGTTGGCTTTTTTGGCAGCTGCAGCGCAAGGCTGGCTCGTCTTTAAGTGATTGCCCACTTGGACTCCAAAATCCCTCTCACAGTTACTATTATTGAGCCAAGTACCCCCTATACTTCACTTGGGTTTGTATACTACACTTTTTTCAGCATTGAATTTCATTTTGTTAGATAGCACCAAATGTTCAAATCTGTCAAGACCCTTCTGTATCTTAAGCCTTGCTTCTGGAGTGTTGGCTATTCCTGCCAGCTTGGTATCGGCTGCCAAGGGGCCCACCAGGAACCAGTGGTGGGAGTCAAGTAATTTAACAACCGGTTCTCTGCCCTGATGATTTCTTTCAACAACCAGTTTGCCAAACTGCTCAGAAAGTTAACAACCGGTTCTCCTGAAGTGGTGCGAACTGGCTGAATCCCAACCACTGCCAGGAACATTGTAACATGCTGGTTCCAACGCACCCAAATTATGATCATATGAGGACACTGCAATGATTGTTATTGCAAGGAGCGGTTGCAGTTACTGTTTTCAACACCATCATAACTTTGGTTGTTAAACAAATGGTCCTAAATCAAGGATTCCTCCCTTTTTAAAATACCCTGTAATGTGTAATCCCTCAATCTGGAGTAGAGACAGAGTGACTAGATAGAGCTGAGCCTTTACTGGCCGGATGCCCTTCCTGACACCTACTCAAGAGTTCGCAGCAAATATTTTTTCTTTCTGCCTAGCAGAGAAACATCTGCCGCTACTTAGGATTGAACTCTCAACCTTCCGAGTGGGAGCATCTTCACCACTAGGCCACCACGCCGCTCATCCTAAATCAAGGCTACCTGTATTTCTTTATTTATTCAATTGATATAGCTGCCCGTTTCAAACCAGTGACTCTGGACATTTCCAACAGTGCGTATATTGTGGGCAGGGGTGAAATTCACTTACTTTCCCTACCAGTTCACAAATGTGAGTGCGCGCATCCACGCATGTGTCCGGCCTTCCGCGCATGCACTTTGTTGGCACGCGTACCTTCCACGCATGTGCCCGGCCTCAAAAACGTGCCTAAATAGGATGGCATAGAGCCAGGCAGGGTGGCGGGCCCACCTGCGATTTCCACTATCGGTTCCGGTGAAACGGTCCGAACCGGCTGAATACCACCTCTGATTGTGAGGCATCTAAGAATGGTCCATTTTTCCTTCTTTGCTCCTTTGAATCTGCCTGCATTTGAATTTCTAACTTCCAATTTAGGGCAAATACAGGTAGTCCTCAACTTACAATAATTCGTTTAGTGACTGTTTAAAATTACGACGCATTGAACAAAGCGACTTATGACCTTTTTTCATACTTGCAGCATCTCCATGGTCACGTGGCCAAAATTCAAGTGCTTGGCAACATATTTACGACGGTCGCAGTGTCTTGGAGTCACGTGATCGCCTTTTGCAACCTTCTGACGAGCAAAGTCAACGGGGAAGCCAGCTTCACTTAACAACCGTGCTACTAGCTTAGCAACTGCAGCGATTCACTTAACAACTGTGACAAGAAAGGTTGTAAAAATGGGACAAAGTTCACTTAGCAACTGTCTCACTTTGCAATAGAAATTTTAAGCTTATTTGTGGTCATAAATCAAGGACTCCCTGTAATGATCAGGATTTTCCTTTTATTTTCAACGTACCGTATTTTTCACACTATAAGACGCACCGATGAATAAGACGCACCAAAATTTCAAAGAGGTAAGTAAGAAAAAAAATATTTTTTGCCTTCCCCGGCCCCCAGGAGCACTCTGCAGGCCTCCCAAACCCTCTGCGTGCCCTGTTTTTGCGAAAAACTGACCTACTTTTCACAAAAATGGGACAAGCAGGGTGGGGCTTCGGGAGGCCAAAAATGGCTGCATTCGGTATATAAGACACACCAACATTTCCAGACTCTTTTGGGGGGAGAAAAAGTGTGTCTTATACTCCAAAAAATACAGTATCTATTTTGGATTCAGCTGGATTGGTTTCAGTGTCACAGGCCGCTTAAATGTCCTAAAGGGGCTTTTTCAGGAGGCAACTGGACTTTCTTGTTTTTTCTTTTGAAGACGTTTTGCGTCTCATCCAAGAAGCTTCTTCAACTCTGACAGGATGGTGGGGAATGGAAGGATTTATATTCCTTGCAGACAGCTGGTCATTTGCATCCTTTTAGAGAGCTGTTGAGGCTATTTGGAGGTTTATCTGTGTCCTCAAGGTCACCTGAGCCCAGTTGCCTCCTGAAAAAGCAATTTTGGGACAACCATGACCTGGATGACTGAGAATCTCTACAGACATTTAGCTTATTCAATTTGGAATGAACACTCTTCGAATGGTGTGGGGGTAGGAATGGATTTCCAGAGGAAAAACTGCAGACTATAGAAACCAGGAACACCACTCAGGCGATCCTGAGGATACAGATAAACTGTCTCACTTAGCAACAGAAATGTGTGTGTGTATACCAGTGGTATACCGGGTTCCTCCCGGTTTGGCCCGGTTCAGCCGAGCCGGTAGCGGTGACGATATAATGTCACCAAACTGGTTCTGCCCCCCCGCCCTCCCACGTTATTCTTACCTTTTATTTGGCCCCACCCCCAATCTATTGCTGCCTCCTGAGTCGGCTAGAGGGAAAAAAACTGTTTAAACTCTTGCCATGGGGCTTCAAAGGGCCGCCCTACAGCTGATCAGTGTTAAAAGGCAGTGTGGTGGTAGACTGGTGCCTTCAAAAAACAAATTAGTAGACCAGTGCCTGCAAAAACAAATGAGTAGACCAGTGCCTGCAAAAACAAATGGGTAGACCGGTGCCTCCAAAAACAAATGGGTAGACCGGTATAGCTCTGCAAGCAGTTAAAAGCCTGGTAGACCAGTACCTCTGCTAAATCCCAAAGAATTGTCACATGACCACCAAGCCACGCCCACAAAATAAGCCACGCCCACAGAACCGGTAGTAAAATTTTAGAACCCACCCCTGGAGTATACCTGCCATTGTCCTGCACCCCAAGTCTGCAGACAGAACAATTTTGAATATGCTACCCTGTTTCCCCTAAAATGAGACATCCCCTGATAATAAGCTCAATCGGGCTTTTGAGCACTTGTGTTAAAATAAGCCTCCCCCCGAAAATAAGCCCTCCCTGAAAATATTTAAACGCAGTGCTGGAAATTTTTTTTTTTTTCATTTTATTAAATTTGTATACCGCCCTACTCCCGAAGGACTCAGGGCGGTGAACAGCCATAAAATAAAACATATAGATACAAAATTTAAAATGGAGATAAAACTAATTAAATAAATTTGGCTGAAACATTTTAAAACCCCAATAAATTAAAACCAAATTTAAAATTCCATTTAAAAAGAGGAAAAGTTTAGGTCAGGCCAGCTTGATGGAATAAGAACGTCTTAAGCGCGCGACGGAAGGTACGCAGATCCGGAATCCTCCGTATCTCCGGGGGGAGCTCGTTCCAGATCGTAGGTGCCCCCACAGAGAAGGCTCTCCCCCTGGGGGCCGCCAGTCAATATTGTTTGGCCGACGGCACCCGGAGGAGCCCCTCTCTATGGGAGCGTACTGGTCGGTGGGAGGCTATTGGTGGCAGCCGGCGGTCCCGTAAATAGCCAGGTCCTAAGCCATGGAGCGCTCTGAAGGTGATAACCAAAACCTTGAAGCGCACTCGGAAGACCACCGGGAGCCAGAAATCAGGTAAGACAGCAAGAGGAGCCCCACCTTGCTCCACGCGCCTCAAAATAATAAGTCCTCCCCAAAAATAAGGCCAAGCGCTTATTTCGGGGTTCAAAAAAATATGAGACAGGATCTTGTTTTCGGGGAAACACAGTACCATTGGATCCCAACCAGCCAGGGACACCCCATTCTGGATATTCCTGCTTAGTGTTTCTCCATCTGAGGAACCCAGTCTGGAGAATTCTGGGGCTTGAAGGCCACACAATTTAAAGTTCCTCCAGTTGAGAAATATTGCCTGCTCCTACTCCACTTCCTCCTAGTCAGTCAGTATCCTATGGTGGTTGACAATGACATGATTCAAGCTGTTTTCTTTAAAGGTTGGCCTTATTATTCAGCAACCGTCAATAAGAAAGACGAAGATATCTGGACAGCGGCTGTTGAACTACGGAGAGACAGCAGAATTAGAAGAGAAAGAACTGGAGAAAATCCCCCAAATACGAAAATCTGCGAATAGAAGTGCAACAACTGTGGCAAAAGAAAGGAAAAATATTCCAAATAGGTGCCTGAGGTGCAATTCCAAAGCATTCTGGACACCATCGGCCTTGACAAAATCACCATGAGTCAATTGCAAAAGGCAACTTAATTTGGAATAGCTTACATCCTGCAATGATACTTATAACACCATGAAAGATCAACATCTGCCTATTCCAGGTTCTTGGGAAGGAGTTGATAGCTGGATAAAAATGCTAATTCCAGTCTGAACATCTGGCTGAGTGTGCTACAAGCCATAATACTTATAACAGAAATTTGGAACGATACCTAGAAAACTTTCTCGATATTTGGAAATATTGAATTTATCAGTCTGTGTAACCAAGCATAATACAGGCAGTCCTTGACTTACGACCACAATTCAACCCAACATTTTTGTTGCTAAGTGAAAAGTTTAAGTGAATTTTGGCCCATTTTATGACCTTTCTTGTCACCGCTGTTAACTTAACACTAAGGTGACCAGACGTCCCGCTTTTGGCGGGACAGTCCCGCTTTTGAACAATTTGTCCCACGTCCCACGGCGTTTTAAAAAAGTCCCGAGTTTTGGATAGAATGCACGACATCCTAGGGAATGGCGCAGTGGAGGGTTGCTCCCGGCTGCCTCCTGAGTCCCAGCTGATGGCTAGAGGGAAAAAAACTGTTTAAACTCTTGCCGCGGGGCTTCAAAGAGCCGCCCTACAGCTGATCAGTGTTAAAAGAAAACAAATGAGTAGACAGATGCCTGCAAAAATAGAAAAAACAGTCCCTTAAAGCTTCAGTATAGGTTAATTAGCACAAGTTGATTAGATCGGCTTCCTGACTTTCAGCTGATTTGCTCTCAGCTGTTTTGCTCAGGGCTCTGTAGTTGCTAGCTGCAGAATGCTGGAGATTTTTTTCCCCTAACTATGCTAAAAAAGCGAAACTGAAAGTAAAGCAGGGTCTTTGCTGCAACATGGCAAAATGAGGCAGAGAGAGATTTCTTTTTCTTTTTCCTCACCAAAAAAGGTAGGTGCAAAACTGCAAACAATGGGAAATTTAGGGCAAAAGCGGAGAGTTCAAGATTTTAAAACACAAAAGAAAAAAAGTTCTATTTAACTAGGGAATTGTAATAATTGAGATACCATTAATTGTATATTGTGTTGAAAGCAGAAATGGTTAAGTTGTGGTTTGGAGGAATATATGGGAGAAATTATTTGGTTTATTATTATTGGTAAATATAATTATTTCATTTGTAAGAAATTGGATTGCATGGAAATAATTGGAATAGTCATGTTCATATTGATTAATATACAAAAAAGATAGTTATATAACTAATTGATTTATATTAAAATGTTGAATTTGTATTAAACAACTGTAATATTACATAATTAACCAATGTGAGGATGGATATAAAAATAGATGACAATGGGAAGGGGTATAATATAGAATAGAAGGGAAAAATTGAATTTGATTAAGATTAGAGATGAGGATGAAGGGTAATATTGGTTTTTTTAAAAAATAGATGAGGAATAAATATGGCAAAAGGGAAATATAGAAATTGTAAATTTAATTGAAATGACTAAACAGTTTAAATTTGTGAACCGGCCAAATACTCTGTTCAAAGAAAATACATTGTATGTTTGTATGTGTGTTTCTAATTATTGCTATTCATATTTGTTCTCTTTTATTCTTTAAAGTTTAACAATTCATTCTTTATCTTAATATCTTTATATTTGTTTGGGGTTTTATTTATTTATTTATTTATTATTGAATTTCTATACCGCCCTTCTCCCTGAGGACTCAGGGCGGTGTACAGCCAGAATTAAAAAGACATGCAAGACAAATATTAAAAAACAATTAAAAGATATATAAATTTGGCCCAATTAAAACTCATTACCAATTAAAACGTTTAAAACATTTAAAACAGTTAAAAAGTTCATCTTAAGCCAGCCCGGCTTGTTTAAATAAATGGGTTTTAAGGGCACGACGGAAGGCACTGAGGTCCTGGATTCTCCTTATCTCTGGGGGGAGCTGATTCCAGAGGGTAGGTGCCCCCACCGAGAAGGCTCTCCCCCTGGGGGTCACCAGCTTACACTGTCTGGCTGATGGCACCCTGAGGAGGCCCTCTCTGTGGGAGCGCACGGGTCGATGGGAGGTCGTCGGTAGCAGCAGGCGGTCTCGAAGATAGCTAGGCCCTATGCCATGGAGCGCTTTGAAGGTGATAACCAGCACCTTGAAGCGCACCCGGAAGACCACCAGGAGCCAGTGCAGCTCGTGCAGGAGCAGTGTTACATGGGAGCGCCATGCTGCTCCCGTCACTACCCGCGCTGCTGCGTTCTGGACCAGCTGGAGCTTCCGGGTGCTCCTCAAGGGGAGCCCCATGTAGAGAGCGTTGCAGTAGTCAAGGCGAGAGGTGACGAGGGCGTGAGTGACTGTGCACAGGGAATCCCGATCAAGAAAGGGCCGCAACTGGCGAATCAGGCGAACCTGACAAAAGGTCCCCCTGGTTACAGCCGTCAGATGTTCCTCCAAGGACAGCTGCGTATCCAGGAGGACTCCCAGATTGCGAGCCCTCTCTGTGGGGGCCAATGACTCGCCCCCAATAGTCAGTGATGGAGTCAACTGACTATATCAGGATGCCGGGAGCCACAGCCACTCAGTCTTGGAAGGGTTGAGCTTGAGCCTGTTCCTCCCCATCCAGACCCGTACAGCCTCCAGGCACTGGGACATCACTTCAAGGGCATCATTGGGGTGGCCTGGGGTGGAGATGTACAGCTGGGTGTCATCAGCGTACTGGTGGTATCTCACCCCAAAGCCACGGATGATCTCACCCAGCGGCTTCACATAAATGTTGAACAGAAGGGGCGAGAGGACCGATCCCTGCGGCATTCCACAAATGAGAGGCCTCGAGGTCGACCTCCGCCCCCCTGCCAACACAAACTGCGACCGGTCGGAGAGAAAGGAGGAGAACCACCGCAACACGGTGCCTCCCATCCCCAACTCTTCCAGCCGGTGCAGCATGATACCATGGTCGATGGTATCAAAAGCCGCTGAGAGGTCTAATAGGACCAGAACAGAGGAACAACCCCTGTCCCGAGCCCTCCAGAGATCATCAACCAACGCGACCAATGCCGTTTCCGTGCTGTGCCCAGACCTGAAACCCGACTGGAACGGATCTAGATAAGATGTTTCCTCCAGGAATTGCGGAAACTGTCATGCGACCACACTCTCAACAACCTTCGCCATAAAGCGAAGGTTGGAGACAGGACGATAGTTGGCCAATATTGCTGGATCCAGGGACGGCTTTTTGAGGAGAGGTCTCACCACCGCCTCTTTCAAGGCGGCGGGAAAGACACCCTCACTCAACGAAGCGTTGATAACACCCTGGAGCCAGCTAAGTCTCCCCAAAATCCTGTCCACATCATCAGGAGTCACAGCATCAAACTCCTCCCAGATAACATTCTCAAGACTGTTCCTCGTCACCCTGCCCTGATCTACCCAGTCAGAGTCCAAATCCCCCCGGATCTGAGCGATTTTATCATACAGGTATTGTCCGAAATCCTCCGCCCTGCCTTCCAAGGGATCCTCCCGCACTCCTGGATGAAGCAGGGAGCGGGTAACCCTGAACAGGGCGGCCGGACGATTCCCTGATGACGCAATAGAGGCGGAAAAGTAATTAAACTTTGCCGTCTTTATCGCTACTAGGTAGGCCTTAATATGCGACCTTACCCGTGTTCGATCAGATTCTGCGAGACTGGCCCTCCAACTGCTCTCCAGGCGTCTTTTCCAGCGCTTCATTTCCCTCAGCTCCTCAGTGAACCAAGGAGCCGCGCGGGATCGGCACCGGGTAGGAGGCCGCAAAGGCACGACTCGGTCCAAGGCCCCACCAGCCGCCCGGTCCCAGGCGGCTACCAGCTCCTTGGCCGAGTCATGTGCTAGAACCTCAGGAAATGGCCCAAGCTCCGTCTGGAACCTCTCAGGATCCATCAGGCACCTGGGGCGGATCCATCTAATTGGATCCGCCTCCCTGCGGCGGGGGGCAGTGGTTCGAAAATCCAGGCGAAGGAGTGAGTGGTCTGTCCATGACTTTCTTCCCTTTCATCTTTTTTATTGTACAGCAATCTTTCTCCTCAAACCTACCACCTCTCTCTTTTCTTTCCTTCTTACTTTCTCTTTCTCCCACTCTTCTTCTCCTCCCTCTTCCTTCTCCTTCTCCTCCTCTCTTCCTCCCTCTCTTACCCTCACTCCTACTCTAATTTCCCTTCCCTTCCTTCATCCCTCTCTATTGCTGTATCCTTTTGTGCATATGGACTACTCAAATGGCTGAAAAGGTTATTTTTGACTGGTCCTCACACTTTTGACCAGTCCTCAAACTTACGACTGTCCTCACATTTTACGTTTTTTGCCCTATCTTATCACCATGGTGAAGAGAAGCAGTTGTGAAATGAGTGACGTGGTTGTTAAGAATGCTGCACGGGCATAAATGTGAGGATGGTCATAAGTGTGAGGACCAGTCAAAAGTGCGAGGACCTGTCAGAAATGACCTTTTTTCTATACATATAGCCATGGCCACCCAGTCACATGACCAGCTAGCCACGCCCACCCAGTCATATGACCTCCAAGCCACACCCACAAAATGGTGGGTGTCCCGCTTTACCAATGTTAAAATCTGGTCACCTTACCTAACACAGTTAAGTGTATCGGATTTTCCCATTGACTCTGCTTATAAGACCGTTGCAAAAAGCGATCACGTGACCCATAACGGTCATAAATGTGAGTCAGTTCCCAAGTGTCTGCATTTTGATCACATGACCAAGGGGAATGCTACAATGGTGAGGTGAAAAAGAGTTATAAATCACTTTTCGCAGTGCAGTTGTAACTTTGAACGGTCACTAAATGAACTGTTGTTAAATCGAGGACCACTTGTAATCCTATATTGCTTTGATTTGATGCCTGACTTGTTGCCAGGGCAGCCAGGGTGGATTCGCTCGAACCTGTACAAACCGGCTGAATACCACCTCTGCATCAGGGTATTGCAGCCGCCATCTTGATTTGTTTGACTCCCTCCTGTGGACATCGCTGGTGTTGCCTTTTATTTCAAAAAAACTATGCAGAATTAAGCAACCATCATCAGCTGCACAAAGATTGCAGCTGATAAGACCAGTCAAGGGTAGACATTGAGAAATCTCCAAAATTAGCCATGAGGTCCGTTTTTGTCTCCGAAAGTCACACCCTGCAAATAAACTTTTTTTTGGGGTATAGCTGGCTGGCAGTCCTAGATAAATTCAACAGAGGTCAAACATGACAAACAATATTAGTTCCCCTTCTCTAATCAGTTTAAGAGCTTGAGTCCTTCCTCTTTGATAGCTCCTCCCCGAAGAACAACATCCAAGGAGTAGCCGGGTAAATATTTTGCAGCAAAAAACAAAGGGAGCCATTGTGGAGCCTTGGTGAAGCCGCTGGAGTAGTGAAGGACACACAATATGGACTTTGTAGTACCGAAAGCATGGACTTTGTGGAGAGTTGGGCTCTGTTCAAAGCTTTTTTACTGGAAGTTTTCAAGAAGAGATAGGACTGCCCTCTGTCAGAAATGGTGTAGGTAGGGTCTCCTGCTTGGGCGGGGTGTGGTGTGGTGTTGGACTAGTTGACCTCAAAGGCCCCTTCCAACTCTGTTAATCTGTTTCCCCCATAGCCATGGAAGCCCACTGGAGGACTTTGAGACAACCCCTCCCTCTCTCAGCTTCAGAACCAAGGTGGTTTAAAATCAGAGTGGGCTGCTACAGGTTCACCTAGGTTCGGGAGAACCTGTAGCTAAAGTTATGGCCGGTTCGGAGAACCTCCTAATCCTACCACTGGCTGGCCCCTCCCACCCAGCCCCTCCCTTCTCAGTAGTTTCCATGCGGCCCGTTTTGGATGCGAAGTAAGGGCCCGCATCGAGGCTCGGGGAGGGGGAAAAAACGGGCCTACCGGAAGTACCGGAAGGTCAGAAACAGGCCTGTTTCCAGCCTCTGGAGCCCAGGGGAGGCAGTTTTCACCCTCCCTGAGGCTGAAGGAAAGCCTCCGGAGCCTGGGGAAGGCAAAAACACACACACACACACCCGCCGTGGTGCAGGAAGCTGACTAGGCCACGCCCACCATGGCCACGCCCACCCAGCAACTGGGCAGAGAACCCGTTGCTGAAATTTTTGAAGCCCACCCCTGCTTAGAATAAAATAACAGAATTGGAAGGGACCTTATAGGTCATGTAGTCCAACCCTCTGCTCAAGCAGGAGACCCTATCTGACAGATGGTTTAATGATGTAGGTTTAGGTGTTGGGAGAGCTGGGTTCAGGTCCCCACTACTCCAGCCCCAGATGCTCATTGGCTGACTTTGGGACAGTCTCTCCCTTTCAGCTTAAGAACCAATTAGGTGTAGTAGGGAAGGGGCTGGGAGCCCATTTTAGATATAGAAGCTCATTAGTTGATTTCCCCTCTCATCCCAAAGCATCAATAAAAGTCCTGGACTAGGAGTGGGGAACCTCAGGTTCTAGCCCCACCAACCACGGATGCTCGTTGGCTGATTTTGAGCCGGTCCCTCTCTCTCAAACCAAGAACCAATCAGGTGTAGTGGAAACAGGAAGCCCCAGGTTTTAGTTACCCTCCCACACCTCAACCCCTGAAGCTCATTGGCTGACTTTGGGCAACTCCCTCCCTCTCAGCCCAAAGAGCCAATCAGCTGTAGTGGGAAAAGGGCTGGGTTAGGAATGGGGAGACACATACAGGTAGTCCTCGACTTACAACTAAAATTGAGCCCTAAATTTCTGTTGCTAAGTGAGACATTTGTTGAGTTTTACCTCGTTTTACGACCATTCTGGCCACAGTTGTTAAGCGAATCACTGCACTTAATAAGTTAGGAACCTTGTTGTTAAGTGAATCCGGCTTCCCCACTGCCTTTGCTTCTCAAAAGGTCGCAAAAGGGGTTCCCATGACCCTGGGATACTGCAACTGTCATAAATATGAGTCAGTTGCCCTAAGTCTGAATTTTGATCACGTGGCCGATGGGATGCTGCAATCATCATAAGTATAAAAAATGGTCATAAGTCACTTTTTTCAGTGCTGTTGCAACTTTGAAAGGTCACTAAGTGAACTATTATAAGTCGAGGACTACCTGTATTATGGTTCCGCCCTTCAGCCATGGAAGCCATTTGGGGGACCTGGGGCCAGCCCCTCTCTCTTGACTCAATTTACCTCAGAGGGAACAAAGTCCCCTGCAAATTTCCTTTTGCTCCTGAAGAAAGTAGGGTATAAGTCAGTGGTGAAATCCAAGTTTTTTTACTACTGGTTCTGTGGGCGTGGCTTGGTGAGCATGGTGTGGCTTGGTGGGCGTGGCAGTGGAAAGATACTGCAAAATCTCCATTCCCATCCCACTCCAGGGGAAGGATACTGCAAAATCCCCATTCCCACCCCACTCTGGGGCCAGCCAGAGGTGGCATTTGCCGGTTCTCCGAACTACTCAAAATTTCCACAGCCGGTTCTCCAGAACCTGTCAGAACCTGCTGGATTTCACCCCTGATATAAATCTGACAGATACATGAATAATAAATAGCAGTTCTTCAGAGGTGATGAAATTCACTATTGCATATATATGATTACGATGTACACAGTAAAAGACCAGAAAATTCAGTTTTGTTTTCCGTGTAACTCCCGGCCCCAAACCAGTCTGGTTTTTTTCCAACTAAAGATGGAGAGAGATTTCCTTATCTTAATCCCACAGGGGACGTTATTTTTTTCGTCCAAAGGACACCAGAAGTTGACCTGGAACAACAAAATCTTGCAGCCAACATTAAAGTCTAGTTTTATTTTAAACTTGGTTTAAACGAAGCAAATTCTGTGCACTCGCTCCTGATACATTGGATAACTTCCCACTCAAATCTTTCAAAAATCATAATTCAACTGCAGCTTTTGGGACAGGGGTGAATGGTGCCATTGAACCACCATCCCTTTATAAAGTGGTTTTTTTTAAAGAATTTCACCACTTACTTTTTTCCCCCTCTTCTTGTAATGTGTGCAGCCAGCCGTTATGGTCTGTTAAATCTGATTTAGGTCATAGCGTGATGTGTGAACCTAGCCATTATGGCGGTGTTTCTCAACCTTGGCCATTTTAAGGCACGTGGACTTCAACTCCCAGAATTCCCTAGCCGGCTATAGGGAATTCTGGGAGTTGAAGTCCACATGCCTTAAAATAGCCAAGGTTGGAAAAATGGGATATATTATGGTTTATGCAGCTTTGAAGGATTGGGAAGACTCAGACTGCTACATCCTTGGTGATGCAGCAGTCTTGGTGAAAGGAGCCTTGGTGACGCAGCAGACTAAAGTGCTGTTAAATAGCACCAGCTGCCTACAATTACTGCAAGTTCAAATCTCACCAGGCTCAAGGTTGACTCAGCCTTCCATCCTTCCGAGGTAGGTAAAATGAGGACCCGGATTGTGGGGGCAATAAGCTGACTTTGTATAAAAAAAGAATACTGCTTAGGGGGGGCCAAAAAGCCTTACTAAGTAGGTATATACAAAAGTATGAAAGGCTATTGCTTAACGCATTGTAAACCGCCCCTGGAGAAGGGCAGCATATAAATCGAACCAATCAATCAATCAATCAATCAATCAATCAATAAATAAATAAATAAATCCTGAAAATACTTGAATGTTGACTTCGATTAGGTAACTCCCTCGAAGTCAGCCTACCTCACAGGATTATCGTTGCCTGCAATGAGGTGAAATGAGTTTCTAAAACTAAACCCAGAGCTACCAATACTATTAGACCTTTTCTATTTTAATTTCAGCAGTATCCCAAAGATTTTGCGCTCTATTTGCTTAGGGCAATCCCCCCGCACTGCCTCCCCCCACCTCTAATCTCTGGCTCTTTAAAGGCAAGTTTCATAACAAAAAGGAAACCAGGGAGCTGAAAATTCAAACACACAAAGAAAAAACACCACCACCACCACCACAGGGAAACAAAAGCAGAGGTTGCCACAGCCGCTCTCTCCAAAATCAAATAAGCCATTCAATGGGGCCACCCCGGGAACGCCCATCCAAGCAGTTTTCTCTTTGTACACGGTTCCCAACTCCCAATGTAACACAATCCTAAAGCACCTGCAAGCGGGCTGGCCGCTTTGCCGATCCAGATCCACAACCTGCGCCCATCGGGATCCCAGATCCCCCGGCTCCATATTCCTGGATCTCCTCTGCCCTAGATGTGTTTTAAGGGCACCACCCTCAAAAGCAAAAGCCCATCTTTAACAGAGGCGCATCAAGAAGCGCGCAAATTACTTATTTACTTACTTACTTAATTAATTAATTTAATCAAATTTATATGCCGCCCTTCTCCCGGGGCGGCTCAGAGAATAAAAACAACATCACAATAAAACAACGCTAAAACAAGCCAATTTAAAATGCCCAGAAAATTAAAATTAAATGGGAAAGGGCACTCCGCAGAGCCTTTTTGCGCGCCCATCTCAACGCCTCCGGGGGCTCTCCAAAAGCCGGGGACGGGGGTGGCCTTGCAGGATCGGGTCCCCGGAAGAAGCACACTGCCGCCCGATCCTCCTTTTCCTCGCTCCCGACGGTCGTTGCTGCGAGCCAACGGGAGGACGGGGAAACTGCCGCGCCCTATTCGGGCATGAGCCCAGGGGCGCGCAGTTCTTGCCGGAGTGGGTGGGGGGGAAACTTTGGGCGAAAGAGCCGTGAGGGGAGAGGAAATCCGGGATTACCCCCTTCCCCAAACACTCACCGTCCGGCTGGGAGTTGCGGGGTGGCAGAAGACGGGCAGGAGAGTCGTCCCCCGCCCCACTCCGAGCCCCTCTGCACGGCGGAGCGAACTTTCTCCTCCCCGGCGGCGCGCAGGTGAACCTTTCGCCCAGGTATGCGGTAGAGCCTGACGGCCGCCTCCAATTTAACCCTTCCTGGTCCAACCGAGGAGGAGGGAGCGAGGAGGGAGCCACGCGGGTGGCACCCTGGCACCTTTGCCCTCGGCTCCTGGGCAGGGCGGCAGCAGGTGAACGGGCTCTTGGCACTGCCGCCGCTGCCACGATCATTATTATAGGTGCCATTTTCATTATTATTATTATATGTGGGCGATCTACAGTTAAAAGATTTGCACTTTAAGATGGGTGGAAGCTCAATACAGGTAGTCCTCGATTTACAACGGTTCCCTTAGTGACCGTTCGAAGTTACAACGGCACTGGGGGGAAAAAATGACAAGAAGAGCCTTGGTGGCACAGCAGACTAAAGTGCTGTTAAATAGCATCAGCTGCCTGCAATTACTGCGAGTTCAAATCTCACCAGGCTCAAGGTTGACTCAGCCTTCCAGTCTTCCGAGGTAGGTAAAATGAGGACCCGGTTTGTGGGGGCAATAAGCTGACTTTGTATAAAAAAGAACACTGCTTGGGGGGGTGGGGACGAAAGCCCTACTAAGTAGGTATATACAAAAGTATGAAGGCTATTGCTTAACGCATTGTAAGCCTCCCTGAGTCTCCGGAGAAGGGCGGCATATAAATCGAACCAATCAATCAATCAATCAATCAACCAATAACCGTTTTTCACACTTATGACCATTGTAGGTTCCCCAGGGTCATGTGATCTGAATTCAGATGCTTGGCAACTGGCATCTATTTGTGACCATTGCAGGGTCCTGGGATCATGGCCCTTTTGCGAGCTTCGGATGAGCAAAGTTGATGGGGAAGCCAGATTCACTTAACAACGGTGTTCCTAATTGAACAACGGCAGTGATTCGTTGAACGAATGTAGCAAGAAAAGTTGTAAAAGGGGGCAAAACTCACTGAACAAATTTCTCACTTAGCGACATACCTTTTGGTCATAAATTGAGCACTACCTACCTGTCATTCGAATCCTAATCTAGGATCTAAGAATTATTAAAGTGCTGTCTAAGAATATAGGTAGTTTCAAGCAGGGTGGGGTGCCTTTGTGTAAAATTAGGGCATTCGGATCTGATAAATTCAGTATTTCCCGATATCACACGAGTACTACTACAGATAGTCCTTGACTTACGACGACAGGGCGTGGTGGATCAGCAGACTAAAAGCATTGTGATTAACACCAGCTGTCTGCAATTACTGTAAATTCGAATCTCACCAGGCTCAAGGTCGACTCAGCCTTTCATCCTTTCTAAGGTAGGTAAAATGAGGACCCAGTTTGTGGGGGCAATAAGCTGACTTTGTATAAATATACAAAAGTATGAAGGCTATTGCTTAACACATTGTAAGCCGCCCTGAGTCTCCAGAGAAGGGCGGCATATAAATCAAAAAAAAAAAAAAAATTGAGCTCAAAATTTCTGTTACCAAGTGAGACATTTGTTGAGTGAATTTTGCCCCATTTTACGACTGTTCTTGTTACAGTTGTTAAGTGAATCACAGTGGTTAGTCCCACGGTTGTTAAGTGAATCTGGCTTCCCCATTGACTTCGCTGTTCAGAAGGTTGAAAAAAAAGGATCACATGACCCCAGGACACTGCAACCGTCATAAATATGAGGCAGTGGCCACCTGTCTCATATTTTGATCCCGTGATCATGGGGATGCTGCAAGGGTCGTGTGAAAAACAGTCATAAGTCACTTTCTTCAGTGCTGTTGTGACTGCGAATGGTCACTAAATGAACTGTGGTAAGTCAAGGAGTATCTGTATATGCTAGTTTAGCCACTCTCAGGTATTAGGTATGTTTACTGCCTTGAGGCACTTATAAAAGTAATAAAAGCAAGTTACGTAAGTTATGATGGAACTCCCTTGGGGCTACTTATGACCCAAATCTGAAGTCACAACATTTGAGCCTCCTCCATTGTCATGTGACTACACTTCTGGTGCTCGGCAAGGCGTCCGTCCACATTTGTGGCTGCTTGCAGTGAGTGTCCTTGCAGACACATGACCGAGTTTTGTCGTAAACCGGCACTTCGATGAAGCCATGCCCATAGCAAACCATGGGTTCACTTAATGACTGTGCTGTTTAACGACTGCTGCGGCTGCTTTATGACTGCTGGGTTTGCTTAATGACTACCTCAAAAAAAAAGTCATAAAATTGGCCATCGTGACTTATGACCGTAATGGGCAAGATCCATTATGGTCATACGTTGAGGACTACCTGTAGAGAATAAAATGGATGGCAGCAGAGCTGTTGTGGCTTAGGGGAGAAGATTTACAGATTAACAGAGTTGGAAGGGACCTTGTAGATCATCTAGTCCAACCCCTGCCCAAGCAGGAGACCCTACACCCATGATGGTGAACCTATGGCACGCGTACCACAGGTGGCACTCAGAGCCATATTGGTGGGCACGCCAGTTGAGCTGCAGTGTGCATTCGTGCGCCAGCCAGCTGATTTTTGGGCCTTCTGGGCCCACTGGAAGTCAGGAAACATACTGATTCTGGCCTCCAGATGGCCTGGGGGTGGGGGAAGACCCATTTTTTGCTCTCCCCAGGCTTCAGAGCCTTTCTAGGAGCCTGGGGAGGGCAAAAAACGGCTTTCCCCACCCTCCCGGAGGCCAGAAACAGCCTGTTTTCCAACTTCTGGTGGGACCGGAAGTCAGGAAACGGGCCGTTTCTGGCCTCCAGAGGGCTTCCGGGGTGTGGGGAAGAATGTTTTCACCCTCTCCAGGCTCCTAGAAAGCCTCTGGAGCCTGGGGAGTGTGAAAAACGGGCCTACCAGGCCCACCGTGCCATCGTGTGCCAAAAGCAGGGGGAGTGTGTGGGGGGTCGCACGCACATGTGCGGAGGGTGAGGCACATAGAATTATGAGTGTGGGCACGCACGCACATGACCCCCCCGCTCTCCCCCCACTTTTGGCACGCGATGGCAAAAAGGTTAGCCATCACTGCCCTTCACCATTTCTGACAAATGGCAGTCCAGTCTCTTCTTGAAAGCCTCCAATGATGAAGCTCCCACAACTTCCTAGGTGCTAGACTTAAAGTGGGAAGACCCCATTTTTAGTCCCGCCTCAACCACGGATGCTCATTGGCTGATACTGTGCCGGTCCTTCTCTTAGCCCAAGAGCCAATCAGGTTTAGAGGAGAAGGGACTGGACTAGGAGTGGGGAGACCTGGGTTCTAGTCCCGCTCCAGCTCGGAAGCTTACTGACTGATTTCGGAGCAATCCCTCCCTTTCAGCCCAACCTACCCCACAAAATTGTTATTGTGGGTAAAAATAGGAGGAAGAAAAACTATGTAAGCTGTCTTGAATTCCTGTTTAGAAAAAGAGAGTTATAAATGAGGGGTCCTTGGTGCTGTCTGGGCTTGGTTGTTTTCTTGCAGACAATCCATTATCCAAATGAGGTAAGATCATCATGGCTTGTTATAAATGTCATATATAATTCAATGAAATAAAATGGTGGAAAATGGCGTCTTTCATTCTCTGAATCTCTGTGTGCGACAATAAAGAGGAGTCAGAGCTGCAGGTTGCCCATTCACAATGTTGGAAGGGACCTAAAAGGTCATCAATTCCAACCCCTGGCCTACTGCAAATTACACTACCTCAGTTTTTCTCAACTTTGGCAACTTTAAGATGGCTGGCTGGGGAATTCTGGGAGTTGAAGTCCACCCATCTTAAAGTTGCCATGGTTGAGAGACACTGAACTACATCATTTCCTTAATAGGATACAAAGCTAGGCTTTTCTAGGCTGACATAAAGGAAGAGGGGCATCCTTCTTTCCTTCTTTGGCCTTAAAATCTGATTCGTTGGAAGCCACTGACAATTAAAAAATTGTAATTTCGGGAGGATTTTATGGTTTTATTGATTCAGAAGAAAAATTAATGGGATATGTCCCTTTGAATAGCGCCTTTGTCTAATGTTCTGGCTCGCCTTTTTTTCCCAGCTTAGTGAAATTGGAAGATACAGGTGATTTTCGGCTTGCAACAGTTCATTTAGTGACCAAAGTTACAACAGCACTGAAAAAAGTTGAATATTTTGAGGGGAAACACCATAGCTGCAGTGATTCACTTAACAACTGTGGCAAGAAATGTGGCAAAATTCACTTAACAAATGTTTCACTTAGCAACAGAATTATTGGGCTCAATTGTGGTCGTAACTCGAGGACTAACCTTTACAGATTTTTTTTTCTCTCTGTTTCTTTAAAAGAATTAGTAAATATATTACAGTGGCAGCCCAATAGTGCACTGGAAGCCACATCCCTTTGCAGGCACATGCAACATACATAAAAAAGTAGTGGGATTTTAATGTACATTTGTGGCTTCCATCTTGATTTATTTTTAAAAAAACTTTCTCTACTGATAAGGGCTTCCAACTCTGCCAATCTTTATGCAGGTAAACCAGCACCATCACAGGCTTGGGTAGGAATTCTGGGAGTTGAAGTCCAAACATCTTAAAGCCGGCGTGGTGGAGAAACTCTGGTCCGTGGGGTTGCAGTTTGATTTGTTCCTAAAAGAGTTTGTTTTAGGAGCAAACCAACTTGAACTAAGAGGGAATTTCTCGCCAAGTTAGACCCTAAGGCAGTGATGGCTAACCTTTTTGCCATCACGTGCCAAAAGTGGGGGGAGTGCAGGGGGGTCACGTGCACGTGTGCCCACACCCATAATTCTATGCGCCCTGTCCTCCCACACATGCGGGCCTCCCCTGCGCTCCCCCCGGTTTGGCAGGCGACGGCATGGTGGGCCCAGTAGAGCCGTTTTTCGCTCTCCCCAGGCTCCAGAGCCTTTTTAGGAGCCTGGGGAGGGCGAAAACAGCCTTCCCCATCCCCAGAGGCCCTCTGGAGGCTGGAAACAACATGTTTCCTGACTTCCGGTGGGCCTAGAAGGCTCGAAAATCAGCTGGCCGGCGCATGCATGCATGCCGGAGCTGAGCTCACATGCCCACCGATATGGCTCCGTGTGCCACCTGTGGCACCCGTGCCATAGGTTTGCCATCACGGCCCTAAGGCTATAAATTTAGCCCCAGAAGAATATTACAACCTGAAAGTTCCTTAATGGTCCTCTTGTTTATCCCGAGCAATATAGCATATCTCTGATTATACTATTTTTAAGGTTCACCTGAAGGAGATGATCCCATGATCCCATGCTAGAATAAGCCCAATGATATAAACCCAGTGATCGGGATCCAGTGCTCAAGAGCAAATTGTGAAGAGACTGAAACAGATGTACCTTGGAGAGCTTCCAAAGAGGCTGAGGTTATTCCACAAGGGCTATTAATCAGTAAATCTTTGAATTATTAGGCACCATAAACCATAATCAAGCTACTTGTTCTTCTTGCTCCCATTCAGATCCTCCCAGTTGGATCTGAATGCTGGATGAGATGGCTTGGGGGGCCCTGGTCTCATGGTCTCAGGCCTGCTTCAATTTCCTCTTGATGTCATCCGAGGCATGGTTCAGATTTATGTTATCCTGGCTGCTCTGCCTCACCACAAGGACCTCATGGAAATACAATTCTGGGCTAATTTGCCAGCGTTTTAACAAGATGCCTGAAATTATCTTGAGAAATTGCGCTAAATTGAAGTTCACTCACTTTAAGATGAGTGAACTTCAATTCCCAGAATTCCCCAGCCAGCCATGATGGCTGGGGAATTCTGGGAGTTGAAGTCCACGGGTCTTAAAGTAGCCAAGATTGAAAAACATCGAGGTGCAAATAGAAACATGTCTGACAAGAAGTTACAGATTTTTTACTTCTGCTTCTTATCACCTCTCTCAAACATTTCCACCATCTTAAACCTCCTTGAAAATCCTCCTAAACTCCCCGCACAACCAATCCGAATTTGCCTACAGCAGGGGTCGGCAACCTTAAACATTCAAAGAACCATTTGGATCCGTTTCCCAGAGAAAAGAAAACACTGGGAGCCACAAAACCTAGCAAAAAGCTCAATAAATTGCGTGCTGGTGGGTGTTGCACATTGGCAGTTGTGACACATATTTTGAGCGACAGGGAGCCGCAGCAGAGGGATGAAAGAGCCACATGCGGCTCCAGAGCCACGGGTTGCCGACTCCTGGTCTATAGAATGCAAAGATGCTATGATGCTGTTATGTGTTTTTCCCCTCCGTAAAAACCACCCAGCACCCACAGAAAGACAGATTAGTCATTAGCAGATTAAGGAACGGCTGTAATTAGAGGCACAGCAAAGTATTACAGATCATGTTATTCACAGCCCCAAGGGTGCCAATTCTCCTTCTTGGTCTGTCCGTCATTCTTCTGGTTTTTTTTTTTTCCTTTTCTTTTTCGCTGATGTATAAATTTCTCCCTCCAAATATTCCCTCTCAGATGCATAAACGCCTCTCCTTCCTTCCTTCCCTCCCTCCTCCCGCTTCCCACCCCCAATAAATAGCTGAGGATATCTTGATTTTAATCAGGAGGGGGGGCGGGAGAGGGGGTGGCACTGATGCCCACATATTAAAACTAATAGTGCAATTCTCGACATGTCTGCTCGGAAATCGGCCTCTCTGCGTTCCCGAGAGGTCTTCCTTCCAACAGCTGCACATCCAAATTGCAATCTAAAGCATGCAGCCGAGATTTAAAGTTTTTGGTCTCTCTTTCTCTCTCTCTCTCTCTCTCTCTCTCTCTTCCCCACGTCTCTCCAGAAAGCATTGTGGTTTATTACTTTAATTAACGGTTGCAGTCAAGTTTTCCTCTAATGCAAAGAGGATTGTTTTCACAGAGTTGGGGAAGGGAAGAGTTCCAGGTGGAGAGAAACTGGCAGTTAACGGAGGGGAATCCTGAGCACGCTTTGATGTGTGAACTTGGCCAGCCTGTCGGATAATCAAGGGTGGATCCCTGGCGATGCGATTCTCAAATTGGGTGGATCCAAAGATGGAGCAAAAGGGGAAACGGATTTGGCAGAAGATGATCTAGAAATATTCTCAACGTGAGATGGAGGCCTGTTTGTGGACCCTTGCAGAATGCCATTTCGTGGTCTTCGTTACAGGTAGTTCTTGACTTACAAAAGCTCATTTAGGGCCGGCTTGCCAGCTGTTGTAGCATCCCCAAGGTCGCATGATCAAAATTCAACCTGACTCCTATTTATGACAGTTGCAGTGTCCCGGGATCCTGTGATCCTCCCTTTGCGGCCTTCTGACAAGCGAAGTCAGTGGGGAGGCCAGATTCATTTAACAACTGAGTCACCGACTTAACAACGCAGCCAGCGATCCACTTAACAACTGTGGCAAGGAAGGTCGTAAAATGGGGCAAAACTCACTGAATAACTGTCTCGCTTAGCAACAGAGGTTTTGGGCTCAGTGGCAGCCGTAAGTCGAGGGCTACCTATATATAGTCCTATACAACGTAAAAGGTGGGTGATTCTGAACGTTGGATTAAACTAAATGAAGCAGGTGAATTTTGCATACCTGCTGTATTCACACCTGCTCTTTCGGTCAGCTTCAGGTAGGTCTTTTGTAAATGATGGACGAAGCCCACCCCTGATTTCCAAAGCAGAGCGTCAGTTCAAAGTTGGGTTGATTTTTCAAGTCAGATAATAGACTTTTGTTGGGGGTGGCGGGGTGCATGAAGCCTCTCCTTCCAACACATGAGATATCCAGAAGCGCCCTTGCAAATTTTTTACAAGAAGTTCAACTCTGGAGTCAACTTTTCAACCTAGGTGGTTGAAAGAATTTGGCTTCAAATTCCCACTTCTCTGCACAAGAATGAAGGGAAAATGCTCCTGTATAGCGAGTTGACCCCCCACCTCCAATAATTCTGAAGGTCGGTTTGTAACCCACTCTTGCCAAGAGCGACAGCTGCTGGGTTTGGGGTGGTCTCATTTTTTTTTTTTTCAACCCTCCACTCATTCCAAAAATGTCCTTTGCAAAAGAAAGAAAGAAAAATAGAGGCAATCCTCGACTTACAACCATTTCTTTAGTGGCCGTTCAAAGTTACGACGGCACTGGGGAAAAAAAAAAGGGGGGGCACACAACCGGTCCTTGTACTTAACAACCGTGACAGCATTCCCCGTGGTCATGTGATCAGAATTTGAGTGCTTGGCAAGCCAGCGCCATTTGTCATTTGCAACCTTCCCAGCTAGCTTCCGACAAGCCAAGTCAACGAGGGAAGCCAGATTCGCTTAACAACCATGCGATTCACTTTCAGTGAATTCTTTAATCGGGGCAAAAAAAAAAAGGGCAGAAAATCAGGTGCGATTCACTTAACAACCGCTTTGCTTAGCATTGGCCTGAGTTATGGTTGTAAGTCGAGGATTTACCTGTATGTCTTGTTCCTGTATGTCTTTTGTATCTCTCGCAAGAAGCGACTCCTCTAGTCTTGTGTGTATAAGAAACGCTCATCCAATCCTCCTTGTCTTGTTAAGAATGGTGGTAAAACGACAAATGTAACTTCTTAAAAAATGAATACATCCAAGCTTGGTTTTATATATCTTGGTGGCTAGCTAAGAACATTCCAATAGTTTTATCAGACCAACAGAAGGCTGTCAAACTTGTGTTTTCTCCACCTGCTTCTCATTGACTGTGGGCTCCACCATTGGGCTGGGGGTATAATTAAACGGGGTCACCCGAACAGCCCGGCTTGGGGAGCTGTGCCTGCTGGAAGGGAAATTCCCATGAGAACCGACTGACCCTTCGTGAGTAAAGGAGATGGACGGGGTGGTGGCCTTCGCGAGAGCAAAGCCGTCTCCTTCGTAGCTGTCGGGTGGGATCTTGACAACCTTCTGGGTCTCCAGGGTAGGGGAGGTGCTGGAATTAGTCTTTGTGGTGGAGAAATCTTCCGTCTGCACAACCGCGTCACTCGTCTTCGGCTGGAGAACTTCAGGCATCTGATCGCTCTCTTCTTCCTGCCAAGCGCTAACCAGGGGCAATGCCGTCGAAGGAAGGGTGCTCTTCAGAATGTGGGGTATGTCCTCGTCACGGATCCTCTTCCAAGTCCCTTTCATCATCGCCAGCTGCTGCGGTGGTTGCTGCTGCTGTGGTTGCGGCTGTGATTGCGGCTGCGGCTGTGGTGGTGGCGGCGGCGGCTGTGGCTGTGGTGGTTGTTGTTGCCACTGCCACTGATTTTCGGTGCCTTTCTCTGCAGGAGGAATCACCGGTAGTTTTGAAACCTCCTCATTCTTCTTCCTCCCACTTGAGGGCTCAGGGCTGTCCGATGGAGTAGAAGTAGGGCTGGCGGCCCGCTTGATGATGTTGATTTGAGGAGAGGACGAGTAACGCTTGAAAGGCTCTGGAGGAACATTGTTGGGTTTGACGGGAAGTCGGGAGGGGCTTTCTGAGCTTGTCCTGCGGGGCGGCCTTGGGGTGCCCCCTGCAGAGGGACTCTGGCTGGGAAGAGGTGTCCGGGAGATGACAGGACGTTGGCTTGACCCAGTTGGCTTGTCTACTTTGAGATCATCGCATCTGGAAGAGCAAAGGAAAACGGTCGGCAGGCCAAGGCGGCCTCTCCGCGGCGAGGCACCCTGAGAGAGTGAGGACAAAGGCCCGGAAGATGAGACTTCAGAGCGCTGCCTCATGCGAAGACTGGGCGACTCCTTGATGAACGTCAGTTGTCGTAGGAAGCCTGACTGGTGGGAGTCACTGCTGAGGGATCTCGCTGAGGACATGCGCATCAAATTAAGGCGGTTGGCCTGGAGAATACCTTTCCCATTGGCCTTAGGCCTTAGCTCACTGCTGCCGTTTCCTCCTCGTTCCTCCAGCGTAGGCATGGTGTTCCTCATCGGAAGTGTCTTCTTAACGGGCTTCTGCATAAAAGGGATGCGGACAGGTGATTTCTGGGTCTTGTGTTGCTTAGACACAGGGGATTTCTGGACCGGTTTGGGAGCTGGGCCAATGGGTGTGGTGCTTCCACTGGTCTTTCCCGCTTCACGTGATGGCATCTGTCTGTTGGGTTGCTGCGATGGGGATGTGAGTTTCTTTTGGTTGGGTTGGGATGGCGTGGACGTTCTGGAGGATCCGGATGACGGTGCTCTGTTCATCCTGGCAGGTGGGGTTGCGCTTCTTTTGGGCAACATCAATTCCACCATTTCTGAGATCTTCCCAGGCCGGTGGAGACTCCTTGATCTCGGTTGGTTGAGATTCAGATTTTTCTCAGGAATTTCCTGCTTAGGGGCCCCTCCTGTTTTCTTTGGGGTGGACCTGGAGGTCTGCATTGGGGATTCCTTGGCCGCATCAGGCATGTAGATCACCGTCCTGCCTCGGAAGACGACGGGTAGGTTGCTCAGTGGTTTCTGCTGCCCTACATTTTTCTCCGTCTTATTCCTGCTGCCAGCACCTCTTGTTTCATTCAGATTCTTGCCATCTTGGAAAGATTTGGGGAGGTTTTTCTTCTCCACACCACCGGTGGGACCTTTCCTGCCCCGGGTCTTGTCTCTTCTGTCCAAACTCAGCTGTAAAGCAGAGCTTGCTGAAAGGCCAGACATAAAAGACAAAATGGAGTCAGATTCTGAGGACGTCTCCTTGCCAAAGGAAGAAGTAGCTTGGTGCAGCCAAGTAACAATGGAGTTTGCTCCTTCCTGGATGGCTTTCCAGTCAACGCTATCCAGATCTGAACCTTTTCCAGAAGCGATTTCATCAGGAAACCCATCGGGCTTCCATTCCTTGGCCTTGAGACCCTTCTGCTCCTTCTCAGTGTTCCTCCTTTTGGCTGAATGGCGTCTCTTCTTGGGCCCACTCAAGTCGATGCCCTTCTGCAGGAGATCATTGTCTGAATTGTAACTGAGGGAACTGGCAGAGCTGTCCCTCCCTTTGGACATGGCTGTTCTCATCCCCTGCCGACGGTTCATAGTCAGTTGGCGATTAGCTCTTATCTTGGACATCTGGGTCCTCTCTCCAGTCCCATAGAGTTCGAGATCGCTCAGGGAACTTAGGGAGGAGCTGAGAGAATAACATGGTGGAGTCTCATCTGCAATCAGGTTGCTCCGGACATGGGGCGCCATCTTGTTTTTAGCATGAAGCTGCTGACTGGAACTTAGCTCAGGTTCTTTCTTAACCCAGCATTCTTTCTTTTGACCTTTGCTGGCCAGGTTGGGCTTTCTCTTGGGTGAGTTCTTCATGTCTAACTCCACTAGGTCATCGGAGTCATTCTCATAGAAGCAGTAGACAGCCTCTTCAGTTGGTGTGGTGTGGCAGAAGGAAGGGAAGGCTCTGTCGCTGTCATGGCTGCTGTTCTCTTGAGGCTCCTCCTTCTTCTTGGAACGGTTGCCCTCAGAACTTGCCCTTGAGCTACCTTGCCTCAAGAACGTCAATTCTAGGTTTTTGAGGGGAATGTTTCCTCTCCTGGACTCGGCCGATTGGGCCCGGGTTGCACGGAGCGGACTGGTGTGATTCGATCCAGTTTTGTGCTTAGAGGAGGAGGCCATTTTGGTTGGTGTTGAATGGCTGGAGGTGATTCTTCCAATCCGGCAGCTGCTTTGTTCAAGCTGACGGATCTCCTTCTTGAGCCCCCCCATCGGAGCCCCCATTACTTCCTTTCTTTTTCCAGAGCAATGCCGGGAATCTCCCTCATCTTTCATAGGGTACTGAAGGGTCTCATCACTCAATGAAGCAGCACTGGAGAAGTTGACGGGGGTTCCTTCTGCCGAGTCAGTGAAGGAATCCTCATTGCCCAGGTAGTCCTTGTTGGGTCTGGTGACTGTGGCCCATCTGTGCTTGGGGGTGCCCAAGTGGGAATTGGCAGGAACCAACATATAGACTGGAACCTGCATTGACTTCTTTGACTGAGGGTTTAGGACTTGGCCTGGAAGGCCCGAGACAAGGGATGTCCTGATCTTCCGGAAACGGGATGGCATGGCCGAATTGATGCACTCCCTCAGAATTTCAATATCCTCATCAGAGGTCAACTCGAGGCACTCCAGTTTCCTTTGGCCCTCGATGGCCCTTTCATCATCTCTCTTCTCATGCGTCATGAAGTTCAACCCACTCCTATCTGGGAACGGCGGGATAAGTTTCAACTCAACGTCCTTCTGGACATAATGCTCATGGAGGGGTAATGCACTCAAGCTGGAGGCGCATGAAAAGTTCTCATTGGGTTTCTCCACCGTGAAGTAGACCATGGAGTCGAGGTCTTGGGGCATCTGGAAACGCTCCTTAAAATCCGTGATGTCCATAAATTTCTTGACATTGTTCTCCCACTGGATGTTGAACTGGCTGGCCTCCTTCTCTGGCTGGCTGTTGAGTTCAAACTGAGGTGTTTTGCTGCGGCTTGGAGGCATGGTTTGCCCAGGGCTATCTGGGAGCTCACTTGGACTGACCGTACCACTAATCATCTCACTGCAGGGTTCACTCTGGATAGAGCTGGCAATGGACGGGCTCTCAAAACTGCCCAGAGAACTGACCGAACTGCAACGACTCATCACCAAAGGAGTCTCTTGAATGTAGTTTTCAGATGAGCTGGAAGGGGTCAAGTCCTCATGGCGAGAAGGTGACGCTCCTCTAAGGAACATTTTGTCTTTCTTAGGGAAGGGGATGGCAATGGGTTGTGAAGAGGAGGTGAGGGGTTCCGCCTCCTGCTTCGTCTTCTTTTCTTGATTGTTCTTTTGAGCTTCCTCCACTTCTTCTACTTCAATGATCTCTAGAGAGGAATCCGTGTCCATCTCGTTCTCACTGTGGCTCTGCCCATCTAAGACATTGTCGGCGGAGGAGATAGAAGAGAGGGAACTGCACCGGGAGAAGCAAATCGGCGTATCTTCCATCGAGTATTTCTGCAGTCGTTTTTGTTTCGTTGGTTCTGCTGCGGTCAGTTTCTCCGGAACCTTGTTAAGATTATCTGTGGTTTTCATGGATAAACTGGGATAGTAAGAGTTGGTTCCCAAGACTCCCATAGTCCCAGATGCTAAGGCATTGTTATCTATGAGGGGCACATGCTGATAGGATGGGGAGAGTTTGATTGTGTGGACTTTGGGATCAGGATCCAGCTGTCTGCTTCCCTCTTTCTTCTTACATTCAGATTCCTTCTCAGCAACATCAGGGTCAGGTGGAAGCCTTGTGACCTTGGCTTGTTCAAGAAGTTTCTCTTTTTCTGGTTTCTCCACCATCACATTGGATTCTTGCTGCTTCTTCTCAGGCGGTTCCATCTTTTCTGGCCTACTCATCAAGATGTTCTTCAAATCAAGACGGCTGGGCCTTTTCTGATACCGGTGTAGTTCATCTTTAAAGTCCAAGAAGGTTGTTCGAGTACATGGTCTCATGTGCTCTTTTGGGCAGTAACCATCACTGGTGCTTCCGCTGTTGAGGCTATCATTGGACAAGCTCATATAAGTGTTTTTCAGCCGCAAGAGGGTGTGAGCTCGGCTCAGACCTTCACGCTTCATAATCCCACTGGTGTCCGAGAGGCGGCATGGAGAGCAAGACTGGGCACGGGCCTCATGGACTTCATCCAGACCATATTGCCAGTCAAGGCAGTGGTCTTCAGAGCTGAGGCTGAAGCTGTCATCAGAGGAGGTATGGAGCGTGGTTATGTCTTCCACCAACTTATCTATCTTGGCCACAGTCGTCGTGATCTTGTTGGCCAATTTCTCAGCCACTACGGAGACGTCGTTGTCCTGGGACACGAGCAGTGGGGAGACCTTCTTGGCTTCTGTGGACTTCCCACTTTGATCTTTCTCCGGTTCTGGGCCTCTTCTTTGGGAAACCGTTCTTGGCAAAGTTTGACTTTGGTGGAAGGATGAATTTAGGAACATGGAAAGCACCGACGCGTTTCCTGTCTCCGTACTGCTAGAGACATTGGGCACTTCGTCATCATCAAAACAACCTGAATCAGACGCGTAGTCCTTGGCCAAGCTATCCATGTGCCTCATTGGTTTCTTGGCGACGCTCTGCTTCTTCATCGTCTGCTTCTCCATGGTGTCAAAAGTTTCAGCCAAGTGCTGGGCATCCAATTCAGCCTCCAGGGCCTTCTGTTTTCGCATATACAGGGAGGGCATACAAGAACCTGGTGAGATGACCATGGCATCTTTATACTTGAGTGGACGGTTGGCAAGGAGGTTGCGGAGGGCTGCGGTGCTGCCCATGGCGATCATCTTGTGCTTAGAGTGGACGAGATTCCGGAGCATGCTGACTGCCCCCAGGTCCCACAGTAGTTCTTGGTCTTTGGGGCTACGTGCAGAGAGGTTCCACAGGGTGCCACAGGCATTGCTGACGATGGTCAGGCTGTGTGACTTGAGGTGCTGGAGGAGAGTTTGAAGGCAGTTGTGATCCCTCAGAATTTGCCTAGGAAAGAGCAGATTGAGGGTAAGATAAAATCAGTGCAGATCCCAGAGGAAAACAAGGAAGGTCTAAGATCCAATCTGGGTCGGTCGCCAGGACCAAAGTTTTTGTTTTCCGAGCCTTTGGATTCCTGTTATTTACAGATTAACAGAGTTGGAAGGGACCTTATAGGACATCTAGTCCAACCCCCCACCCAAGCAGACCCTACACCCGGGATGGCGAACCTATGGCATGCGTGCCACAGGTGGCATGTGGAGCCATATCTGTGGGCATGCAAGCATTATCTTAGCTCAGCTCCAGTGCGCATGTGTGCGCCCGCCATCTGATTTTCGGGTCTTTCAGGCCCACCGGAAGTCGGGAAATGGGCCGTTTCTGGCCTCCGGACGGTCTCCAGGGGAGGAGGGGAAGGCCTTCCCTCTCCCCAGGCTCCTAGAAAGCCTCTGGAGCCTGGGGAGAGCAAAAAACAGGCCTTCCGGTCCCACCGGAAGTTGGGAAATGGGCCATTTCCGGCCTCAGGAGGGCCTCCGGGGGGTGGTGGGAAAGGCTGATTTTGCCTTCCCAAGGCTCCTAGAAAGCCTCTGGAGCCTGGGGAGGGCAAAAAAACCAGGCCTACTGCGCCCACCGGGTCATCGCATGCCAAAAGTGGGGGAGCGCGGGGAGGTGGCACATGCATGCACGGGGGCAAGGCGCATTGGATTATGGGTGTGGGCATGTGTACACACAACCCCCCTCCGCGACTCCCCGCTTTTGGCATGCAACGGCAAAAAGGTTAGCCATTACTGCCCTACACCATGTCTGACAGATGGCAGTCCAGTCTCTTCTTGAAAGCTTCCAGTGATGAAGCTCCCATAACTTCCGATGGCAACTTCTGTTCCATGGGTTGATTGTTCTCACTGTCAGAAAATTTCTCCTTATTTCCAAGTTTAATCTCTCCTTGATCAGTTTCCATATATTTTTCCTTGTGTGCCCTTCAGGTGCTTTGGAAAATAGCTTGACCCACTCCTCTCTGTGGGAGCCCCCCAAATACTGGAAGACTGCTATCATGTCTCCCCCTGGTCCCTCACTAGACTAGCCATGCCCAGTTCCTGCAACTGTTCATCGTATGTTTTAGCCTCCAGTCCCCTAATCATCCTGGTTGCTCTTCTCTGCACTCTTTCTAGTCTCAACATCTTTTTTAATAGTGTGTTGACCAAAACTGGATGTAGTACTCTACATGTGGTCTTACTAAGGCTTCTAGTTCCCTGAAGATGGGCTCCAGCAGGAGTCCGAAAGCTCGGAAGACAAAACCTCTGACTGACCCAGATTGGATCCTGCAACTGTCAACTTGCAAAGCTTTCAAGTTGCCATGAGCAGGAGGGAGGGAGAACTGATAGAGCTTCCCTAACTGAAGTGCATTCCATACATTCTTCCTGACCGCAATCAGAAGGAGGGTGTTGGATTTCACAGCCAGCCAAAGTGGTTAATTGGAGAATGTGATTTATGACATGGCCACAGAGGAGGGGAGAGACAGGGTCATAGGGGAACGTAAATCTACGTGGGATTAGTTCTAACTGCATCCGAATATTGCCGAAATGGTGCTCCTAATAAATGACTGTATTTCTTTTGAAGTTCGGCTCATGGCTCATGAATTAATTAGGGCATCTTTCGGAAAATTCACAGCAACATTCTACTGGGATACCAATATTCACCTTCATTCGTAAGGTATAACATCATTATAACTTAAGGAGGGGAGGAATTAGAGAGCTATTGTAGGAGCTCTGAATTCATAGTCTACTTCAGAGTCCCTTGGGAGTTGGGCGGCATAGAAATTTGATAAATTAAAATTAAATACCAATTGCTGGGAACAATAACACAAGTGGGGTTTTAGCTTTCATATACAAGATGTGGCTATCCAAAAGGAAAAATGGATCATGACGGAAAAAAGGATACAGGTAATCCTTGATTTAGAACCATTCGTTTGGCAACCAAAGTTACAACAGCAGTGTCCCCACAGTCAAGGGATCCAAATTTCGGGTCTGGCAATGTATTTGTAACAGATGCAGTATCTTGGGGTCATGTGGCTGCTATTTGTATTTTCAAGAAACTCCATCAAGCCAAGTCAATAACAACCACAGCAAAAAAAAAAGTAAAATTGAATGCGATTCACTTAATGATTGCATTGCTTAGTGATGGAATTACGGTCATAAACCGAGGACTACCTATATATCAGGAGATTAAATGAAAGTAACACCACTCGTTTTCTGGCAGACTAGACGCAGGGATCTCCAACCTTGGCAACTTTAAGACTTGTGGACTTCAACTCCCAGAATTCCACAGCCAGCTGGCTGTGGAATTCTGGGAGTTGAAATCCACAAGTCTTAAAGTTGCCAAGGTTGGAGACCCCTGGACTAGTGGACTTTGGGAAGGGGTCAGAGATGAAATTGGGGACTGCAACGGCTGATTTTGACTCTAGTGATGTACAGCGGTACCTTGTTACTTATCTTTAATTGGTTCTGGGAGGCATGATGAACACCAAAAATGATAAAACACCAAACATTTTTCCCCCCCCTAAGGAAAACAGATAGCCCTCGACTTTTGACCACAATTGAGCCGGAAATTTTCGTTATTAAGTGAAACATTTGTTAAGTGAATTTTGCCCCCATTTTACAAGCTTTCTTGCCATAGTTAAGTGAATCACTGCAGTTGATAAGTAAGTAACCTAACCTTATAATAAGTAAGTTGTTAAGTGAATCTGGCTTCCCCGTTGACTTTGCTTGTCCGAAGGTCGCAAAAGGGGATCCCATGACCTTTGGATGCTGCAACGGTCATAACTATGAATCAGTTGCTAAGCATCTGAATTTCGATCACATGAGCTGCAAAGGTTGTAACTGTGAAAAACGGTCATAAATCACTTTTTTTCAGTGTTCTTGTAATTTTGAATGGTCAGTAAAGGAACTGTAGTAAGTCGAGGACTATCTGTAATGTAGTGAGTCACAAAGTAGCTGTCACCAACAAGTTCTAGCTTGTTTTTTGAGTACCAAACAAACGGTGAGTACCAGGACAAAATTTTCACATCGAAGTGCGTTGAGTACCAAATTCGATGAGTTCCAAAGCAGTTGAGTACCAAGGTACCATTGTACTGATGGAGAAAGTACAGGGGTGAAATGCTACCGGTTCTGGCCAGTTCGCCCGAACCAGTAGTAAAAAAATACTTTAAAATTTTTTTAAAAAGGTTCTGAGGATCACGTGGCACAGCTGATTGTCACAGCTGATCGTCAGAACATTTTTTTTACTTTTTAAAAGCATTTTCTACTACCTATTCACCCGAACTGGTAGTAAAAAAAATGCTTAAAAAAAATTTAAAAAGATTCCGATGATTGCAGGCACAGCTGATTGTCACAGCTGATCGTTGGAACTTTTTAAAACTCTTAAAAGCATTTTTTAACTACCTGTTCGGGAGAACCGGTAGTTAAAAAATGCTTTAAAAAGTAAAAAAAAAAAAAAAAAGTTGGCCGTACCCACCGAGTCACATGACTCCCACCAAGCCACGCCCACCAAGCCACGCCCACAGGTAGGGGAAATTTTTGAATTTCACCACTGGGGAAGGAAGGTGTTTCAGACTGCAAAGGTTAGCTACCGGAACAAGGAGGAAAACAGAGATTACTAACCGGTAATCTTCTCTGGTGGCAATCAGGCTGGAGACATTCCTTAGGATCCCACCTCCACTTTCAATGATGGCAAGCGAGTTACTCTGGCACTTGTAGGTGAGAGTGCTCACGAGGAAGCCGAGCGCTCCTTCCACCATACAGATGGCAGTTTTATTCTCAGTGCTGTGAGCGGAGAGGTTCCACAAGGCACTGAGGACGCTCTTCAGGGTGGACTCCTAATGTAGGAAAAAAGGCAAAAGAAAGGTTCTCTTTCAAGAATATTTGAAGGTTATTGATCATTCCCAACTGCCAACACTGAGCAACATAGCCTGCTTGGAACGAAACTGGTTGAGATCCAGACCCTCAACCAACTCTACTCAGTGGTGGGATTCAAATAAATTAACAACCGGTTCTCTGCCCTAATGACTGGCTGGGTGGGCGTGGCTATGGTGGGTGTGGCCAGGCAGCCCTCGGCCTCCTGCACTCCCCTGGGAGCAAAAACGGGCTGTGGAGGGCCTGTTTTCCACATCTCCGGGCTCCAGAAGCTCTCTGGAGGCAGGAAATAGGCCCATTTTCGCCCTCCACAAGCCTCTGAGAGGCCTGTTTTCCACCTGCCGGGGCTCCACACCCCCTGCATTTACCTGGGATCCAAAACAGGTCGTGTGGGGACTCCTGGGAGGGGAGGGGAGGGGTGGGGCGGAGCCAGTCGGTTGTCGGAACTACCGGTTCACCGAACCTGACGTAAAATTAACATCCGGTTTACCTGAACCAGTCCAAACCGGCTGAATCCCACCTCTGCCTCTACTGCTAAAGCAGTTGTAAAATATGATTTCGACACTCACAACATGGAGAAACAATGCTGCCCCCCAGAAATGTCAAAGTTTGCCTTGCCTCATGGAAAAACTACCCGGATTTGACCAGCCCCATGTGATATGGACAACATTGAACCGAATTCGCACTGGCCAGGGTAGATACCCAGATGCCGTCTATAAGTGGGGCACAATAACATCACTGAATTGTGACCGTGGAGCTGAAAAACAAACTATACAACACATAGTGATTGCGTAGCAAAACAAAACCGATAATGGAGATTTTCGCTGAATTCTCAGCTGCAACCTATGAGGTAAAAAAAAATTATATTTTCAACTTAGATATACGTTTGTAATCTTACTGTGAAGGTTTCAGATTGTATATTCTATGTGTTGTATTTTACTGTTCCTTTTTACCGAAATGTAATGTGAACATGCCATATGATAAATCAACATCAATCAATCCTAACATAGGCAACAAAACAGAGGTAAGGTTATTTCGGAAGGCTACTCGTTCCAAGACAGACCCAGATTTGACTCTTGGTGGGTTGGAGTCCGCCTAGGCTTGTGGCTCCTGCTGGTAGGAGCTATGGCCAGGAGGACTATTGCCCATTTTGTGCGACCATCAGTGATGATCATACTTTAGCAGAGTTGGCTGTTGATTCTACCTTTTCCATCTTACCTTGCTGGCCCGTAAGGCGCACTGCATCAGCGCAGAGACGCTGCCGACTTCTCGCAAGACTTTCTTACTGTTCATATCGGCTCGCCATGAGAGGTTGCGAAGGATGCTGGATACCACCTAAGAAAGGGATGGGCAATTAATTTTCCTAAGGGGCCACAGCATACTAAAAAGCAGAGACATCACCCTGCCAACAAAAGTGTGTATAGTCAAGGCTATGGTTTTCCCAGTTGCAATGTATGGCTGTGAAAGTTGGACCATAAGGAAGGCTGAGCACCAAAGAATTAAGGCCTTTGAACTCTGGTGCTGGAGAAGACTCCTGCGAGTCCCTTGGACTGCAAGGCGATCAAACTGGTCAGTCCTAGAGGAGATCAACCCTGACTGCTCTTTAGAAGGCCAGATCCTGAAGATGAAACTCAAATACTTTGGCCACCTAATGAGAAGGAAGGACTCACTGGAGAAGAGCCTAATGCTGGGAAAGATTGAGGGCAAAAGAAGAAAGTAACGACAGAGAATGAGGTGGCTGGATGGAGTCACTGAAGCAGTCAGCGTGAGTTTAAATGAACTCCAGAGGATGGTAGAAGACAGGAAGGCCTGGAGGAACGTTGTCCATGGGGTCATGATGGGTCGGACATGACTTCACAACTAACAACAACAACAAAGGGGCCACAAGAAAAACTCGGACTGTTGTGGAGGACCAAACCAATAGGGCTGTGAAGGTGTGTAGATATGCAGGCACACAAATATGTTCCCAAGATGCTTTTTCGAGAGGCAACTGGGCTTTCTTTGTTTTTCCTTGAAGATGTTTCACTTCTCATCCAAGAAAAACAAAAGAAAGTCCAGTTGCCTCTTGAAAAAGCACCTTTGGGACAACCATGACCTGGATTACTGAGAATCTTCATAGACATACATGCAAATAAAAAAATAAAAATAGCAGTCGCCTTCAACTTCTTCAAAATAAAAGAAATCCATGCAGGCTGGACAGGGGCATCCGAAGGGCCAGATGTGGCATGGTGGGGGGGAGCAAATTCCTCACTTACAGCTCAACTAACTTCATGGTTGGGTGAAAAGGAAGGAGTTAGCACTGTCTTGGGCTCCTAAATAAAAGGTGAGCTTTAAATCTAATAAATAATATTCAGTTTTCCGGGCAAGGAGTGTTTTAGAATGAGAGCTACCTTCAGCAGCTATATTTCCTAATGGGCCAGATAGAGAATCTGAGGTCATGTAAAGCAGCTTTGAACTGCCTACTTTACGTGTTCAGAGAAGGAGACATCTGGGCCTGCACCTGCTACAGAAGGGCAGGTAAGGTGCATCTGGTCTTCTTCTGGCCCACCGTACCTGGTGCAGTTCCTCACTGTCAGATGCCAATTGGTCCACGATAGCTTGCATACACCTTTGCCGCGAACATAACGTTGCCTGAACAGCAAGAAAAGAGTAAGAAATAGGAATTAGGGATGGATGTTTTTTTTTTAGAATTGATTTTATATTCCTCTAAAGAAGTTCCAGAGTCACAAGTCCAGTGCCTTTATAACTTTGAACAGGCACACAACATTTAATGGGTTTAAATTGAGGACTACCTGTAACAAAAACACCTCGACTTACAACGGTTTGTTTCGTGACCGCTCAAAGTTACAACGGCACTGAAAAATGTGATGTACGATGACCATTTTTCAAAGTTACGACCTTCGCAGCTTCTCCATGAACATGTGATCAGAATTCAGATGCTATCTGTAACAGGAGTTGTCCCTGAAGCCTGCTACTGCATTTTTAAAAAAATGGGGTAACAGCAATAGCACTTAGACTTATATACCGCTTTACAGTGCTTTACAGGCCCTCTCTAAGCGGTTTACAGAGTCAGCCTCTTGCCCCCAACAAACTGGGTCCTCATTTTACCCACCTTGGAAGGATGGAAGGCTGAGTCAACCTTGAGCCTGGTGAGATTTGAACTGCCAAATTGCAGGCAGCCGGCAGGCAGCACAAGTTAGCCTGCAGTACTGCACTCTAACCCAGGGGTGAAATGCTCCTGGTTCGGACTGGATCGCCCGATCCGGTAGCAATGGAGACAGGTGGTTCAGAGAACCAGTAGCAAAAATTCCTGCCCCTCCCCCATTGCCCAGCTGAGCCGCACAATCATCAGAGGCTTTTTTTTTATTTTTAAAAGCATTTTTCCTACAACTTCTTTGGCTGAAAAAATGCTTTTAAAAGTAAAAAAAAAAAAAAGCCTCTGATGATTGCGTGGCTCAGCTGGGATCATCAGAGGCTTTTAAAAGCATTTTTTTTCTACAACCTCTTCAGCTGAAGAGGTTATAGAAAAAATGTTTTTAAAGGGAAAAAAAGCCTCCGCTGATCAGGCAAGTCAGCTGGGATCGTCAGAGGCTTTAAAAGCATTTTTTTACAACCTCTTCAGCTGAAGAGGTTGTAGAAAAAATTGTTTTAAAAGTAAAAAAAAAAGTTGGCCACGCCCACTCAGTCATATTACCCCTCCCCCCACCAAGCCACGCCCACAGAACCGGTAGTAACAAATTTTACATTTCACCACTGCTCTAACCACTGCGCCACCGAGCTCAAAAATCTATTTAGGTAAATACTTGAAGAATGAACATTTTACAACTCAGACAAAAACATATATATATATATATATATATCTTCCTTTCCCGCCTGATTCTGTTTTTCTGTCTTGGATCCCATCGTACCTTATTGACCACGTCCCCAAAGGTGAGGTTGGTCAAGGCCATGCCTGTGTAGCGCCTGAGTGCCAGGTTGAGGGCGTCATTGGTCATCTTGTGCATCTCATAGTCCACCTGCAGCAGCTCAGCAATGGCCTGGAGTCCACCTGGGAAGGTAAACAGAGAAGAGAAAAACAGTGAGCGTTGAGCCCCCAACAGCAGTGCACTACCAAGGGTGCAAGATTCTCCCAATCACATTTATCAGGGTCAACGCAAAAAAAAAGAGCAGTCAGATGATAGAACCATGGAAAATAAAGAACTATGCAGATAGTCCTTGACATACGACCACATGTTATGACCCGTACACGGCCTGCGTGGCTGGTGGCTGATTCGGACAGCGAGGAGGCTGGTGTGGTGCTGCGCCAGCAGCCTGTGCTGCTGGCACTCGAGTCGGACAATGAGGAGTCTGGAGAAGATGTGATGCCAGAGGCGGGGATTCAGCCAGGGCCTTCAGAACCTCCAGAAGCTCCCATAAGTGAAGAGGTAGAAGAGGAGGAGCCTCTTCTCGATGCACAGGCACGCAGAGCTGCCAAAAGGCAGGAGTGGCTCCTCAGGAGGAGGTCTCCTCGAGAGTAAGGCTTGGGGTTAATTGGCCTCTCCCTTAGCCTATTTAAGGAGGAAGGCTGACTGAAGCAATTTGCAGAGAACAACTTAGTTCACATACCTTTGTGTCTTGCCTTGCTTATCTTATCAGCTTCCTGCAAATTGCTTCTGGGCATTCTGCCAACCATAGTAAGATTAAGATTATTTATTCTTTGGATTCTTGCAGGCTGTTAAGAAAGTTAATTAACAGCCTTTGCTTGAAAAAAACCCCTGATTTTATTTTAGTAAACTAAGGTTTGTACAGACTTTGTGTGTGCTGCGTTCTTTGGGGTCCGTAGCTGGGGCAGAACACAACAATTGGGAACCAGAATTTCCATTATTAAGCAAGAGAGTTGTTAAGTGAGCCATGTCCAATTTTATAAATGTTTCCTTCCAGTCGTTAAATGAATCACTGCACTTGTTAGGTGAATCACATGGTCATTAAGCAAATCCTGCTCCCCCCCCTTTGACTTTGCATCTAAAAAAGCTGGCTGGGAAGGTTGCGAATGGCAGAGACGTGACCTGGGGACGCTGCAAAACCATTGTAAATACATGCCAGTTGCCAAACTCTCACATTTTGACTCTGAGGAAGCTGCATGTGGTCACAAGTCCTTTTCCCCCCCAGTGCTATTATAACTTTGAATGGTCGCTTAATGAATGGCTATAAGTCAAGGACTACCTGTATGGGATTTTCCCAAGTCAGTCTTGATTCCTGGGGGCTCAATGGGCAATTCCCTATTTCCTTAGCATCATTTTTCCTATCTATATATCACTTTTCCTTGTCCTTGCCTTCTTTCTAGGGCAAGGAGACTGTGGCTGATCCAAAGTGACTTGGCTGACCTCAGGCCTACAGCCGGTTCAAAACTTCAGCCACTGTTCCACACCCGCTCTCAGTTGGGAAAGACTTCTGAAAATACATTATTTAGGCCTGGTGACTCTCTGTGGCAGCCATTTTGAAAACCCCAATGCCTTCTCTAACAGCAGCCATTTTGTGACTTCAACCTCCCAAAAAGTTGTTGGACGCTACTGTTAAGAGTAGTCACAGTCACAGAAAATCAATATAAAATGTTTTGCCATTGGTACTTGGCACCCTCTAGATTGGCAAAAATATATCCAAATTTAAACCCCAATTGTTGGAAATGTGGACAAAAGCAAGGTACCTTCTTTCACACATGGTGGTTATGCTTCCTAGTTCTCAGGAAGATATTCAGGGTACTTCCCAAGGGGTTTCTGCCCCTAATCGACCAGGACCTTCTGCGACCTTTCGATAATCATTTGTCTGAAACGGTATAGGGGTTACCTGCCTAAGCAGGGGGTTGGACTAGAGAACCTCCAAGGCAGGGGTGAAATGCTACCGGTTCAGACCGGTTTGACCGAACTGGTAGTGATGGCGGTGCATGGTTTGGAGAACCGGTAGTGGTGGCAGTGCGAGGCTCTGCCCACCCGCTCAGATGTCCTGGTTTTAACCAGGAAGTAACCTGTTTTTGACCTTCTGCAGATGCGCAGACATCTTTACGCATGTGCAGAGGATCCAAGCGTGCGTTTCTGAACCAGTAGGGAAGGTAAGTAGATTTCACCCCTGCTCCAAGGTCCCTTCCAACTCTGTTATTCTATTCTATTCTATTGCCAGGAGTTCGATCCTGACCAGCTCAAAGTTGACTCAACCTTCCATCCTTCCGACGTGGGTAAAACGGGGACCTAGATTGTCGGGGGCATTTTGCTGACTCTGTAAACCGCGTAGAGAGGGCTGTAAAGCATTATGAAGCGGTATATAATTCTAAGTGCTGTTGCTATTTCTCTGAGATGGCAGACTGCAGTGCTCTCACGTGTAACCTACCCAGCTCATTCATGGCACGGCGATATTCTTCATCGAACGAGAGCTTCATGATGGCACATGTGGCTTGGCAGATCTGGGGCTCAATCGGTACAGGAGCTGCAGAGAAGGAAGTGGAATGCGGTGAATGGAACAGAAACCCCAAACGTTAATTGCATCGACCTTGGATGCAATTCAGTGGATCCTCATCCTTTGGTGGTTTATATACCCCAAATGAACCCATTTAAAGTAGGATTTGGAGAACTGGGCACAAGCTCAAAATGTTGCTGGTTAGATCAGTGGGCTAGAAAGAGGAAAGGGTCAGAGGGCTGTGAAAATATTTACAGACCCTTTGCATCCTGGACATAAATTGTTTCAACTCCTACCTTCAAAACGACACTATAGAGCACTGCACACCAGAACAACTAGACACAAGAAGAGTTTTTTCCCGAACACCATCACTCTGCTAAACAAATAATTCCCTCAACACTGTCAAACTATTCACTAAGTCTGCATTACTATTACTATTAATCTTCTCATCGTTCCTATCACCCATCTCCTCCCACTTATGACTCTATGACTGTAACTTGTTGCTGTATCTTTACAATTTATATTGATTGTTTCCTAGTATGATTCAATTGCTTATTTGTACCCTATGACTATCATTAAGTGTCGTACCTTATGATTCTTGAAGAATGTATCTTTTCTTTTATGTACATTGAGAGCATATGCACCAAAGACAAATTCCTTGTGTGTCCAATCACACTTGGCCAATAAAGAATTCTAATCTTATCTAAATCTAAGGAATGAAAATGTTTAGAGAATGGAAAGCGAATACTGAGCGGAGAGACGATAGCTAAAAAGGAGAAGTAGCGAGCTTCTTCTGAAATATTAATAAACTGTCCTGCATGAAGAACATTAACGGTTGCTTTGAAACCAGTAATTTTGAAGTGAGCTTATGAAAGCTGCCAACACAAACTACAGACATTTGGGAAAACAACATAACTTTAAAAACATGTTGGTAAGGCTTAAATGTTTGGTTTCTCATTGGGAGAGGCTTGAATAAATGCTGTTCAAATATCCTTTAGCAAGCCTCTTAGCGAATCTTAACAACTGAAAGCTGGCACAGAAATATTTCAGGTAAAGAAATACTTTTAAAGTCAACAGAACTTGAGTATCTGCTGTTGCGTAACCTCAAGTCAGTTTCTGTCTCAGGTCTAATGTAATCATTGCATTGTTATGCTAATAAAAGGAGAGTGTGGCATTTATTTATTCAGTTCATTTCCTTTCTCTACAGCCCTTCCAAAATAGCTCAGGGCAATTTCCATTAAAAGTTAGGTCGTTAAAAAACAGTCAAGCAAAACAAAACGGACAAAAAAAATCAAAATAACGTTCAGGCGGAAATTATTTTGAACAGCATTTACATTTTTCAGCTTGGTTGAGGGCCTGCAAAGGAAATAGATCTCTGGACTCTGTAAAAACTGGGAGCCCATCTCTAAGAAGATTGTGGACAAGTTATAGCCGGTGAGCTATGGACTTCTCTAGATAGACTTCATGACAGTGGTGAAATCCAATTTTTTTTACTACCGGTTCTGTGGGCGTGGTGTGGCTTGGTGGGCGTGGCAGAGGAAGGATACTGCAAAATCCCCATTCCCACCCCCACTCCTGAGGGAAGGATCTCCATTCCCACCCCACTCTGGGGCCAGCCAGAGGTGGCATTTGCCGGTTCTCCAAACTACTCAAAATTTCCGCTACCGGTTCTACAGAACCTGTCAGAACCTGCTGGATTTCACCTCTGCTTTATAAACAATAGAGAGCAGGTAAAACAGTCCAAAGATGCTTTTTTCAGGAGGGAACTGGAAGATCCCCTCTTCTTCTTTGAAGAAAAACCATCTCATCCAAGAAGCTTTTTCAGCTCTGACAGGATAGTGGAGGATGGAAGGATTTATATTCCTTGCAGATAGCTGGTCATTTGCATCCTTTTATAGGGTCGTTGATGCACTTGGAGGTTTATCTGTGTCCTCAGGGTCACCTGAGTGGCGCTTCTGATTCCTGTAGTCTGTAATTTTTTACAGACTTTTTAGCTATATAATTTGGGATGAACACCCTTGTGGGAGAGTAGGAATGGATTTCCAGAGAAAAATTGCAGACTATTTCCTCATTGTGTCCCATTATTTGCTTTCATATTTTTGAATTTTATTCTATAATGTGACAAAAAATGTTTTTAAAAAATGAAATTAAAAAGAAGGAAGGAAAAGGGGCATGGGAAACCTCTCGGAAGGGACCTTCCCTGAAAAGGTGAGGGAGAGAGAGAGGGGTCCTTCCAGACTTACAAGGTTCTCATAATATAACCTTACAATAAAGACAGAGATATTGGTGCTGGGTGAGCTTTTTCTTTAGACCAGGGGTGTCAAACTTGATTTCATTGAGGGCCAGGTCAAGGTTGTGTTCGACCTCAGGGGGCCGGGGTGAGCATGGCCAGCTCAACGTCATTTGTGTTGTAGGCACCTGTGGTGGCCTGAGCACTCTGTCAGTGAAAACGGGTTCCCGGGTTCCGTTTTCGGCTGCGACGGCCTCTTGCAGCCCTCTGCCAGCAAAAACGGAGCTCCAGAGGGCCGCCCGCGGCTCTCCTACACTCCGTTTTCACTGGCAGAAGAATCACGGGACAGTCTTTCGCTGTTTCCAGGGTGGCCCTGCAGGTCAGATCTAAACACCTTGTGGGGCAGATCCAGGCCCCGGGCCTTGAGTTTGGCACCCCTGTTTTTAGATTACCTGGAAAGGTTGATAGGTAACCCCAATCCTCCCTCTACCTGCTCCCCCCTCGGGGATCTTGGTCCCTTCCTTCTGCATCCTGAGCCAGTCCCAGCAGGTCTCGGAGTAGGAGCGGATCTGTTCCAGCACGTGTAGCACCCGCATCTCCCTCTTGGCCTGTCCTTCGTCGGGCTGAGAGAAGATGATGTTGTGGAGGGCAGCGTTGGCTCGCATGCGACAATCCTTCCCTGTGGCTCCGGGGCTGTCGGGGGCGCTCGGTTCCCGGTCTGAGTCATGGAGAATCTGGATGAGGAGAGGGAGGCACCCCGACTTGCGCATGGCCAGGCAGCTTTCCTGGGAACTAGACATGGCCAACAGAGTGCGCGACATGTCTTCCTTGTCGCGGGTGGCCAACATGGAAAGCAGCCAGAAAACCACCTCCACCTGAGGACCAGAAGAAAGAAATGCCTTTTTATTCACACTTCGCAATGCAATGATTTCTTTTAGCTTGCGGGTCCTTTGTTTTCCTTCTGTAAGGGAAGTCCTCAATTTACGACCAGAATCGAGCCCAAAATTTCCACTGCTGTGCGAGACGGTTGTTAAGTGAGCTTTGTCCCCATTTTACAATCTTCCTTGTCACCGTTGTTAAGTGAATCACCGCAGTTGTTAAGTTAGCAATGCCGTTGTTAAGTGAATCTGGCTTCCCCGTTGATTTTCCTTGTCAGAAGGCCGCAAAGGGCGATCACGTGACCCCAGTAGCCTGCAACTCATAAATATGAGTTGGTTGCCAAGCGTTTGAATTTTGATCACATGACCATGGGAATGTTCTTAAGTGTGAAAAATCCGTCATAAGTCACTGTTTTAATGCTGTTGTAACTTTGAGCAGCCACTAAACGGATTGTATTATTTCATTTCATTCTGTATTGTTGCATTTCATTCCACAATACAGATAGTCTTCTACTTACGGTAGTTCATTTAGTGGCTATTCGAAGTTACGACAACACTGAAAAAAAGTGACTTATGACCAATTTCCACACTTGCCATGTGGCAGCATCTCCACTGTCAAGTGATCAGAATTTGGATGCTTGGCAACCGACTCATATTTATGACGGCTGCAGCGTCCTGGGGTCAGGTGTTCACCTCTTGCAACCTTATGACAAGCAAAGTCAATGGGGAAGTCAGATTCACTTAACAACCCTGTTTCCAACTTAACAACTGCAGTGATTCACTGAATAGCTGTGGCAAAAAAAAAAAAGTCACAAAATGGGGCAAAATTCACTTATCTTTCTCACTTAGCGACCGAAAACTTGGGCTCAATTGTGGTCGTAAGTTGAGGACTACCTGGCACAAATGTTTGGGTTTTTTTTTTAACAAACCAAGAGTGAGAAGATTGGGAGCTGCACATTTTGATGCTGCCACTAGATGGCACTCACGTAAAGGCCCAGCACCTGGGATTTGAAACTATGATTTGCATCATGTAAAAAACAATGGGCAAAACTTTTTTGATTGTATGGTTGTGGCTATTATTTTGACTTTTGTTTTGACTCCCTCTTCGTAGACAACTCTGTTTAGGGTTTGTTTTCTTGCTTGGGTAGAGGGTGCCTTCAAATCATTGTTGATTCCTGGTGACTGACTGTCTGGACAAATCCCTGAAGTTTTTTTCTTGGCAAATTTTTAGGAGTGATTTGCCATTGTCTTCTTTCTAGGGCTGAGAGAAAACGGCTGGCAGAAGGTCACCCCAGCTGCCTTTGTGCCTGTAGGAAGTTAGCACCCACCCCTTTCCTAGAAGAATGAAATATTTTGGGAAATATTAAAAAGGCAGAATATTATATTTCCCTGGTTGAGAAATGGAGAAACATGTTTTAGAGACAAAGCAGCTCCCATCTTCCTGCCCCCACCCTTTGTCAATGGGCCAGAGGCAGAAACTCAATCTTTGTCAAGGTCCCTTCCAGTTTCGTTTCGTTTCGTTTCGTTTCGTTTCGTTTCGTTTCGTTTCGTTTCGTTTCGTTTCGTTTCGTTTCGTTTCGTTTCCTTTCCATTCCATTCCATTCCATTCCATTCCATTCCATTCCATTCCCAACACTGCAAATATATCTAGGTATATCTACTTTAGTGGAAAGAAGGCTATGATAGCAGGGTTCCAATATTTAAGGGGTTGGTACAAGGAAGAGGGGGCCAACCTATTCTCCAAAGCACCAGAAGGCAAGACAAGAAACAAAGGATGGACACTAATCAAGGAGAGAAGCAACCTGCAATTAAAACTTCCTAACAGCGAGAACAATTAACAAATGGAATGCCTTGTCTCCAGAAGCTGTGGGTGCTCCATCACAGGAGGCTTTTAAGAAGGGATTGGACGACCATTTGTCTGAAATGGTATAGGGCTTCCTGCCTGAGCAGAGGGTTGGACTAGAAGACCTCCGGGGTCCCTTCCAACTCTTGTCATTCTGTTATTCAAATCACGTGCATGCCTTAAAACAACAGAGGGCTGTCTGCAGGTCATCGCTGGCCTGCAGTGGTCCATAAGGACCATCTTGACTTTTTTGACCACAGAAACATACTCCTGTACCTTACTGCTGCCCAGCTGACCCTTCGCTTCCTCTGAATGGGTTGCCATGTCGAGCCTTCCATCCCCTTCGGTGCTTCGCAGTTTTCCAGAGGGCTGGAAGATAAAGAGTTGGGAAACAGAGAGAAACGTTTAATAAAAGTTGCATCCTTGCACCCCCGCTAGAGTCTGCCTGCCAGGATCTTCAGAGCCCATTTTGGTGGACGTGCAGATATGTCTTAATCTTGGTTGGGCAAATCAAGAGAGTTTTAGAATATTTCCTGGGAGGGTAATATACATAATATATTAATATATTATTAACACAGCTGCCTGCAATTTCTGAGGTTCGAATCTCTCCAAGGCTCAAGGTTGACTCAGCCTTCCATCCTTTCTAAGGTAGGTGAAATGAGGACCCAGTTTGTGGGGGCAATAAGCTGACTTTGTATAAAATATACAAAAGAATGAAGGCTATTGCTTAACGCATTGTAAGCCGCCCTGAGTCTCCAGAGAAGGGTGGCATATAAATCAAATTAAAAAAAAAATATTTCTTATACATAATATTTCTCCCTCTCTTCCTATTTTTCCCACAACAACAACAACCCTGTGAGGTGAGTTGGTTTGAGAGAGAGAGTGATTGGTCCAATGTCATCCAACCAGCTTTTGTGCCTCAGGCAGGACTAGAACTCACCATCTTCTGGTGATTGTCCCAAAGTCACCCAGCTGGCTTTCATACCTAAGGCAAGGCTAGAATTCCCAGGCTCCTGGTGATTGGCCTAGTCACCCAGTGGATTAGGCTGAGAGAGAGTGAGTGGTCCAAAGTTATCCAGCCAGTTTTCATGCATAAGGTGGGACTAGAACTCATTTTCTCCTGGTGATTGGCCCAAAGTCACCCAGTTGGCTTTCATACCTAAGGCGGGACTAGAACTCTTAGCCTCCTGGTGATTGGCCCAAAGTCATCCAACCAGCTTTTGTGCCTCAGGTGGGACTAGAACTCACAGTCTCCTGGTGATTGGCCCAAAGTCACCCAGTTGGCTTTTATTTTATTTATTTATTTATTTATTTATTTTTCATATTTGTATACCGCCCTACTCCCGAGGAACTCAGGGCGGTGAACAGCATAAATAAATACAAAGACATATAAAAGTTAGAAAACTATTAACAGATTAAATAATTTAGGTATAGGTTCAAAGATTAAAATATCCAAATTTATCTAAAGAGATTTAAAAACCAATTTAAAAGCCAATTTAAAGGCCAATTTAGAAGGGAGAGTTAGGCCAGACCAGCCTGTTGGAATAAGAACGTTTTTAGGGCGCGGCGGAAGATGCGTAGGTCTTGGATCCTCCGTATCTCCGGGGGGAGCTCGTTCCAGATGGTAGGTGCCCCCACAGAGAAGTCTCTCCCCCTGGGGGTCACCAGTCGACATTGTTTGGCTGACGGCACCCCGAGGAGCCCCTCTCTATGGGAACGAACTGGTCGGTGAGAGGCTACTGGTGGCAGGAGGCGGTCTCGTAAGTACCCTGGTCCTGAGCCATGGAGCGCTCTAAAGGTAGTAACCAAAACCTTGAAGCGCACCCGGAAAACCACTGGGAGCCAATGCAGCTCGCGTAGGAGGGGGGGGTCACATGAGAGCGCCACATTGCTCCCATCACCACCCGCCTTTTGTACCTCAGGCGGGACTAGAAGTCACAGTCACCCAGTTTCTAACGTGATGTCTTCACCACTACACTAAACTGGCTCTCTTAATATAATTAATTAATGATTTGGATGAATCAATGGAGGGAATGCTTGCAGGGTGTGTGTGTGTCAAAAAAGTTAAGATGGAAGACTCCACTGAGTCTGTTTTTATTTTATGTCCCATTGTACATGTAACATGTTTTTTTTTAAAAAAGCAGTGGGGCTTTTAAACAGATGATGGAGGCCGCTCCTGTAATGGCACTTTAGCCCACACACCTCAGCAGATGCCCAAAATACTGATCACAATGGCAGGTAACCCAAAGCTAGATATGCAGAGCTATTATTTCTTAAATGCTAATGAGAAAAGAAACATCTCCATCTTAATAAGAGCCATTCGGGCTGGGAGCTAATTAATGAGGGAGATTGTGAGCTCCTCTACATGGGTGGCATAAATCAAGCTTGATTTGCTTGACGCTTGCATATGGATTCCTGAACTTAGCAGGGGTTGGACTAGATGGCCTCAGGAGACTCCTCCCTCTCTCTCCCTCTCTCTCTCTCTCTCTCTCTCTCTCTTTCTCCAGACTTCTGAAAGAGGGTCAAGTCATGCCTCACACAGCCTGCAGCGGCTGATTCTGCCCTGCTGCATCTGTCCTATTTTTTGAAATAAGACTCTGGAGCATAGGACAGATTAAGAAATATGAATGAAGTTGTCCTATCAGTGGCCTCCTACAACAAGAGGCCCTTGCTTATATTCCTGTGGGGGGAGGCATTTTGTCAAAGGACCAACTCCTCAAATCCAGAGCTGAGCCTGCGAAGAGAGCACAGGTAATCCTCAACTTATAACCACTCGTTTGGAGATCGTTTGAAGTTACAACGGCACTGAAAAAGGGTTTTCGCATTTATAGCTGTAAATGCGCATCCCCATGGTTATGTGATCAAAATCCAGGCATTTGACAACTGGCGTGTATTTGTGACGGTTGCAGTGTAAAGTCATTTACCTTTTGCAACTTTCTGACAAGCCAAGTCAGTGGGGAAGCCAGGTTGACTTTACAACCATGTTAACACCTGCAGTGATTCACTTAACAACTGTGGCAAGAAAGATGCCAAATGGGGCAAAACCAGGGGTGAAATGCTCCCGGTTCGGCGGGTGGTTCGGAGAACCGGTAGCAAAAATCCTTGCCCCCCCCATTGCCCAGCTGAGCCGCGCAATCATCAGAGGCTTTTTAAAAAAATTTAAAAGCATTTTTTCTACAATCTCTTTGGCTGAAAAAAATGCTTTTAAAAGTAAAAAAAAAAAAGCTCTGATGATCGCGCGGCTCAGCTGGGATCGTCAGAGGCTTTAAAAGCATTTTTTTTTGCAACCTCTTCAATCGAAGAGGTTGTAGAAAAAATGGTTTTAAAAGTAAAAAAAAAAAAAGTTGGCCACGCCCACTCAGTCATATTACATGCCCCCCAAGCCATGCCCACAGAATTGGTAGTAACAAATTTTATATTTCACCTCTGGGCAAAACTCACTTATAACAATTGTCTTCCTTAGCAATGGGAATTTTGGGGTGAACTTTGGTCGCAAGTTGAGCATAGCAAAATTAATTCGTGGTAAAGGGCCTAGTTACTTTAGTGATGGCCTGTCTCCCCTCCAGCTAGTCCTCGACCTACAGCTATAATGGAGCCTGGTCATTAGGGTCATAAGTCGTGATGATCGTAAATTGGCTCACCCACATGACAGACATGATTTTCGAACTTTTTTGCGTTAAGCAAATTACGACTGTCATTAAGTGAATCCACAGTCATTAAGCAAACACCTGTTGTCATTAACTAAACCCATTGTTTGCTATGGGCCAGTTTTTGCCGAAAAGAAAAGTAAATGCTGGTTTGGGGAATAATGTTGTAATGGGGTTGAGTGACCATGAGGGCACTGCAATCTGCTGTATATGTGGGATGGTTGCTGAGCAACCTGAAATGCAGTCACCATAACCACAGGGTGGTTACTCGGCCGTCGGAAGTTTGGAACTGGGTCGTAAGTGCCCCTAGGGCAGGAGTGGGCAAAATGTGGCTCTTTTACAACCTGTGGACTTCAACTCCCAGAATTCCTGAGACAGCCAAGCTGGCTCAGGAATTCTGGGAGTTGAAGTCCACAGGCCATGAAGGGGCCATATTTGCCCACCCCTGCCCTAGGGAGATTCATCAGAACTTTGGATGGTCACTAAGCAACCAGTCATAAGTCAAGATCTACCTGTAACTTTTTCCCGTCCAATTCAATCCTACAGGGTTGGTGCACTTGGGTTCCTTTGATTAAACAATGTTATCTATTGGGCTCCTTCTCTCAGACTTAGACTTAGACATAGAATAACTATATTGTCACTTTGAATTATTGAGTCTGTCATCTGCACCTCTATAACTGTCTGGTTTGGTTCTGCAACCGAACAAGACAGACACAGACTTCAGAGGATAATTAGAACTGCAGAAAAAACAATTACTACCAACTTGCCTTCCATGGAGGTCCTGTATACTGCACGAGTCAAAAAGAGGGCTGTGAAAATATTTACAGACCCTTCGCATCCTGGACATAAATTGTTTCAATTCCTATCCTCAAAACGACGCTTTAGACGCACTATACAACTAGACACAAGAACAGTTTTTTCCTGAATGCCATCACTCTGCTAAACAAATAATTCCCTCAACACTGTCAAACTATTCACTAAGTCTGCATTACTATTACTATTAATCTTCTCATCGTTCCTATCACCCATCTCCTCCCACTCGTGACTGCATGACTGTAACTTGTTGCTGTATCCTTACGATTTATATTGTTTCCTAGTATGATTCGATTGCTTATTTGTACCCTATGACTATCATTAAGTGTTGCACCTTATGATTCTTGACGAATGTATCTTTTCCTTTTATGTACACTGAGAGCATATGCACCAAAGACCAAAAATTCCTTGTACTGTATGTCCAATCACACTTGGCCAATAAAGAATTAATTCTATCTATCTATCTATCTATCTATCTATCTATCTATCTAACATCTATCTATCTATCTATCTATCTATCTATCTATCTATCTATCTATCTATCATCTCTTTCTCTCTCTCATCTATCTATTAAAACGAAATTTTGTTGCCTACAGCTCTCAGAGTCACCACCTCCAATATACACTACATAACCATGACAGAATAAATAAATAAATACAAAATTATGCATATACGTACATATATTATATGACACAGAGAAACAACACAGTCTAGTTCGGATGTGTACATGTACATGGTGAGGAAAATGAATCTTGTGAGAGTTTACCAGAAGGATGGCATAGGGAATAAAGCTGTTACAGAACTGGTAGTCCTGCTATAGATACTTTGAAACCTCCTCCCAGAGGGGAGCAACAGAAACAGACCGCAAAATGGGTGTGTGGGGTTTCTAACAATGCTTCGAGTTCTAGTGCTTACAAGTGGTATCCTGAATAACAAAAAGCAAGTTTCCTATAACCGTGATGGCGAACCTATGGCACGCGTGCCACAGGTGGTATGCTGAGCCATATCTGTGGGCACGTGAGCGTTGCCCTAGGTCAGCTCCAGAGCACCAGCCAGCTGATTTTTGGGCCTTCCGGGCCCACTGGAAGTTGGTAAATTGGCTGTTTCTGGCCTCCAGAGGGCCTCCAGGGGGCTGGGAAAGGCTGTTTTTGCCCTCCCTGGGCTCCAAAAAAGCCTCTGGAGTCTGGGGAGGGCGAAAAAACGGGCCTACTGGACCCACCGGTAACCTTTTTGCCATGGTGTGCCAAAAGTGGGGGAAGCACGGGGGGAGGGATCGCGTGCACATGCACAGGGGGGTGGGACTTGGGGGGCATTGAATTATGGGTGTGGGCACACACATGTGCGACACCCCTGCACTCCCCCTGCTTTTGGCACACAACAGCAAAAAGGTTAACCATCACTGTCCTATAATCTTCTCCACTGTCCTTACCACTCTCTGTATGGACTTTCTATCTGAGCCGCTGATGCCACCAAATCAAACAGTGATGCAGTTTGTTAAAATGCTCTCAATCGTGCCTCAGTAAAAAGTGGCCAGGACAGAAAGGAGAAAGATGTACTCTCCTCATCCAAAGCAGGAAATGCAGATGCCGGTTTGAATGCTTCACTAAGGATGACATGTGGAGATACCAGTTCAGATTGTTAGTTATCTGCACCCCCACCCCCCCCCCCCCAGATACTTAATACTGTTGACCATCTCTACAGCTGCATCCTTGATATTGAGTGTAGTATAACTATGCCGGCTCTTTCTAAAATCTCTGTGGTAGTTCCTGCCTTCTGGAATGAGGTCCAGATGACCTCCACTCTGCTGTTGTTCAGAAGAGCCATGAAGACCTGGCCCTTCACCCAGGCCATGGATGAAGGAGACCGAGATCCCTCACTTCATCGTGCTGGCCATCCTTTATCTTTAATTTTTATTAATGTTATTGTAATTTTTTGTGAATTGTTCTGAGCCACCCTGAGTCACTGAAAGTTGGGTGACGTACGTTTAATAAATTGTGTGTCCGTAATCTACAGTTAGGCTCACAATCTAAAACTGGTAGAAACTTAATCGTTCAAGACCCAACTAAGAACTATTAAGGAGCACCTAAGATTTAGATTTAGGGGACGTAGTGGCTCAGTGGCTAAGACGCTGAGCTTGTCGATCAGAAAGGTTGGCAGTTCGGCGGTTCGAATCCCTAGTGCCGCGTAACTGAGTGAGCTCCCATTACTTGTTCCAGCTTCTGCCAAACTAGCAGTTCCAAAGCATGTAAAAATGCAAGTAGAAAAATAGGGGCCACCTTTGGTGGGAAGGTAACAGCGTTCCGTGTGCCTTTGGCATTTAGTCATGCCGGCCACATGATCATGGAGACGTCTTCAGACAGCGCTGGCTCTTCAGCTTAGAAGCGGAGAAGAGCACCGCCCCCTAGTCAAGAACAACTAGCACGTATGTATGAGGAGAACCTTTACCTTTACCTTTACCTTAAATATTTAGATGCTTGGGTCAGCCAGATGTTTGAACTGGATTTGACACTTTTATCCACCCACTGAGTCCTTCCGAAGGATCAGAGATAGATAGGCAGATGTTGGTACTTTACGGTGCCAAAGGTATCATCGCACAATGTCAGCTGTTCCAAGCAAAGCTGATTTTTGCAATTGATCGACGGTGAATTTGTCAATGCCAACGGTGTTTGAGTGGTACTCCCGATGTTATGGAGTTGCACCCCAAGGGGCCTGTTACTATCGGTGCTAACTTTGCTTTCCTTTGCCAGAGTCGTTCTGCTTCTATTTTTTAGGCCTTTGTATTTTCTGACCTTCTTTTTATTATTAGTTGCAGGGGGTTCCATGATCCCATTCCAATTCGATTGTTTCCCCCCACCCTCCCCTTCTTCATACAAATCTCACAGCAGACGCAGGCCAATTTTGGACGCGAGCCAGATCATTCTCTAGCCGTTTGTCTCTCCCACCCCAGCAGTCTCAGATCCCAGCTGCCCAACCTGGCATGGCCACCAACTGCTCTCCATCCTTCGGCTGGCCTATTTTTCATCTCCATGGCAACTGCCTTTTTGTCACTGTATAGGAAATGCAGACAAAGCCCACACTCTCCATTGCCTCCGGGCCAAAGAAAGGAGGGAGGGAACAAATCTGGAATTGCCCTCTCATTATTTGACACCATTCTCATGCAAGGCGACACCCAGGTCCTTCCAGCCTGGCTTCCCTTCCTTAATTCATGATTTCGTTTCGGATTTCTTCTCCACCCTCCCCTCCCCACCTGACCCAACATATTGGAGATACCCTTTGTAAAAGTACAGTAGTCCTGGACTTATGACCTCAACAAAACCGGAAACTTCCATTGCTGAGCGAGGCAATTGTTAAATTATTAAGTGAGTTGCTTTTTTGCCACAGTTAAGCAAATTACTGCAGCTGTTAAGCAAATCACACGGTCATTAAGCAAATCTGGCTTCCCCCATTGATGTTGCTTGTCGGAAGCCAGCTGGGAAGGTCACAAATGGTGATCACACAACTCCAGCATAATGCAATGGTCATAAATATGAGACAGTTGGGCAAGCGCCCGAATTTTGACCACAAGACCTTGGGAATGCTGCAATGATTGTAAGTGTGAAAAACAGTCATAAGTCAAAATCTCCATTCCCCCCCCAACTCCAGGGGAAAAATACTGCAAAATCTCCATTCCCACCCCACTCTGGGGCCAGCCAGAGGTGGTATTTGCCGGTTCTCCAAACTACTCAAAATTTCCGCTACCAGTTCTCCAAACTGATCAAAATTTCCGCTACCGGTTCTCCAGAACCTGTCAGAACCTGCTGGATTTCACCCCTGATCTAACCACAATCATCACACGTGTCCACCTAATTCAGTGATGATGAACCTATGACAAATATGTCAGAGGTGACACATCACATTTTGGGTGACATGCCAGCGATTGCCAACACCCGACAAGAACTATTTTCAAAAGCATGTTCTGTCCTCACATGGTTTTCAGAGACTGCATGAGAACGAGATATGCTCTCCCACAAACCTTTGGACAATTGATGTTTCTTTATATCATACATAGCACCACATATGATTGGACTGTCTATTTTTAAAGCTAACTTAAGGTGACCAGACGTCCCGCTTTTGGCGGGACAGTCCCGCTTTTGAGCAATTTGTCCCGCGTCCCGCGGCGTTTTAAAAAAGTCCCGATTTTTCATTCTGCCTCCTGGTTCCCGGCTGCCTCCTGAATCCCCGCTGATGGCTAGAGGGAAAAAAACTGTTTAAACTCTTGCCGCTGGGCTTCAAAGGGCCGCCCTACGTTAATTAGCTCGGCTTCCCCCTCTCAGCTGATTTGCACAGGGCTCTGCTCTTGCTAAATTGCTCAGTTTTTTTTTCCTCTTTGTGCAAACCAAGCTCAAAACGAAACTGAAAGTAAAACAGGCTGTTGGCTTTGTGGTTTGCTTGCAACGTTGGAAAATTAGGCAGCAGATTTATTTTCCTTTTCCTCGCCAAAAAAGGTAAGTGCAAACAATGGAAAATTATTTAGGGCAAAAGAGGAGAGTTCAAGATTTTAAAACACAAAAGAAAAAAAAGCTCTTTTTAACTAGGGAATTGTAATAATTGAGATATTATTAATTGTATACTGTGTTGAAAGCAGAAATGGTTAAGTTGTGGTTTGGAGGAATATATGGGGGAAATTATTTGGTTTATTATTATTGGTAAGTATAATTAATTGATTTGTAAGAAATTGGATTGCATGGAAATAATTGGAATATTCATGTTCATATTGATTAATATACAAAAAAGATAGTTATATAACTAATTGATTTATATTAAAATGTTGAATTTGTATTAAACAACTGTATTACATAATTACATAATTAACCAATGTGAGGATGGATATAAAAATAGATGACAATGGGAAGGGGTATAAAATAGAATAGAAGGGAAAAATTGAATTTGATTAAGATTAGAGATGAGGATGAAGGGTAAAATTGTTTTTTTAAAAAAATAGATGAGGAATTAATATGGCAAAAAGGAAATATAGAAATTGTAAATTTAATTGAAATGACTAAACACTGTTTAAATTTGTGAACCAGCCAAATATTCTGTTCAAAGAAAATACATTGTATGTATGTGTGTTTCTAATTATTGCTATTTATTCATATTTGTTCTCTTTTATTCTTTAAAGTTTAACAATTCATTCTTTATCTTAATATCTTTATATTTGTTTGGGGTTGGCTTTCTTCCCTTTCATCTTTTTTATTGTACAGCAATCTTTCTCCTCAAACCTACCACCTCTCTTTTCTTTCCTTCTTACTTTCTCTTCCCCCCCTCTTCTTCTCCTCCCTACTTCCTCTTCCTTTCTCCTTCTCCTCCTCTCTTCCTCCCTCTCTTAACCGTCACTCCTACTCTAATTTCCCTTCCCTTCCTTCATCCCTCTCTATTACTGTATCCTTTTACGCATATGGACTACTCAGAGGGCTGAAAAAGTTATTTTTGACTGGTCCTCGCACTTTTGACCAGTCCTCGAACTTACTCGAACTGTCCTCACATTTTACGTTTTTGCCCTATCTTGTCACCATGGTGAAGAGAAGCAGTTGTGAAATGAGTGACATGGTTGTTAAGAATGCTGCACGGGCATAACTGTGAGGATGGTCATAAGTGTGAGGACCAGTCAAAAGTGTGAGGACCTGTCAGAAATGACTTTTCAGCCCTCTGAGTAGTCCCTATACACACAGCCATGGCCACCCGGTCACATGACCAGCTAGCCACGCCCACCCAGTCACATGGCCTCCAAGCCACGCCCACACAATAAGCCACGCCCACAATGGTGTCCCTCTTACCAATGTTAAAATCTGTTCACCTTACCCTATACACATAGCCATGGCCACCCGGTCACATGACCAGCTAGCCACGCCCACCCAGTCACATGACCAGCTAGCCACACCCACAAAATAAGCCACGCCCACAATGTCCCTCTTTACCAATGTTAAAATCTGGTCACCTTAAGCTAACTGAATCTGTATAGAATTGTTTCCCTTCCATTGGTATTGGAGAGTGTGACATGCTAGTAGAATCAAGTTAGGCGTTTTCCAAACTTCCGATACACTGAGCCCAAAAGGTTTTCCATCACTGATGTGATTCATACAGTGTACTAAGCTTTGACCTTGTCCGATTGTGGTTTTATTCAATAAATCCAAACAACTTGCTGTAAACATCCTAAGTCATAAAGTATGGTTTAACTATTGCAGCATCAGAGTTTGTAGGACATGCCAGGCCAAAATGTGTCTTATGAAAGTAAAATCGTAATAATTTTATCCCAAGATAGATAAATAGATGAGAGAGAGAGGGAGGGAGAGAGGGAGAGAGGGAGAGAGAGATGGATGACAAATAGATGACAGATTAGATAGCGAGAGAGAGATATGACAGCTAGATGACAGACTAGATAGATAGATAGATAGAAATAGATGATGGATGACAGATTAGATAGCGAGAGAGAGAGAGAGAGATGACAGATATAGTTAGAAAGAGAGTGAGAGATGACAGCTAGATGACAGATTAGATAATCTGTGGCCCAGATGTGTCACCCGCAGGCCACACCCACCCCAGTTCCACGAATGGCAAAAATGTCAAGAAACATCACGTGATAGCAATGTGACGCCGCAAGTTTGATACTGATGGATTAGATAGATAGATAGATAAAGAGAGAGAGAGAGAGAGAGGGAAGATAGATATAGATAGATGATAGGTAGATAGAATAGAATAGAATAGAATAGAATAGAATAGAATAGAATAGAATAGAATAGCAGAGTTGAGAGGGACCTTGGAGGTCTTCTAGTCCAACCCCCTGCCCAGGCAGGAAACCCTACACCACTTCAGACAAATGGCTATCCAACATCTTTTTTTTTAAATTTGATTTATATGCTATCTTCTTAAAATTTTTCAGTGTTGGAGCATTCACAACTTCTGCAGGCAAGTTGTTCCACTTATTAATTGTTCTAACTCAGGAAATTTATCCTTAGTTCTAAATTGCTTCTCTCCTTGATTAGTTTCCACCCATTGCTTCTTGTTCTACCCTCAGGTGCTTTGAAGAATAGTTTGACTCCCTCTTCTTTGTGGCAGCCCCTGAGATATTGGAAGACTGCTATCATGTCTCCCCTAGTCCTTCTTTTCATTAAACTACAAATACCCAGTTTCTGCAACCGTTCTTCATATGTTTTAGCCTCCAGTCCCCTAATCATCTTTGTTGCTCTTCTCTGCACTCTTTCTAGAGTCTCAACATCTTTTTACATCATGGCGACCAAAACTGAATGCAATATTCTAAGTGTGGCCTTACCAAGGCATTATAATAGATATAATAGATAGATAGATAGATAGATAGATAGATGAGAAAGTGAGAGAGAGAGAGAGAGAGAGAGAGGAGAGAAGATAGATATAGATAGATGATAGATAGATAGAAAGAGATATGTAGTTAAATGATAGATTGATAGATAGATAGATAGATTCATAGATAGATACAGATAGAGAGAGAGAGAAGATAGAGATAGATAGATAGATAGATAGATAGATAGATAAGATAGAGAGAGAGAAAAAGTGAGAGAAGATAGAGATGGATGGATGGAAGGATGACAGATGATAGATTAGAAAGAGAGAGAGAGAGAGAGAAATGACAGATGACAGTAGATAGATAGATAGAAATAATAGATAGATTGATAGTTAGATACATAGAGAAAGAGAGAGAGAGAGAGAAATAAAATTCAAGGCAGCAAACACCAAATACAGTCCTACCTACTGCATACTTTCCCACAACAACCTCCCTGTGTGACAGAGTGATTGACCCAAAGTCGCCCACCTGGAGTTCACTATGTACTTTAGAAAAAGAATGGTAGCAAGTGTTCTAAAAATAAGCCATTACATTTTCCTCCTTCTGCCCATTTTATTTCAGGCAGTTGAGACAGACCTCCATAATTATGCAATAATTACACAATTCTTTCTTTTCTGGAATTGCCTTCTCTAAAGAATAGCTCTCAGCATAGGTACAGAAGAAATTGGGCAAAAAATTTATCCTTGTTCTCCATTTTGGGGAGAATGGGGGTGGGGGGGGAATATGTGTCAAAAAAAAAAAAAGTCAAGATGGCTGCCACACAATCAACATCCTGATCCTTTTTCACCCATATGAAATGGAGAAGGCCTCCATCCTGCAACGGCAGCTGCCATCTTGACTTTCGTGATCCTTCCATGCTGACACCACTGTCTCTAGAATAGCATTTCTCAGCTTTCAGATGGGTGGACTCCAACTCCCAGAATTCCCCAGCCAGCTGGCTGGGGAATTCTGGGTGTTGGAGTCCACCCATCTGAAAGCTGCCAGCGTTGGAGACACTGGTCTAGCATGGCTTAGGCCCAGGATACTTGTCGGACTATCTGCAGCCAGCAACGGCTTCCCATCGCCCGGTGCGTTCTCACAGGGAGGGCCTTCTCCGGGTGCCGTTGGCTAGACAATGTCAGCTGGTGGCCCCCAGGGATAGAGCTTTCTCTGTGGGCGCACCCACTCTTTGGAATCAACCCCCCCTGGGGCTTCGGTTGGCTCCTGACCTTCGCACCTTCCACCGCGAATTAACAACATGGCTATTCACATTGCCCAGCCTGGACTGAGGGTTTTTTTTTGATTATTTTAATGGGTTTTAATATATGTTTAAATTATATATTTATACATTTATGTATTTTATGTATGCATATTTATGTATTTTACGTTTTATTCGGTTTGTTTTTATTTGCTGTGAGCTGCCCCTGAGTCCTACGGAGATAGGGCGGCATACAAATTATATTAAATAAATAAATAAATAAATCTTGCTCGCTTCTTACCGGCTGTTCCGAAGGTTGCACTTTATCCTGAGCTTCCATCAGCTCTTTGTCGATCTGTTCCAGACGAGATGCCCGGATCTGCAAATTTTAAAATAAAACGTGGCATTAGAATTCATTCCTCTTTTGAGTGGTACGGTGACCTAGAGGGGGAGTTCTCGCCTCGCAATCAGGAGGCTGTGAGTTCGATTCTAGGTAGAGGCAGATATTTCTCTGTCTGAGCACAATGAGAATATATCTGCTCAATTTAACTCCGCATTGGTGACAGGAAGGGCATCCGGCCAGTAAACACTCAGCTCCATTCAGTTGCCCACCCGGCAAGAGATTATGGGGTCATTAAAAGAAGATGATGATTAGAAGTCATTCCTCTTCTCCCAAGAGATGAGCCCTACCATAGGATGGTCGGTTGATACTGTTCAGGAAATCTTTTTCAGGTGAGGGGGAAGACACCCTTTTAAAACATGACTATTTTTATGTGTGGGGAATATCTACAGTTAGATTCACAGTCTAAGATGGATGGAAGCTTAATCGTTCATTGCCTTTTGCAACAAGCGTGCAAAACGGGCGGAGCATTTGACACCCTTAAAAACGGAGCTGGGTTTTCAGTGTGCAATCATGGCCACCATCCAGGGGTGGGCTTCAAAAATTTTAGCAACGGGTTCTCTGCCTGGTTGCTGGGTGGGTGTGGCCATGGTGGATGTGGCCTAGTCGGCCTCCTGCACCACGGTGGGGGGGGATTGACCTCCCCAGGCTCCGGAGGCTTTCCTCGAGCCTCCGCGAGGGCGAAAAAGGCCTCCCTAGGCTCCAGAGGCCCTCTGGAGGCTGGAAATGGGCTCGTTTCCGGCCTTCCCAAACTTCCGGTGGGCTGGTTTTTCGCCCTCCCAAAGCCTCTGCGTGTGTCCTGCACTTACCTGCATCCAAAACGGGTTGCGTGGGGACTCCGGGGAAGGGAGGGGAGGGGTGAGTGGGGCCATCCAGGAGTGGGATTTGGGGGTTCTCCAAACTGCACAGAATCTTAGCTAGAGGTTTTCCCGAACCCCTGCGAATCCCCAGCAGCCCACCCCTGCCACCATCTGATCTCCACTGTAGATGCCCCCGTCCTTCAAGCTGCTTGGGAAAGTAGGAGAACTTATCAAGAAGAGATCCAACCTAGAAATAAGGGGGAATTTCCTGTCAGTGATAACAATTAACTAGTGGAACAGCTTGTTTCCAGAAGTTGTGGACGCTCCAAAAATGGAGGTTTTCAAGAAGAGATTGGACAGCCATTTGTCTAGAATGGTATACAGGTAGTCTTCAGCTTATGACCACCACTGAGCCCCAAAATTTCTGTTGCTAAGCGAGATACTTGATAGTTGTGAAGTGTCCCATTTTACGACCTTTCTTGCCCCAGTTGTTAAGTGAATCTGGCTTCCCCACTGGCTTTGCTTGTCAGAAGGTCACAAAAGGGGATCAGGTGACCCTGGGATGCTGCGACCAACCGTCATAAATATGAAGCAGTTGCCAAGCATCCAAATTTTGATCATGTGACCACGGTGTGGCTGTGATGGTCCTAAGTGTGAAAAATGGTCATAAGTCAGTTTTTTTCAGTGCTGTTGTAACTTCGAATGGTCACTAAACAAATAATTGTGAGTTAAGGACTACCTGTAGAGTCTCCTCTTTGAGAAGGGGGCTGGACTTAAGGTCTTTAAGTGTTACTGCGTTTTTGTATTTACTAGCTGAGCTCATTATTTCTGGACTGTCAGACTTTCCGTAGCTTGCCAAAATTCTTATCAGTAAGCTAACTACGCACATCCGCATTCCTTTCTTTCTACTTCACACTTTTTTTTGTTCTCTTGCCAGAGAAGTCCGGCTGCTGAGAAGTACCTGCTAGGAACTTTTCAAAATGTAACATTTTAATTATTTAGACTAGTAAGATGTTTTATTTACTTCTTTACAATAAATATGAGTTTAATTAGAAGATGTATTCCGGTTTTATTTTATCAAAAGTATACACAAGGAAAATGCCACGATCCAGGTAATTACCCCAGGAAGATAACGGGGCTCATTGCCTCTGACATTAAGGTCCCATCCAGATCTATTATTCTGTATTATTATTCCTCTTCCTCCTCCCCTTCCTCCTTTCCAGGGGTGGAATTCAAATTTTTTTACTACCGGTTCTATGGGCGTGGCTTGGTGGGCATGGCAGGGGAAGGATACTGCAAAATCTCCATTCCCTCCCCATTCCTGAGGGAAGGATACTGCAAAATCTCCATTCCCTCCCCATTCCTGAGGGAAGGATATTGCAAAATCTCCATTCCCACTCCATTCTGGGGCCAGCCAGAGGTGGTATTTGCAAGTTCTCTGAACTACTCAAAATTTCCACTACCGGTTCTCCAGAACCTGCTGAATTTCACCCCTGCTCCTCCCCTTCCTCCTTTTCTTCCACCTCCTCCTTACCTGGGCTCTTTGTACCATTTCATCAGTCGTCCCAAAGCGCTCCTCCATGAGTGTCCGGATGTGTTGGGCTTCGAATTCCAGCTGCTGACGGATCAGGTCCATCTGCATTGAAAACTGGGGGAGGCAAAAAAGAAGTAAGTAAGAGAGTGGTAAGCAGAGAGATGCCCCCTCTGCTTATCACTCCCTTCTGCGTCTTTCCTCTTTCCCAAAATTTAAGGGCCCGAATTTGAGATAAAGGAATGTTGAAGATGTAGCTGAGATATAGCTCCATGGCTTAGGACCTGGGTACCTACGAGACCGTCTTTTGCCACCAATAGCCTCCCACCGACCAGTTTGTTCTCATAGGGAGGGACTACTCAGGGTACCGTCAAATTATGCTGACTGGCGACTCCCAGGGGGAGGGCCTTCTCTGTGAGGGCTCCAACCCTTTGGAATGAACTGCCCCCTGAGATACGAAATATCCCTGATCTCCGTACTTTCCGCCGTGCCCTCAAAACCCTGATGTTCCGACAAGCGGGGCTAAACATATGAACATGTGAATGTTTTTAAAATGTTATCTAATTTTAGGTTCTATTTAATTGGGCCAAACTATGTTATCATAATAATTTTAATTAGCAATTTTATGATGTTTGTGTATCTATATTTTTCTTGACTGTACACTGCCTTGAGTCCTACGGGAGAAAGGCGGTACAGAAATATAATAAATAAATAAATAAATAAATAAATAAATAAATAAATAAATAAATAAATAAATAAATAAATTTAGGAAAAATGACCACCTAGGCCAGGCAAGTCTAGTAAAAGTGATGGAGTTGGCAGGGATTGTGACAGTGAAAGAAAAGCATTTATCCAGTTTGGTTTTAGCTTGGAAACTGCTTCTGGACCTTTTGCTCAAAACTGAAAAAAACCAAAATTTTGGTTTTAGGTTTTGATGATTAGAACAGGGGTCTGGCTGAGGAATTCTGAGTTGAAGTCCATAAATCTTAAAGTTGTTAAGGTTGGAGACCTCTTGGATTAGAATGATTTTGTTATTATAGAAATAGCTTGAAATGTTATATTTTCACAAAGCAAATGGTTGAGGTTGTATTTTTGGGGGGTGGGTGGGTAATTTTACTGCACTGAAAAAAGTCAGAAGTTACCACTTTTTCCCTCTTTGCACTATTTCTCTTTCTTTGTTTGTTTTCTGTATTTTGATTTTATAATGAAATATTATAATAGAAAAATAAAGAACAGGTAGCACAAGTTAAAGATGTCAGAAAGAATAAAGCAAGAACTGAAGACAATTTAATTAAGGATGTAGAGATTCATACAACACAATCACACAGATGCTTGAAACAAAGGTTTTACAACTGTGCAAAGCTTGTGTTGCAATTCCTATTGTGGAATCCCACTCCTTATACCATCTCAGATATGGGCCTGCGCACCAGGGACTAGAAACATGAGAAACCTTGCCTTAACCTTGAGCCTGACCTGCCACCATGCAGCCTGGAAACTCACCGTCTCCACGTGGGGCAGTTCATCCAGCCGCTTAGAGAGACTTTGCAGTTGAGTATAATACCAGAGTTTCTCCTTTTCTTCCTTTTCAATCTCACTCAACAGAAAACATCTAAGAGGAAGGAAAGACGGCAATGAGAGAATGAATGAATGAAGGAAGGAAGGAAGGAAGGAAGGACAGAAACAAAAAAGGGGGGAAGAAAAGGAAAAAATGGTAAACAGAAGAGGAAGGAAGGAAAGGAGGGAGGGAGGGACGAGAGAAGTTACAAAATAGAAAAAGAAATGGAGAAAAGAAAGGAAAGGAAAGGAAAGGAAGGAAAGGAAAGGAAAGGAAAGGAAAGGAAAGGAAAGGAAAGGAAAGGAAAGGAAAGGAAAGGAAAGGAAAGGAAAGGAAAGGAAAGGAAAGCCATATAGATCCTGGGAGGAAGAGAAAAGAGGAAAGATGGCTTACAATTGTACATTGAAAAGCAAAAAGAGGAGGGAGGGGAAGAAGGAAGAGAGGAGAAGGGAGTCTTTATAACTACGGACAGAAACAAATATGAATTTGGCTGAAGAAAAAAAAACAAGAAAGAAACTGAAAGTTCTTTTCCTCCACACATGGGCATCCAGCTGGATCCTAGCAACATGTTAAAAGAAAGATTGGCTCCCCTTGAATTCATGAAGAATTCATCTTTGTGAGAAGAAGAAGAGGAAGAGGAGGAGGAGGAGGAGGAAGAAGTGGAGGAAGAGGAGGAAGGAAAGAGGAAGGAGAAAGAGAAGGAGAAGGAGGAGGAGGAGGGAGGAGGAGGAGGAGGAGGAGGAGGAGACAAACATGACATTCATTCCTGTCCCCCTAAGAGTTCCAACAACTTCACCTCTCCCTGTCCAGCTCCTCCAAGAGACGAATGGTGGCCCGACCCAGATCTCCCATGCTGTCCTTCCTTTGGAGAGGGGCCGAATGGGACAGGCTGTGCTCCGGGCTGTGATCCTGGCATACCGGCTCAGGAAGCAGGGCTGGAGGGTGGAATTTCAGGTTGTACAAACTGGTGATGTCCATCTGCAGGGCTGAAGGAAGAGGGAAAGACGATGAAAGGACACCAGGAGGTTAGTTTAAGCCACCAGACACCTTCCCCCCATCTCCCAACTCCACAATTTACTGTGTTTCCCCCCAAATAAGACTGGGTCTTATATTAATTTTTGCTCCAAAAGACAAATTAGGACAGCGATGGCAAACCTATGGCACGCGTGCCACAGGTGACACGTGGAGCCATATTGGTGGGCACGCGAGCATTGCCCTAGTTCAGCTCCAGCGATTTTCAGGCCTTCCAGGCCCACTGGAAGTCGGGAAACAGGCTGTTTCCGGCCTCCGGAAGGCCTCCGGGGGGGGATGGGGAAGGCTCGTTTTTTGCTCTCCCCAGGCTCCAGAAGCTTTCTAGGAGCCTGGGGAGGGTGAAAATGACCTTTCCCACCCTGCCGGAGGCCCTCTGAAAGCTGGAAACGGCCTGTTTGCTGACTTCCGGAAGTCGTGAAACGAGCCATTTCCAGCCTCCGGGGGTGGGGAGGCCATTTTTGCCCTCCCCAGGCTCCTAGAAAGACTCTGGAGCCTGGTGAGAGCGAAAAATGGGCCTACCAGGCCCACTGTGCCATTAGCAGAGGGAGCGTGGGGGGGTTGCATGCGCATGTGTGGGGCACATTGAATTATGGGTGTGGGCATGCACGCACGCAACACACACACACACACACACACACACACACGGTGCTATCCTCGCTTTTGGCAAACGACGGCAAAAAGGTTAGCCATCACTGCATTAGGTCTTATTTTCTGGTTAGATCTTATTTTTGGGGAAATACGATACTAAATGCATCCATCTGGCTGACAATCTTAACTGGGGCTTATATTTGGGGTAGGGCTTATATTACAAGCATCCTGAAAAACCATGCTAGGGCTTATTTTCCAGTGGGGTCTTATTTTCGGGGAAACAGGGTACAACCATTCATTTAGCAACATTTGAAGTTACGACGACACTGAAAAAAAGTGACTTATGACCGGTTTTCACACTTACGGCCCTTGCAGCATCCCTGTGGCCACATGATCCAAAATTCAGGTGCTGGGTAAGTGGCTCATTTTTATGACAGTTGCAATGCCTTGGGCTCATGTAAATCACCCTTGGTAACCTTCAGACAAACTCAATGGGGGTGGCCAGATTCGCTTAATGACCGCAAGACTCACTTAACAATTGCAGTGGGATGCAACTCCCTTAACAACTTGTTATACTCTCCTCCCTCCCTTCCTTTTCTTCTTTTTCCTTCCCTCTTCCTTCTCCTTTCTTCTTCCTTCTCCTCTTTCCTTATTTTTCCTTCCTTGCCCTCTTCCCATCTTCCCTTCTTTTTCTTTCTTTCCTCTTTCCCTTTCTCCTTTCCTGTCCCTTCTTGCGTGCTCAAATGCAAAAGGGGAAACATTTCTCCTTTTGCTTTGTTTTTAGTTTGTTTTGATAGCCCTTTGCCAGCAAAAATGGAGCTTCGGGAGGGGAGGCTGCGCACTGTTTCCAGTGTGCAGGCCAGATTTAAGCACCCCATGGGCCAGATGAGACCCACACAAGTTTGACACCCCTTGCTCTAGTGCATTGTTTTTCAATTTTGGCAACTTTAAGATGTGTGGACTTCAACTCCCAGAAATCCCCAGCCAGCTGGCTAGGGAATTCTGGGAGTTGAAGTCCACACATCTTAAAGTTGCCACGGCTGAGGAACACTACTGTACTCAATGGTTTTTGGACTTAGCTTGGTCTAGGATCAGCAGTGGGTTTCACATATTCTTACCACTGGTTTGCCCAAACCGGTCTAAACTAGTTGAATACCACCTCTGTCTAGGATGCTCCCAGTTTCCCAATTAGAACCATGGTGAAGTCTGTCCATGTGATGTGCAGTTAAGGAATTTTCATCATAACTTCTGACTTGAAGTTAGTCTTTAGGATATAAACCCAGGAGTGAAATCTACTTACCTTTCCAACTGGTTCAGAAGTGCATGCGCCGCGTCCCGTGCGCGCTTGGACCCTCTGTGCTTGCGCAAACCCTTCTGCGCATGCACAGAGGATAAAAATCAGGTTACTTCTTGGTTAAAACCAGGAAGTAACGAAGACCGGGCAGGTGGGCGGAGCCTTGCGCCGCCATCGCTACCGGTTCTCTGAACCACCGGCCGCCATCGCTATCAGTTCTCCGAACCACCGGCCGCCATTGCTACCGGTTCTCTGAACCACCGGCCGCCATCACTACCGGTTCTCTGAACCACCGGCCGCCATCGCTATCAGTTCTCCAAACCACTGGCCGCCATCGCTACCGGTTCTCTGAACCACCGGCCGCCATCGCTATCAGTTCTCCGAACCACTGGCCGCCATCGCTACCGGTTCTCTGAACCACCGGCCGCCATCGCTATCAGTTCTCTGAACCACCGGCCGCCATCGCTATCAGTTCTCCGAACCACTGGCCGCCATCGCTACCAGTTCTCTGAACCACCGGCCGCCATCGCTATCAGTTCTCCAAACCACCGGCCGCCATCGCTACCGGTTCGAACTGGGAGCATTTCACCCCTATATAAACCTCTCACTCACCTTTTAGCTGGTCTAAAACCTCCATTTGTCCTGAAGACACCATCACCTTGGCTTCCTGTTCCAGTTTGCCCTGCAGATGCTTCAAAACCACCTGGGGGAGAAGGGAAGAATTAAAAATAAAATACAAGAAAGGGAGAACAAGAAAGCGATCAGAATAAAGCTCAGAGAACTTTTTGTCCTCATTCTTTGCACAGCTTTTGCTCTCATGACGAGATAATCCCTAAATGTGGGTAAAATCTTTATTATTACTGGCTTTTAAATTGGGTTTTAAACCTCTTTAGATAAATTTGGATGTTCTTAATCTTTGAGCCTAAATTACTTAATCTGTTTCTTAATAGTTTTTAACTTCTATATGTATTTGTATTTATTATGGCTGTTCACCGCCCTGAGTCCTTCGGGAGTAGGGTGGTATACAAATATGAAAAATAAATAAATAAATAAATAAATAAATAAATAAATTATCCTTTGCTCGGCGCGATTGCGCACGGAGACTCTTTGGGGCTGTTTTTTATTCATTGTTTAAGCTTCTAAATGGATTTTTAAAAATCAAAACACGGTGGGGGAGCCCCTGCAGCATGGTCTTATTATCCACCTGTTACTCATCCCTAACAATTGCATTTTCGTTCTGACATACTAAAGAAGTATATTTGGAAATATTTCTTATCCCTTAAATAGAAGGGATAAGAGTGGGGGAGCAAGACTGGTTAGTAATAAAGAGTATAAGGAGTCTGGATAGCTCAGCAGACTAATGCATTGTAATTTAACTCCAGCTGTCTGCAATTAGTAAGTTCGAATCTTGCCAGGCTCAAGGTTGACTCAGCCTTCCATCCTTTCTAAGGTAGGTAAAATGAGGACCCGGTTTGTGGGGGCAATAAGCTGACTTTGTAGAAATATACAAAAGTATGAAGGCTATTGCTTAACGCATTGTAAACCGCCCTGAGTCTCCGGAGAAGGGCGGCATATAAATCAAATTAAAAAAAAAAAAAAAGTAAAAGCTTCCTTGTTGCAAAATTCAGTGTCCAGGGTTAAAGTTCTAATTTGTTGGGCTACAATATTAATTAATGTATTGATTAGTCAATTGATCGTATCAAGGCAGGCAGACAGTCACATCTGGAAGGCAGTGGTGGGTTTCAAAGATTTTTACTACCGGTTCTCTGGGTCTGGCTTGGTGGGCGTGGCTTGGTGGGCGTGATAGAGGAAGGATACTGTAAAATCCCCATTTCCACCCCACTCCAGGGGAAAATCTCCATTTCCTCCTGATCAGCTGGGACTCAGGAGGCAGAAAATAGATGGGGGCGGGGCCAGTCAGAATTTTTACTACCAGTTCTCCGAACTACTCAAAATTTCCGCTACCGGTTCTCCAGAACTGGTCAGAATCTGCTGAAACCCACCTCTGCTGGAAGGTATAATGCAGTATTTCTCTACCTCAATAACTTTAAGACTTACATACTGCTTCACAGTGCTTCACAGCTCTCTTTAAGCGGTTTACAGAGTCAGCCTATTGCCCCCAACAATCTGCGTCCTCATTTTACCCACCTCGGAAGGATGGAAGGCTGAGTCAACCTTGAGCCTGGTGAGAGTTGAACTGCCAAAGTGCAGGCAGCCTGCAGTCAGCAGAACTAGCCTGTAATACTGCACTCTAACCATTGCGCCACCGTGGCTCATATAGATTGAATTTTGGCCACACTACAAGTTCAGTTAATCTTCCATTCTCTTTCTGATAATAGCTGATCAGCAAGAGTCTGTGGAGATGGGTGGCCAATAAATTTTAATAATGATAACAATAAATTCCCCAAACAATCCAATTTTTATGTCCTCGAACATTTCACTGAGGAAAAACAAAGCATTATTCTTAACATGTCTATTTTTATTGCAAGAATTCCTGTGGGCCGAGAATTGAAGAGCCTTCCCTCAAGCTTAGATATTATGAAAAACATCATCCTGCTATTATTATTGTTATCATCATCATCTCTGAACGGTTAAAAAAAAAAAACTAGTGAAATGACTTCAGTTGGTTTTTGTGTTTTTTTGACTGCAAGAAGAGATCAAGAGTCGAGATGGATGTGGATATAGATTTTAAAGATCAGTACAGATAGTTCTTGACTTACAGCCAGTGATGAAATCCAAATTTTTTTACTACCGGTTCTGTGGGCGTGGCTTGGTGGGCATAGTGTGGCTTGGTGGGCATGGCTTGGTGGGCGTGGCAGGGGAAGGAAGGGACCAGCCATGTCACTGCGTTTTTGTATTTATCAGCTGAGCTCTCATTTGTGGACTTTCAGACTTACCGTAGCTTGCCAAGTTTCTTATCAGAAAGCTAACTGCGCATGTCTACATTCCTTCACTTTTCTTCTACTCTTTCTTTGTTCTCCTGCCAGGAGAGGTCTGGCCAAGAAGAGGTGGCCGGGATCTTTGCCAAAATGTAACTAATTTAGATAGTGAGATGTTTTATTTTCTTTACAATAGATATGAGTTTAATTAGAAAATGTATTTCGGTTTATTTCTCAAAGTATACACAAGAAGAACGCCACAATCCAACTCTAATTGAGGGCAATTACCCCAGGAAGGTAACGGGGCTGATTGCCACTCTGACAAGCCAGAGGTGAAGATTGTGAGTCCTGCCTTAGCCATGAAAGCCGGCTGGGTGACTTTGGGCCAATCACCAGGAGATTGTGAGTTCTAATCCCGTCTTAGCCATGAAAGTCAGCTGGGTGACTTTGGGCCAATCACCAGGAGATTGTGAGTTCTAGTCCCGCCTTAGCCATGAAAGTTGGCTGGGTAACTTTGTGCCAGTCACGCTCTCTTGGCCCAGCCCACCTCACAGGATTGTTGTTGTTGTTAGGAAAATAGGAAAAAGGCAAGTGTGTTG